>QNTS01001297.1:0-38368 GCA_003317085.1 Hucho hucho | reverse complement strand
TGACCAAATACTTATTTTCCACCATAATTTGCAAATAAATTCATTAAAAATCCTACAATGTGATTTTCTGGATTTTTTTCCTCATTTTGTCTGTCATAGTTGAAGTGTACCTATGATGAAAATTACAGGCCTCTCTCATCTTTTTAAGTGAGAGAACTTGCACAATTGGTGGCTGACTAAATACTTTTTTGCCCCACTGTATATTATTTAGTATATATAAAGACAAGATAAAATCAAGAATAGTCTGATGGGGGACAATATTATCCTATCACTTGTGAATGATATATTTTCCGCTGGGAAATTCGAGGCATTATCAAGTGCTTGTCAAATTGTAAATGAGAGACTGATGAAGTGTGTACAGCCTGCACAAAAAAACAAAGCAGAGCTCATGCCTTTCAACAAATCATCATTAGAGTCGCATCATGCAGCATTAGAATGTATTAAAAATCAAAACATATAGCCCAACATTTGTATCACAACTAAAGTTACATAAATAACTCTAAACTATTATTAACCGCTCAACACAGAATAACCGCATGTGCGCACTCCCTCAAGTACTTTGGAGAAAATATAATTTATATGTTCAATTGTATTCTTCATACTATAAAATAATGCCACGGAATTCTAAGCAAATCTTGTAGCCCACAGCTTTATGGCATAGACAGATCAGGGCTTAATATCAGGACAGCTCAGAGTATGCTATTCTGTTCTTCTGAAACATGCTACATTTTCTTCATGTCATGTTTCTTTAGACCTGTCTACAATAAATAATGGATTTATAGTGATGGATTTATTAGACTTTTTAAAATGTAGATGTTCCAAAGGTCTTCATCTGTGGCTATGCGTGGAAGCCAGGAGATGCTAAATGTGTTTGTTAATTAACAGTTGATTACCGTGAGACCGGCAGTTATTTGCTTGACAATCACCTGCTGACAAAATTTCATGACCGCCACAGCCCTACTGACCACCCTCTGTAGTGTCATGTGGTCGGATGCCTTGCAGTTGCTGTACCAAGCGGTGATGCAGCCAGTCAAGATGCTCTCAATGGTGCAGCTGTAGGGCCTGAGGGCCCTTGCCAAATCGTTTCAGCCTCCTGAGAGGGAAGAGGCGCTGTCGTGCCCTCTTCACAATTGTGTGGGTGTGTGGGGACCATGTTAATTCCTTAGTGATGTGGACACTGAGGAACTTGAAGCTCTCGACCTGCTCCACTACAGCCTCATCATTGTGGATGAAGGTGTGCTCGGCCCTCTGTTTCCTGTAGTCCACGATCAGCTCCTTTGTCTTGCGGATGTTGAGGGAGAGGTTGGTTTTCTGGCACCACACTGCCAGGTCTCTGACCTCCTCCCTATAGGCTGCCTCATCGTCGTCGGTGATCAGTTCTACCACCGTCATGTCGTCAGCAAATTTGATGATGGTGTTGGAGCCGGGGACTGAGGGGCCCCCATGTTGATGGTCAGCATGGCGGATGTGTTGTTGCCTGGGCCCGGAGTAAGCGGAACATACAGAGCCAACTCGTTGAAGTAGTAATTTTCATCCAAATTGAGGTTAGAGGATGCTTCTTGATTCCAGCTTTAAGGTTTAGCTGCATATGCAGTCTAATAACAGTAAATGCAAATTGATTTGATATGAATTTTGATCTTATCATCAAATAAATGAAATCCAATGTGTTTCCACTTTGCAGGCTACATTGTCTATCCAGGCTGTGTGTCAACTCGTCAGGGTTCGGTTGTGAAGTTGGCATTAAGACAGCCAGGTCCCCAGTGTCCTGGCCTCTACCCTCCACTCTCCCTCTCTATCTGGCTGAGGAGATCTATGATGGACAGATCTGGTACTGTGTGTATGGTGCCGCTTCAGTCTGTGCTCCACTGTCCTGGCCTATCACCCCGCTGTCTGCAGTCTCTGGCCTCTGAGGCCTTTGACGCTCCCAGGAGGACGTATGTCCCGTGGCGGTACTGGCAGAAGTGTTTGTGGAGTTGGACTGTTCAGAGCCTTATCAATGTCAGTGGGCTCAGCGAGGCTTTCCACGCTGCCTTGTGCTCTGACAGACAGGCCCTGCATGGCCCAGGAGCCCCAGTGTCAGAGTTGGCAGTGGAGGCAGCGTCAGGACAAAGACTGGTGCGCTGCACATAACCAGGCTGAGGCAACACACCCAGCATCTCCCCAGCATCATACCTTTGGTTTTTGGGTCAGTGGATGTGTGGTTTTGTGGAGCGACTAAAAGCAATCTTTCTCACTCTCCGAATTTCATGAAGTTTACATTTGTTTGCCATCCATTTAAGAGAATACGGGGGGGGGGGGGTGCTGTTGATAAGATAAATGCCGAGAGATTAGGGGTGAATGTAAGGGGAAAGATTAAGAGTGAGAGAGAGACACTGTATGCCAGAGGATATGAGTGATAGTGAGGTAACAATGGTGTTGGTGGAGGTGGGCATCTGTGTAGCGATGAAGTGATACAGCGAGAGTGGGCCTTCGGAGTGATAGAGAGAGTGAGAGAGAGAGTCTCTCTGAGTGTGATGTGATCTGTGTCAGTGGGGCAGGAAGTTCCCATCCCCAGGGGAGACAGCAGGCAGAATAACAGGCTTTACTCCCCCCCTGTCCCCTCTTTGTCCCGGCTCCCCCTGCCTCTCCTGCCCTGCCCCGCTACTCATCAGCTCTTAATCCACTTTTGATAGCTTTCACAGCACCCTGTCCACCACAGGCATACACCCAGGCACACAAATGCATGCAACCACACACACACACACACACACACACACACACACACACACACACACACACACACACACACACACACACACACACACACACACACACACACACACAGAGAAATGTAAAGACACAAATATATATACTGTATCAATATTTTGAATATCTGTTCATTTTATGGTTTGTTGATTTGTATTATTTTACATGATTTTAGATTTCAAATTCTACTTTGCACCCTAAGTAGTTGTTCCATTTAGTTCTCCAGCATGACACCTTTATTGATTCATGTTTTCTCTATGAAACACACCATGATACTGAAAATAACCTAAGTGATCTAACAGGGACGGAACATAGGAAAAATTGGATGCTTTCAAAGTCAAAGTTTCCTAAGCCATTTTTTCCCCCCAAAATGAAAACATGACTTCATTCAGTGCTGGTGTATTTTCCAACCTTGTAATTTAGAGCAAATATTTAAAAAGACGTGATCATGTACATCAGGAACGGGATGCCCACAACTTTGCATTACGGTGACCACACCCACTTGTCGTGTTGTTTGTTTTGTTAGCCATGACAACTGTCTGTGGGCTGCGTCGCTCTCGGATTAGATTCTTAGCAGGAAGGAGAGCGTGGGAGTACTGGTGTTTAGACCATGTCAAGCTGACTCATGAAATCCCACAGGCTATCTCAACTGTCTCTAGGAAGACCGTTGTCTATCACATTATTATTGATGGATGTGATGGCAAATTCCAATAGTCAAGCGGGGTGAAACGAGAATCTAGACAAGTCATCATGACAACCCAAAGACAGCACGGGTTAAGGCATGGAATATTTTAGTGCAAGTATCACTTTATATTCCGGTGCGCAGCTGGACTATAGTTTTAGCAGGGTAATAGATGTCAAAGAGGTCCTGTTCCCTTCAATCATCTCCTTCTGATCCTCTCTTCTGTCTGTCTGTGTTCCTCTGTCAGGAATGCACACTGTCCTCACACTAGCTGGGTTGATTCTGGCTCTGTCCATCCCGAGTGCCAGGCCCGAGTCGGCTGAACTGAGATTCCTGGGACAGACGGACTTCGTGGTCAACGAGAGCAGCCGCACCGTGGTGCGACTGGTAGTGGAGAGGATCGGGGACCCGGTCAACGTGACCGCGCTGGTTCTGGTAGGAACGGCCTGGTCATAGGAGGACTGTTTTAGGTCACCTGTTGAGTGTCCGACCTACTGTAGTGTTATCTCGATACGTCTTTGTGTGTTTATGTAATCTCCTCTAAACTGGCTTTAGCCTCTCTGACCTAAGTCTTGTAGGGGACAGGTTAGGTGTTGTTAAAGCAACAGTGACAAGCCATGATTAGCAGCACACAGCAGTAGGGCATCACAGCGGAGCCTTAACATGTGCAGTTCTCCTTAGGGGAATAGATTAGTGACCTTTTTACTGTGAGAGGTAGAGTGTGACATGAAAGGTTGACGTCTGCAGTTATTGTCACCCACATCAGAATGTGTGTCAGCTCCCACATGGGAGCCAGTGCCTGCTCCCTCCCCATGGGTGTCTGGGAAACTGATGGCCTGGCTGAGACTTTCCCAGGCCTTAAGAAGCTCTTATATTGTTTTTACAGTTCCTTAAATGTCAGTAATATATCCCTAGAGAATGAAACACAGTGTCATCTTCTGTTTCAGAAGTTTAGTTGACCCCAGCATTCTATATTTTTGTACAGGCTGAGTTTGTGTGTTTGACTGGGTGTTCAAGTGGTAAACGATCAAGCCAAATTATGACAATAACGATGACAGCATCAACTGTCCTTGTTGCTTCCAGTTGGAGGGAGATGACACGGGGGACTTTGAGGCCACCACGGCTGCAGCCTTCCTGCTGTCCTCAGAGGCCAGTAAGACCGTCTTCATCGCAGTCAGAGACGACGAGCTGCCCGAGGCCGATGAGACCTTTGTCTTCAACCTTAGGCTACAGGTAACGGAAAGAGTGTGTGTTGGGTTGGGTGTGTGTGCATTTGTGTATGTGTTGTAATGCTCATGAGTGTGTCTATGAGTGAAAAATGAGGCCTCCTTCTTTTGGCCTCTGATGTCGAATCTTAGTGTTATCCCACAAAGATCTCTAGTTTTCCCATCCTGCCCCTGAGTATCGTAAACCCTCATCCTGGTCCAACCACTGCCGAGTGGGGGCCCCGGAGCCCCGCCTTTACAACCCAGGCAGAAAGATTTGAGAGGCCCTGGATGCCCTTTGATGTGTTTCTATATGGCTTCTCCAGGGCTTGGCCGCTGAAGAGAGCCCCACTTAAAGACACCTTTGTGAGCAGACAGCCATTTTGACAGCCAAGACTTCACCACACAGTAGATTAAAGCCCAGTCAGGGGCTGTGTGAAGTCACAGCAAGACAGCCGTTTCACACCATCAAACAGACCAGAGAAACCAATGTGCTTCCTGTAGTTGGGGACCGTGGTTGGGAGGGAAAATGCTAGAGAACAGATCGGAGGATTCCCTCACACTAGAAGGGTATAATCTAGAGCCTGACATGAGTGTAGGCGGCCATGGCACAGGCAAACAGCTCTGCAGAAAGAAACCCCTCCCACGATGCATAGAGAGTAATGTTCATTTTTTCTGTGTTGACGGCGGCTGTGCAGGATGCCTTGCACCTAGAGTCCGATTGCCATGGTGTCATTAGCGGGCTGCCGTCATGTGATGGATGATGAAGGGCCTGGCTCCCACTGTATGCCTGTCCACACACTCTGACTAATGGCTGTGTGAAAGAGAGGCAGGACAACCAAGACAGCAAAGGTCTGGCTGGATGATGAGCTACGTGCCTAGGGCCCTCACATATCAAGCTCAGGGTACGAGAGGATGATGGCTTGGTGAATCAGTCATTTCTGACAAGCTGAAAGCTGTTAGGCTCAATACATTCCAAAATGATGGAAGGACAGTTGTTTTGGTACAGGATGCGATTTGATTGGTGTTCCCTTTCTTCTTTTGAATTTTGTAATCACTGGCTGGGCTACACTTGCTATAATGCTGGATAAAGCTTTTTATAATAGGGGAAATGTAGAATTAAGTTAATCCAAAACACAGGGAGAGCTGGAATTGAGTTTAGCACAAAATCCCAATGAGCTCAGCAAAAAGTCCAGGAACGGTCCCTCATACTGTAATGCTACCACCCTGCTTGGCAAGACCATGACAGGTTCTGTCCACTTATCCTGTGCATACTGCTAGGGTCTGGGCTGGGGGTGCAGGGCACGGCTGGGCTGGGCTGGGGTGCTGGGATTCCTGTGGAGGGTTGGTGGTTGGTGGGCTGTGTTTGTGTCCCAGAGGGAACGGGCCCCTGGCAGGGCCTGCAGGCTGGATTGTGAGAGCGTGTGTATTCTGTGTCTGTGTGTCGACCACAACAAGAGCTCAGACCCTGAAAGAAAGCTCTGTTACAGCTGGGAAAAGCCATGTCTGAATAGAGAGGTGAAAGCAGAGGGGCTAAGCTCTTTTTCTCACTCAGTCTCATACACACACACACACGCACACGCACACGCACACACACACACACACAATGGTTCTGCATTGGGCACACTGTCAGGTAATCTGATTTCAGATGTGTCCATGTAAACAGCATTTTTAAGGAAATCGTTCTTCTTGCAAAGCATGGAAACGTTTTAAATGAACTATTTTATTAATCTGACTTTCAACAATTGAACTTTAGTGCACAAGTCCGAAAACATACAGTTTCTGGAAATGTGCAAGTGTTGAGTCGTGTATGGCCCTGCATACATCCCGTATACTGTATCGCCGAATACGGATCACCTTTGTGCACGAACATGCAGGGACGTGTATATGTCCGGAAACGATTCAGTAACTCCCCTGAGATGACCACATAGTTCCACCCACGTACCAGGACATATCTTGAAATTCTGGTGCACGTTTGATGTCAGTTGCATTAGATCTCCGTCTACGTCCGCCCACGTCACTCCTATAAATATCAGTAAATGATATTGCACTTGCTCAAGACTTCACATGCTTATTCGCCCCACTGAATGCTAAGGCTACACTCTATCTAGAACCTTAAAGGGTTCTTTGGCTGTCCCCATAGGAGAACCCTTTCAATAACCTTTTTTTGGTTGCAGGTAGAACCCATTTGTGTTCCATCTAGAACCCTTTCTAGAGAGGGTTCTACATTGTACCCAAAAGGGTTCTACCTGGAACCAAAAAGGGTTATCCTATGGGGACAGCCGAAGAACCCTTTTAGAACCCTTTTAGAACCCTTTTTCTATGAGTGTAGTCATTGCTAGCTTGCCTTAGTGACTGTCACGGGTATATTAAAAACACAATTCATTATTTAATGGATGAATGTGATCATACATCAGGGTTCCTACACCTTTTCAGAAATAACATTTGAGCACCACTATCAAGGTTTTTCCAGCACCTTATAACATAGACATAGCTATACTATCACTAAACATCTCTTAGTTCCTTGAATAAAACACACAAATCCACTTAATCACTTCTTGAAGGATGGCAGTTAATTCAGTAGAGCAGGATAAAGCGGGTAATAGCTTCTGCATTTAGGCCAAGCAAGGCCTTAAACCTAAGTAACCCCCATGAAAGCTAGCCCTGGGCCAAGACTCCTGACAGTACTCTGCATGATATTTTTTTTTTTTTACTTTCATTAATCTTGGAATTTCAAATGTGTTGCTTACCTGGGTGTAAACAGGTAAGCACAAGATGGAGGAATATGAACGAGCCTATTCAAAATTCAAAGATCAACAAAAAGATTTTCAAAAGAATCAACCACAGTACTGACAGTACTGAGTCATCCAGCTTGGTCCAGGGCAAGCCTCCATCAGTGGAGGCTACTCAGAGTATGAAGAGGAGGACCATCCTCCTCAGTGAATTTCATAAAAATTTTCGTTCATTTTTTTTTAAATATAAAACTATACTAAATATAATCATGTCACCAAATAATTTATTAAAGCACACTATTCTGCAAAGAAGGTCTACAGTAGTCTCAACAGCACTCTGTAGGGTAGCACCATGGTATAGCCGGAGGACAGCTAGCTTCCGTACTCCTCTGTGTACATTGACTTCAATACAAAACCTAGGAGGCTCATCGTTCTCGCCCCCTTACATAGACTTACACAATACTTATGACAACTTCCGGAGGACATCCTCCAACCTATCAGAGCTCTAGCTCATGAACTGGCATGTTGTCCACCCAATCAAAGGATGAGAGAATGAATCTAGTACTTAAAGCATAAGCTACAGCTAGCTAGCACTGCAGTGCATAAAATGTGGTGAGTAGTTGACTCAAAGAGAGAGAAAGACTGTAGTTGAACAGTTTTGAACAAATTAATTTCTTGCAAAATGAAGGAGAAGCAAGAGAGAAATAGAGAGAGATACTGTAGATGCGAGATGGAATACAACGTGTTTGCTTTGAAAGTGAACTGTGTTTACATGTGATCAGGGGTGTATTCATTCCGCCGATTCTGTTGAAAAACATTTCTTAAACGGAAACAAGCGGAACAAAACAGGGATAAACATACCTGAATTTGTCCAATATAAACTTTTGTTTGCAACTGTTGGACTAATGATTACACCCTATATCAGCTAGATGCAGGCAAGCGTGAAATATGAAAATCGTCCTCCCACATCTTAATTGGCACTGACCGCCATTGGCCTACATCGATGCGGTAAAGAGGTCAATGGAAAGCAGACCGTGGGGAATATAAGAAGGACGCCGGATTGGCGCCCAGTTAACAAATCTGATGTAACAAATTGGCTATTCGTCAAATCCGTCATGATTGATGTATTGTAACAGACCTACAATGTGGTTACTAAAGTCCGATTTTGATGTATTTGTCTGTTTTCACTGCATAACATTTAGAAGTAGTCCCTTTTCAGGTTTAGAAGAAGTGACTGCTAAATGTTAACTACCGTTCGTATGAGCTGGTAACATAGCTTTTAACTATAATGTAGTTGATTGGTGTTGATGACATGAACATGTGTTGGGGTTAACATCCATACAAGCATTATACTCCAATTTTTACCTTAGCATAGTGTGAAATACACATAAACAATTGCCTAAATGTAGGCACATTTTGCTGGGGGCAATGAGGAGACTATGGATCTTTCCCCCACAGCATCTTTCCCCCACGTTTCCATGGCATTTCCATTGTTTTGGTTGAGTTCCTCTGGCGACGCTTTCTTGTGGGCATATGCCTTTTATCATCACTAGCCAATGTGATCTCACCATTGTGCGCTCTCTCTCCTTTCAAACTCCCCACCAGTTATTTGGGCTGAAGACAGATAGCCTACTGGCGATTTGTAGTCTAAGTTAGAAACAAAGACATATTAACCCATCATTTATTAGCTAATTATAAGGCTCCTTTAAATATTTACCTGTCAAAGTACAAGAAAAAGTGGCAGATGCGCTTGTGTGCTCACCCAGGCTTAATGCCAAGGCATTTCTGTGACAATAGACAAGAACAGCTCAAAATTAGAACTACATACATTTACATGGAGAGCATAAATGCATTCAAAGAATTTATGTGAAGCCTTGTGAATGTACCGGCTTTGTTACTGGCTTCACCTTTCAGATGAAAGGTGGTATAAAGAAGATGGCACGGTAAAGTTGGCACGTTTTTGCCTTGTATAAAATGGATATGATACTGTTTGTGCTCCTGATAAGGGGATAGAACTATGGATTTCTCATCCTTGCTCTTCTTTCAGAGCTCCTCCAATGGCGTGAGACTTGGGACGCCCAACAGAGCCACCATCACCATCCTGTCCAATGACAATGCCTTCGGAATCATCTCCTTCAACTCCGTAAGAAACCTCTATCTGTCTAGTGTTGATTCTTGCTTATGGCATAGGCCATAAGAATGTAAAGCGAATCCCAGGTTCGGCTACCTACTACAATATGTACCATGTTAGATTGAGAGGGAAGGCTTTAGTCACAGTCAGGATAAGGAAATTAAGCTTTGGGCAGGGGTGGTGTGGGGCAAGGGTGGGGGTCAAATGCCACAAAGGGTATCCATGCAGATGGTTGTGCAGGAGGGGTCTGGGGTTGCCAGGGGCAGCACAACCACAAAGGCTGCAGTTTGCTCTTAGGATTAACTTGTCAGTGCGAGTTTCGAGGGTTACTATGGTAACCATAGTATTGGGTCTTTCCTGCACCCCCCTTAGGGTCTTATTCGGGATCATTATTTTGCTTCTTGGAAATCAATGAAGGACTCTGCCTCTGGAATTACGATTCTGAAACATGTTTTCTTATTGTTTCGTTTTAGAGTCAATATGCCCATCATGTCATCTGTGAAAGTTGTGGGTTTGTGAAGAGGAACTAATTAATTTCATAATCACTAAAGACAATGTTAATTATCTCTCTCTCTCTCTCTCTCTCTCTCTCTCTCTCTCTCTCTCTCTCTCTTTCTCTCCTCCAGACTGAACAGATCATTGTGGATGAGCCTAGAGGGAGGAACCAGTATGTGCCTCTCAGCCTGGTCAGAGAGAAGGGGACGTATGGGACAGTGACGGTCAACTTTGAGGTGAGGTCACTGTAACAGTAACTGACCCCTGTTTGATCTCCCTATGGTTAGGTCATGTCAGATCATTAGACCGGTTGCATTTTAGTGTGGTTGTCTATCTGTCAGCCGGTCTACTTATGCCAGTCACACACACACACATGCACCGATGCATGCACACACACGCACACACACACACACACATGCACACACACACACACACACATGCAGATACACACTTTTCAGATAAACGTATTCCTGTCATTCTGATGACAATATGTGAGCAATATGTTGTGGTTTCTACACGGGCAGATCTCGGAAGGCCCTAACCCTGCCCTGGAGGACCTCAGTCCAGACCGGGGGAACATCACCATTCCACCTGGACGAGCTTTGGTGGTATTTAGCATCCTCATCCAGGATGACCAGGTACCCTGTCCTCTCCACCCCTTCTGTATGCTATCACTTACACCTTTTACCAGGCAGCTTCACATCAAACACATGGATCATCTGAAGCTTTCTTTTGCAAGCTAAGTAAACCCAGAGTTACATACCAGTAAACCATTGAGATAACATTATATATTCCCATATTATGTACTTAATGTATCTAGTGTATCTAATAATCATATACACTGCCGCTACTCTGTTTATCATATATCCTGATGCTTAGTCACCTTACCCCTATAAATATTAAAAGCAAAAAACGATGTTTTAAGAGAGAATAGGCATTGGTCTGAAGCCGAAAAGGAAAGGAAATTCACATGAGCTCCACAATGCCTATACCACCCATGCTCTACCAAGGTTTTACAGCAAACAGCTTTGACCTGCTACAGTAGCTATGTTGGTATTATACTTCAAACTATGTGTAGGCAGGTTGCTTAGGATTCAAACCTTCTCAAACAGCTAAATTCATATTCCTAATGTGATTTGTACCGCATACAACGTACCGCATACAAGGTAAAGTATTGTATCTACTTTACCTTGTACATACAATGGCGCCGGAGAAGAAGGAAGACGTTTTACATGCCCCCAACCGATTGTGTTTTTTGTTTGTTTATTTGCTTTGTTTGTAACTTATTTTTTTACTTATTTTGCACATAATGTTGCCGCTTCTGGACATCAGGACTGCGATTACTCACCACGGACTGGCAAAATTCTTTTTTTCATTTAACGAGTCTGACGAGCCCGACGCGAAACGATGTACTGCTTTCTCGGGAACATGCCCAAATCCCGTGATTTGTGTGAAGAGGAGGTGGAGAAAAAGGGTCCGGAGGGCGGGCTGCCTTCTGAGAATTCGTAGGTGATAGAATAAACCCCCACTTCCTTTCATTCTGCTAGCAAACGTGCAATCTTTGGACAATAAAATAGATGGCCTATGCGGAAGATTAAACCACCAACGGGACATTCAAAACTGTAATATATTATGCTTCACGGAGTTGTGGCTAAAGGACGACACTATCAACATACAGCTGGCTGGTTATACGCTGTACCGGCAGGATAGAACAACAGGGGTGGCGGACTATGTATTTTTGTAAATAACAGCTGGTGCACGATATCTAAGGAAGTCTCGAGCTATTGCTCGCCTGAGGTGGAGTATCTCATGATAAGCTGTAGACCACACTATCTACCTAGTTTTCATCTGTATTTTTAGTAGCTGTTACATACCACCACAGTCAGAGGCTGGCACTAAGACAGCATTGAATGAGCTGTATTCCGCCATAAGCAAACAAGAAAACGCTCACCCAGAGGTGGCGCTCCTAGTAGCCCTGAACTTTAATGCAGAGAAACTTAAATCTGTTTTAACAAATTTCTATCAGCATGTTAAATGTGCAACCAGAGGAAAAACAAACTCTGGACCACCTTTACTCCACACACAGAGACACATACAAAGCTCTCCCTCGCCCTCCATTTGGCAAATCTGACCATAATTCTATCCTCCTGATTTCTGCTTACAAGCAACAATTAAAGCAGGAAGCACCAGTAACTAGTTCAATAAAAAAGTGGTCAGATGAAGCAGATGCTAAGCTACAGGACTGTTTTGCTAGCACAGACTGGAATATGTTACGGGATTCCTCCAATGGCATTGAGGAGTACACCACATCAGTCATTGGCTTCATCAATAAGTGCATTGATGACAACGTCCCCACAGTGACCGTACGTACATACCCCAACCAGAAACCAGGGATTACAGGCAGCATCCGCACTGAGCTAACAGCTAGAGCTGCCGCTTTCAAGGAGCGGGACTCTAACCCGGAAGCTTATAAGAAATCCCGCTATGCCCTCCGACAAACCATCAAACAGGCAAAGCGTAAATACAGGACTAAGATCGAGTCGTACTACACCGGGTCTGACGCTCGTCGGATGTGGCAGGGCCTGCAAACCATTACAGACAACAAAGGGAAGCACAGCCGAGAGCTTCCCAGCGACACGAGCCTACCGGACGAGCTAAACTACTTCTATGCTCACTTCAAGGCAAATAACACTGAAACATGCATGAGAGCACCAGTTGTACCGGAAGACTGTGTGATCACGCTCTCCGCAGCCGATGTAAGTAAAACCTTTTGACAGGTCAACATTCACAAGGCCGCAGGGCCAGACGGATTACCAGGACGTGTACTGCGAGCATGCGCTGACCAACTAGCAAGTGTCTTCACTGACATTTTCAGCCTCTCCCTGTCCGAGTCTGTAATACCAACATGTTTTAAGTAGACCACCATAGTGCCTGTGCCCAAGAACACTAAGGAAACCTGCCTAAATGACTACCGACCCATAGCACTCACGTCTGTAGCCAAGAAGTGCTTTGAAAGGCTGGTCATGGCTCACATTAACACCGTCATCCCAGAAACCCTAGACCTGCTCCAATTTGCATACTGCCCCAACAGATCCACAGATAATGCAGTCTCTATTGCACTCCACACTGCCCTTTCCCACCTGGACAAAAGGAACACCTATGTGAGAATACTATTCATTGACTACAGCTCAGCGTTCAACACCATAGTGCCCTCAAAGCTCATCAATAAGCTAAGGACCCTGGGACTAAACACCTCCCTCTGCAACTGGATCCTGGACTTCCTGACGGGCCGCCCCCAGGTGGTAAGGGTAGGTAACAACACATCCCCCATGCTGATCCTCAACACAGGGGCCCCTCAGGGGTGCATGCTCAGCCCCCTCCCGTACTCCCTGTTCACTCATGACTGCACAGACAGGCACGACTCCAACACCATCATTCAACTTGCCGATGACAAAACAGTGGTAGGCCTGATCACCGACAACAACGAGGCAGCCTATAGGGAGGAGGTCAGAGTCCTGGCCGTGTGGTGCCAGGACAACAAAGGAGATGATTGTGGACTACAGGAAAAAGAGGACCGAGCACGCCCCCATTCTCATCGACAGGGCTGCAGTGGAGCAGGTGTCCACATCACCAACAAACTAACATGGTCCAAGCACACCAAGACAGTCGTGAAGCCGGCACATTTGGCATGGGTCCTCAGATCCTCAAAATGTTCTACAGCTGCACCATCGAGAGCATCCTGACGGGTTGCATCACTGCTTGGTATGGCAACTGCTCAACCTCTGACAGCAAGGCACTACAGAGAGTAGTGCGTACGGCCCAGTACATCACTGGGGCCAAGCTTCCTGCCATCCAGGACCTCTATACCAGGCGGTGTCAGAGGAAGGCCCTAAAAATGGTCAAAGACTCCAGCCACCCTAGTCATAGACTGTTCTCTCTACTACCACACGACAAGCGGTACCGGAGCGCCAAGTCTAGGTGTCAAAATCACATTTTCCAGGACAGAAATTCCTCGGGTTTTCGCCTGCCATATAAAGACTGTTGACATCTAGTGGAAGCCATAGGTACTGCAGTCTCAGTCCTAGTTAAAATACAAATGAATAGGCAGCCTGGATAAGGTCATTTACAAAAAAAAATGCAAATCCGGAAAGTATTTTCCTCGAGTTTTCGCCTGCTATATCAGTTCTGTTATACTCACAGACAATATTTTAACACTCTTAGAAACTTCAGAGTGTTTCCTATCCAATGGTACTAATTATGTGCATATCCTATTTTCCTCGGGAGCTGCTCCCTAAGAAGTTAACAGCTTCTACCCCCAAGCCATAAGACTCCTGAACATCTAGTCAAATGGCTAACCAGACTATTCACATTGCCCCCCCCCTCCCCCCCTCTTCACACCACTGCCGCTCTCTGTTGTCATCTATGCATAGTCACTTTAATTAACTCTACCTACATGTACATATTACCTCAACTAACCGGTGCCCCCGCACATTGACTCTGTACTGGCACCCCCCTGTATATATTGTTATTTTTTACTGCTCCTCTTTAATTACTTGTTACTTTTATCTCTTATTCTTATCCCGTATTTTTTTAAACTGCACTGTCGTTTAGGGGCTCGTAAGTAAGTATTTCACTGTAAGGTCTACACCTGTTGTATTCGGCGCATGTGACTAATAAAATTTGATTTGATTTAATGGAAACACAAGGGAAGTTATGTCGTGTAGAATGAGATTAGGGCATATGGGATTGAAATCCTCTTTGAAATTGATAGGAAAACATGGCACTGGAATGTGTAATGGCTGTATGGTAGAGGAAATGGTTGAACATGTATTATTATGTTGTGAAATGTATGATGTAGTAAGGGAGAGGTTGTTTGACAGGGTCAGAGAGGTTGGATGGGAATTGGGTGTGGGTGGTATTTTGGGTGGGGTGATGGGAGTAGTGGGGTTTGTAGGAATTATTTAAGGGTTAATTAAGAGAATATAGTGGTATACAGTTGAAGTCGGAAGTTTACATACACTATTAAAACTCATTAAAACTTGTTTTGTAACCACTCCACAAATCTTTTGTTAACAAACTACAGTTTTTGCACAACACAAGTAATTTTTTCCAAGTATTGTTTATACACAGATTATTTCACTTATAATTCACTGTATCACAGTTCCAGTGGGTCAGAAGTTTACATACACTAAGTTGACTGTGCCTTTAAACAGCTTGGAAAAGTCCAGAAAATGATGTAATGGCTTTAGAAGCTTCTGATAGGCTAAGTGACATCATTTGAGTTAATTGGAAGTGTACCTGTGGATATATTTCAAGGCCTACCTTCAAACTCAGTGCCTCTTTGCTTGACGTCATGGGAAAATCAAAAGAAATCAGCCAAGACCTCAGAAAAAAAATTGTAGACCTCCACAAGTCTGGTTCATCCTTGGGAGCAATTTCCAAATGCCTGAAGGTACCACGTTCATCTGTACAAACAATAGTACGCAAGTATAAACACCATGGGACCACGCAGCCGTCATACCGCTCAGGAAGGAGATGCGTTCTGTCTTCTAGAGATGAACGTACTTTGGTGCGAAAAGTGCAAATCAATCCCAGAACAACAGCAAAGGAGCTTTTGAAGATGCTGGAGGAAACAGGTACAAAAGTATCTATATCCACAGTAAAACGAGTCCTATATCGACATAACCTGAATGGCCGCTCAGCAAGGAAGAAGCCACTGCACATGGGGACAAAGATTTATTGGAGCAACGTCCTCTGTTCTGATGAAACAAAAATAGAACTGTTTGGCCACAACGACCATCGTTATGTTTGGAGGAAAAAGGGGGAGGCTTGCAAGCCGAAGAACACCATCCCAACCGTGAAGCACGGGGGTGGCAGCATCATGTTGTGGGGGTGCTTTGCTGCAGGAGGGACTGGTGCACTTCACAAAATAGATGGCTTCATGAGGAAGGAAAACTATGTGGATATATTGAAGCAACATCTCAAGACGTCAGTCAGGAAGTTAAAGCTTGGTTGCAAATGGGTCTTCCAAATGGACAATGACCCTAGGCATACTTCCAAAGTTGTGGAAAAATGGCCTAAGGACAACAAAGGCAAGGTATTGGAGTAGCCATCACAAAGCCTTGACCTCAATCCCATAGTAAATGTGTGGGCAGAACTGAAAAAGTCAAAGTCACCATTATTAGTCAGTTGTACAACCGAATGCCTTCAACCGAAATGTGTCTTCCGCATTTAACCCAACCCCTCTGAATCAGAGAGGTGCGGGGGGCTGCCTTTAATCGACATCCACGTCTTCAGCACCCGGGGAACAGTGGGTTAACTGCCTTGTTCAGGGGCAGAACGACAGAGTTTTACCTTGTCAGCTCGGGGATTTGAACTTGCAACCCTCCGGTTACAAGTCCAACACTCTAACCACTAGGCTACCTGCCGTGTGAGAGCAAGGAGGACTAAAAACCTGACTCAGTTACACCAGCTCTGTCAGGAGGAATGGGCCAAAATTCACCCAACTTATTGTGGGAAGCTTGTGGAAGGCTACCCGGAACATTTGACCCAAGTTAAACAATTTAAAGGCAATGCTAAACTTCTGACCCACTGGAAATGTGATGAAAGAAATAAAAGCTGAAATAAATAATTCTCTACTATTATTCTGACATTTCACATTCTTAAAATAATGTGGTGATCCCAACTGACCTAAGACATGGAATTTTTACTAGGATTAAATGTCAGGAATTGTGAAAAACTGAGTTTAAATGTATTTGGCTAAGGTGTATTTAAACTTCTGACTTCAACTGTAGATCGGTTGTGACTGCACTTTGTAAATATGGTACTGGAACAGACCCTGTATATTGTATGCTTATAATTTGTGTTTTTTTCTACCTTGTTATTTTTTTCACTACTTGTGCATGTGACATTAAAACGTGGAACTATTTCCATGATAACACGTCACTAAACCATTGTTACTGTGATTTCCCTCAGATCCCTGAGGATGATGAGGTGTTCACAGTCAGGCTGACCGGTGTGGCGGGCGGGGCGGTCCTCAACCCCAATGGCAGCAGCGTGGAGCTGAAGATCCGCCGTAATGACAGCCCCCTGCGCTTCTCCCAGTCCCAGGTGGCCGTGGCCGAGACCGCCGGGGTCATCTCCCTGACCATAACCCGCGGCCTCCTGGCCGACCACGGCCGCTTGGTAGGCTCAGATGACACGGAGGTCTCCGTGGACTACGTGGTCGTAAGCGGCGACGGGGCGGGCAGTGCCACTCCGGCGGTGGATTTCGTGGACCTGCAGGCGGTGCGCACGGTGACATTTCCCCCATGGGTCTATGAGGCACGTCTGCTCTTCAATGTCAGCGATGACGAGGTGCCGGAGATTGCCGAGTCATTCCACGTAGTGCTGCTGGAGGAGACGGTGAGAGGAGACGCCGTTCTGATCCCGCCCAATGCCGTCCTGGTCACCATCGAGCCCAATGATAAACCCCACGGGGTCCTGTCAATCAGTGGCAGCCCCCTCACTCAGCTAATCAGTATCAACGAGGATATGACTGACAGGTTGGTCAAACTACAGTTAGGAGAATGTCATTGGATCAGTGTGTAATCTTATGAACATGATCGTTTCCAAACACATTGAACCTCAACTGTTTCTGTGTCTCTGCTATTCTCACAACCCTGCCCTCTCTTGTCCAAAAGATTTGACGGTATCTCCATTGTGAGGAACGGCGGTAACTACGGTGACATCTCTGTCAACTGGACCATCAGTCGGAACTCCAGCGACCGCTCGCCTGTGTCAGATGACCTGAGCCCCGAGGCGGGCACACTGTGGTTGACGGCGGGTCAGATGATCGCTGTCTTGCCCTTGAACATCACAGCAGATGAGCTTCCAGAGGAAGCAGAGGCCTTTGTCCTCCGACTGCTGCCGGACACTGTGCAGGGAGGGGCCGAAGTGGACGAGCCTATGGAGGTCAGTCTGGCTTGGCTACTCACACTTCAACTAGGATATGATTGGTTAGGATTCTACTGTTGTTAATTGATTGATTGGATTGGTTGATTGGTCCATCTATATTTTAAGTTTCTATTCTAATACTAGAGGCTGACAATTTATTTTCAATACAGATATAGGGTTTTCTAGTATTTAAACCAGATATTATGTTCAGTTCTGTCATGTTGATGCTGTTGGTTTTGAGGAGCTCTGTGTTGGCTGTTGTTTATTTGCAATTACAAATTCAAGCTGGGGAAGACAGAAGGACAGACAGTCAGAAAGCTGCTTGTCAACCCTGGGAGCTTAGTGCCATGTCTAACATAGGGCAGCGCCTGACAGAGAGGGAGGGAGGGAGGGAGAGAGGGCGGGAGAGAGCAGGTCTACTACACACGCCCTCCTGAGGAAGTGTGCGGGGGATGGCTGCACTTGTGGGGGACACATCTGGAGAGCAGTCCCCTCTTCTCTAGAGGATGTGGTTGTGTGTGTGTGTGTGTTTGTGTGTGTGTGGAGGTGGGTGGCTGGAGACTTGGCACACACACTGGTCCTGTACAGTAGACCCTATTAATACTGTCACTTCACACTGGGTTTTCCCTTAATGTGGTTGAATGAATCTAAACAAAGACAAAACAACTGTGGGGGGTATGCCTGTGTCCTCACAAGGATAGTAAATCAAGGAAAATTCGAACAAGTGGGGACATTTCACCCGTCGTCACAAGGAAAAAGGCTATTTTGGGCATAGGGGTTAGGTTTAGGGTTAGGGTTACTATAAAGGTTAGGGTTAAGACTGAGGGTTAGGTTTAGGATTAGGGTTTGTGGTTAGGGTTAAGGTTTAAGGGTTAGGGGAAATAGGATTTCATTTGGTCCCCACAAGGATAGTAAAACAAACGTGTGTGTGTGTATGAGTGGGTGTGGCAGTGTAAAGTCTTTATTATTGCCATCTTTGTCACAGCTTCCCGTCTTGGCTATGTGTGAAAGGAGTGGGTAGATCCAACCCTTGTTTATGTTTAATGCATTAGAACACACGCACACACACACACACACAGTGGTTGGACTCTCAGCGTGTGGTATGTGTGTATAAGAAGTTGACTAAGCACTGCTTACAAGCATTAGAAGACCACTCTTGTAGTTGAATGAGTGAATCAATGTATCTGTCAAGAGAGTACAATTTTTTTAACACACACTCCAAATGCTGCAAGCCTGCAACACTTAAAACCTGTCAGACAGCCGTGAGTCCTGGTCAAACATCTACAGCAAGCCCTAGTAAAAAAGCTCATGAAAGCTATTCTAGCCCATTTAATTAAAGAGGATGCATCTCTAAAATTAGCCCAGGGCTCTTTCTTTACGACACAGTCTGATGCTTTCTCCTCCTTTACCCCCTCTCCTTCCTCTCCCTCCCTCCTTCCACAGATGATGTTCTACCTCCAGGACAGTGATGACGTGTACGGCCTGTTCCGCTTCCACCCGGGGGAGATCCAGAACATCCAAAGTCAGCCTGATGGACGCTTCCTGTCCCTTAGCTTTCTGCGGGAGGGGGGCACCCTGGGGGAGGTAGCCCTAGCCCTCACTGCCCTCTACATCCCCACGGGGCCCGTGGACCCTGGGCTGGCCCGGGACGGGGTGCTGAACGGCAGCCGCTCTACTACCGTGCTGTTCTCTCAGGGCCAGGATCTGACCAGACTCACCCTGCCCATCCGCAATGACGCCTTCCTGCAGAACGGAGCCCACTTCCTCATCCAGGTGGGGCCAGAGGTCTCGGACGGCAACACTTTTGGGTCAAATACTGACCCAGTCATAGAAACACTGTCACAGGGAGTGGGACACACAATTCATACAGGGGAGGTTTCATATGCAGTAGATAAGAAGATCCGTTTTACTTAAATGAGTGTGAAGACCTTAACGTAGCTCACCTGTGCTACTGTATGCAAATGATTTTAGAAAGTGGGCGGACTCCAGCTTTGGAAAATGTTGGTTGGTTCTTTGTCAAGCTTGTCCAGATACATGGTCCCTCATTTGCATGTGTGAGTGACTTGGACCTGAGAACTGTGCTCTGGCCTGTTGCCATGGGATCTGTCCAAGCATCCAAACAAACAGCCCTCATCAGGCAGTGCTTAAAACCAAACACAAAATGGAAGTACCTCCTTCACTTTCAATGGGTCCCAAACTGCTCCCTCACACACACACGCGCGCGCGCGCACATGCAAAAACACACACGCAGCCCAAAGAAGAAGCAGAATGACAGTGCTGAGAGGTCTTTGGAGAAAGTCATTCATAGTGTAGTGAGAGAGTGAAGTTAAGAGAGCGGTTTATTTGGAGTCATGGAGGGGTGAAGAGGTACAGTACTGCACAATAGAACACTAATGCCTGAGAGAAAACCTCAACATTACATTAACGCTTAACATTTTGTTCCTCCCTGATGAACTAACTCCACAATACCTGAATGAAACCCACACCTCTACTTATACAGTATACTGCCCTTATGAGAGTCATGCATTTTCTTTTTCTTTTTTTTTAAGACATTTTAAAAGGGTTTCATTTTCCATTTGGCTAACACAACAGAAATGTGGCCTACTGGTATTAAGGTTGAATCATGTATTGGAAGATGGCTATAGGGGATTTGTGCTTAGTAATCATTGTTGTCTCTCTTTCAGCTGGATAGTGTGGACCTGGTCAGTATCAGCCCTCCCATCCCGTCTGTGAGTCCTCGCTTCGGAGGGGCGCTCAACCTCACCCTCACAGTCACCCCCGACATCGCCAACGGGGAGATCGGCTTCACCAGTAACACCACGGTGGTGGTGTATGAGCCAGAGGACACCAACACTAGCACGGTACAACGCTAATCCTCTGTCTGTATCAATGGCACACATGTTAGCACGATACGCTAACCCTCTGTATGCTCAATGGCACACCTGTGTAGTGTACCGTGACTCTGGTATGATCTGGCTATAGATACTGTATGTACCGCAATGAAATGTTTTTCAAATCGTATTTACTGCAGTTGAATGATCACTACAGTATGTTTGAACAGCAATTTGCAGGTCTTGTTTCATGTAACGTAGCTACAGTGCTTATAATGGATAGGCTTCTTATCCTACGAGTCAGTTTGTTCAAATGTCTAATATGAGGGATAAGATATTCTTCCTCCTCCCACAGGTGACCCTCAGCCTGCGGCGGGACGGGACAGACGGAAAGGCTGTGGTGTTCTGGAGCCTTCGACCAATCGGAGATAACCAGGCTGACATCACCCCTGATGACCTGGAAACTCTGAGCGGCTCAGTGGTGTTCCTGACGGGACAGAGCGACGCCGTCATCAACGTCACCGTCATGGCTGATGATATCCCCGAGGTCAACGAGACCCTTTTCCTCACTCTGGACAGGTACTGGACAGCAACTCTGGGGAGCTTTTGGTTGGCCAACAGATTCTCATTCTGTTAATCAGTAGCAATGTAAATAAGTGCCTGTGTCTGATTATGCTCTGTTGAGGTACCACACGCCATTGCAATATGTCCTGGGATTTGAATCAGTAGCGTACTGTCCACTTGTTCATTTATTTAACAACAATGCCTGGCTGTGCTTAAAATTATTAAAGCAATGAAATAGTTTATTTTTTAAGAATTGCTAATATTAACAGTGAGACCAGGGTGTCACAAGGAAAGCCTATCCCTTACCCCTGCTCTTACCCCTACTCCAATTCCTGCCTGTCATCTGTTACCCATGACCTGTGACAGGAACATTGGCTCTCCCTCCCTCCCTCCCTCCCTCCCACCCCTCTCCTGCAGGGTAGAGACTCCGCGCTTTGTAGTGTACTTCGGGTAAGTGAAGAGTGGAGTGAGCCTGGACTCTTTGTGTGCTTTAAATCACGACTTTGTCTAGGGAAAAAGGGACCACTTTAGGATTTATTGGGCCTTTGGTTTGATGGGAAAGGGGGGTTGTTGGGGTGTTTTTGTGGGGGTGTGCATTGGGAAGAGAGGAGCATGGGTGTGGGGAGTAAGGAGGGATCTTCTTTGTGTGGCACCTAATTTGAACCATTCTTTACGCCCTCCTGTAAAGACATCAGTGTTTGTATGCATGATGCGAGTTGGACTCAAGTGTTTGTTTGGTATGCTTTGCTCTGTCCAGCCTCTGCTTTTCATTTAGCCTTTATGTGGCCACACTCGCACACATGTACACACACACACACGCACGCGCACACACACACACACACACACACACACACACACACACACACACACACACACACACACACACACACACACACACACACACACACACACACCCTGCTCATCAGGGGCCAGGCTGGCAGAACACACAGGCCCCCCTGCTGTGAGAGAGAGAGGCTCAGGGGGCCACTGAGTGACACGGTTAATCAGAGCAGCTCAAACAACAGGCCTCTGGTCAATACTGAACATGAGACAATACAAGGAATTTACTCTTTCACTGTTTTCAAATGAAGGGTAAGTTGATGAAAATACTTGATTTCTGCAGAAAGCTTTGAAGTGCATCTCCTTGTTGTTTTACAAGCAATACATGCTGGTTGTTTTAACATTCCCCCACAACCCACATTCCCACTGAGATGAAGGCGTTTTCCTTTTTGGTCTATCCGCTGAGTTCCCCTCTGTGTTGCAGGGTTAACGTTGAGAACCAGATCCTGAAGCCTGGCTTCACCAGTCGAGAGATTGTCATTGTGGAGAACGACGACCCAGGTGGAGTCTTTGAGTTCTCCCCGTTCTCCAGAGGACCCTGGTACATCAACGTACGTCTGGCACACAGACAGGCCTCATGACTGTTGATGCTCATCTGTTTCATCTACTGTGATGCATGTTGAATAGCATCTTGACCAACCAGGTCCTTTTCGCAAACTACCAAGTGTTCTCAATGGATTACCTACATCAATAACAGCAACACTTCTGACCCCTAGTTTGTCCTGGTTTGCCCTGTGATCTTTTCTTTATAGGAAGGTGAGGCGGTGGAGCTACGTGTCATCAGGGCCCAGGGGCAGCTGCTCAAACAGCTGGTGCGGTATGTCCTCATGCCCTCGGGCAACGCCGAGTTCTACGGCGCCACGGGCATCCTGGAGTTTAAGCCCGGGGAGAGGGAGGTGCTGGTGGCACTGGTGGCACGGCCTGATGGGGTCCCTGAGGTACAGCTACACTACTGTCTGTCCCCCCTTTATGGCATCATGTATGTATGGCTTGGACACTCCCTCCTGACTGTGAGGGTGTCACTGGTCCTACTTTTTCCAGTTTTAAATGCCTTTGAAATTCAAAATCAGCTTGCTGGTTTTGATAGTTTACATGTGTTCGCCTGTAGAACACAGTGCACAGATTACAGTGTGACAGTTCTGTTAAAGTGCCCGTGTGTATGTGTCTGTGTGTAGCTGGATGAGACATTCTCGATGGTACTCAGCAGCTATAGCACTCCACCCAGTCGCCTTGGCAACCACCGAGAGGTCAACATCACGGTGCGGAGGAATGACGACCCCTTCGGGGTCATAGAGTTCGGCCGGTCTGGAATGGCAGAGGCCATCAACGAGAGCAAAGGCTCAGAGTCTCACTCAGGTACAATGGAGCAGTGGAGGAACAGTGTCTAAAAACTAGACAGTACTTTAAGACAATATAGTATAAAGAAAGTAAAATAACAGGAAAACATTTGTGATCATATTTAAAGTCATTTTAATTCTTTAGAAGACGAGATTCAGTAGAGATTATACAGAAACTAATAGGATTGAGTGTATTATATTGTAAATATTGTGTTCTGTTGTGGGTCTCCTTGGCAGTGGCCTATCCCGTGGTGAGGAACAAGGGTCGCTTTGGGGAGGTGTCTGTGTCCTGGGTCCTAGAGCCCCACATGTCTGCTGACGTCAGCCCCGTACAGGGATACGTTGTGTTTACTGAGGGGGAGTATGTGAAAAACCTCACCCTCTTCTCTGTACCTGATGAGGTAAATCCATCTCTCAAATGCTACAGTATTTGACCAGGGCTCCTTTACATAATGTGGATAATATCTATGTCAATAAAATGTCATGGTTTGTATGGTATCTGCCATCTTTTCTACACAATACTGCATTTTTGCCTGACAATATCTTGTTTCCAACATAAGCTCCCAGAGGACATGGAGAATTTCACCATCACGCTCCTGAATGCGACAGGGGGAGCAAGACTTGGGAACATACTCAACGCAAGTTTGCAGATAAACAAAAACGATGACCCGATTTACTTTGCAGGTAAGGATATATTTGATTTGCTCCCTAATACTTTATGTAAAGCTTTGGGAGTCTTTTCAAGCGCTGCTGTGTGTTAGCAGACATAGAGTGGATATATCAAGTTACCTAGTGTTTATGTCACGTGGCATGGTGGTCATGTCAGTTGACATAGGATGACATAATACTCTCTCTGTCCTCCAGAGCCTGTGGTTGTCAGGCTTCAGGAGGGGGGTGTGGCCAACTTCACTGTTTTGAGGGCTGGTCCGGCTGACTTTGTTGCCACGGTGATGTATCGCGTGGACTACGGCGGGACGTCACTGGGTGACTTGGCCCCGCTGAGTAACGACACTGTGATCGTGTTTGATGTGGGAGAATGGTCAAAGAATATCTCTGTAGCTGTGGAGGAGGACGACACACCTGAGACTGACGAACCCTTCTACATCATCCTCTACAATGCTACAGGTGTGTAAGGCTGCCACGTTTTCTATGCATTCAAACAAACAAGATACTTCTCCTGACCTCGTGACCTGAACAGGAAAAACTCTGAGCTCTAGTTTTAACCAATGGCTAGGTTCCAGAATGGTTCCTGGTCAAGGTCAAGTGGTCAGGAAAAACTCCTGGCCTCACATTGTGTAGTATGGAAGGTTGTCCAGTCTAATTCATGCTCTCAGTAAAATAGCACAAAGATATATTGGTCAAGTCAATTTAGAGACAGCTGTAGTACGAAACAATCAGCCTCATTACGTTGACTGTTTTTCCTCGTTTAGTAGCTGTAGCTCCAATCTCTTTGACAGCTGTTTCTGTACATTGGTGAGGAACTGGGCTGATTAGCATTGACACTGGTGACCCTGAAAAGCCCTCCTAATCCCGGTATTGTGTGACACAGACAGGGATGAAAGCGGGTGGGCCTGTGGGGGAACTTAATTACCGAACTCAGACTCACTCTGTAGGCTGCAGCACAAAGCCCGCCAGCCCAGTCCACTACTCCACTCCACTGCCTGGCCTGGCTGTATGTGCATGGACTACTTGGAGTGAAAATAAGGGTTAACCCACTCTGCTCCTCTCCAAGCCTTAGTTTACGAGAGAGGGCTCTTATATTATTTTCGTGGCGGACATCTGCATATAGAACCCTGACCCTCTCCGCTGGGTTGCCGTGGTTACTGTGTGCTATGGTAATGAGAACAGTCTCCTTTTTGTTATGATATTTAGCATGACAATACTATGTGGGTATTATAAAGCAACCTAGTCTGTTTCTCTCTCTGTTTCTCCTGTAAAAGCACAAGCACATGCTGTGTTTTATTTAAACCAAGCAATATGTTAAGTTCAAACAATAACATTTTACTGACTTGAAGGACATTACATGTTTTTTTTTGTCTTCACATTTCATGTTTCTGTCTTGTTCAGTAATTTGTTATTTAATAACAACAGAGGGACATAGAGTTTTAACAGGCATCGTGAATATGTTCAGTGACTTCATGCTTAGAAAGCATGTAAAACTGCTGGACTTGAAACCCAGCATGTGTGTGTGTGTGTGTTTGTGGGGACAGGTGACGCTGTTGTGTATGGTGCGGACACAGCAACAGTGGTGATTGAGGCCAATGATGAGGCCAACGGAATATTCTCCCTGGAATCCACAGAGAGGTCTGTAGAAGAGGGCAAGACCAACAACTTCTAGTAAGGACCAACTCTAGCCTTAATACACCATACACCTTTCCTGCATGCTTACCCGGCCTCTGCAATAGATTAGCAGCTCATAACAAACTTATTGAGTTGATTATTCTACCATCTGTTGTTAAAATTGAATCCAGTGTGGGACAGTTCAGGTCCTCGGGGGCTGTAATGTCTGCTGACACTCTTCTCCCTGGCACTTCAATGGTCCACTAATGTCATTGGTTGCTAAGGAAGTGCTCACATTTGGTTTTCAGGTCTTAATCACTTCCTGTTATGAAGGAAAACACAGGAACCAGCAGACATTCAAGCCTCTAAGGACCTGAGTTGTGTCCTTGCGAGTTCTTCCTCAGTCCCACATACAGTCCTTTTGTCTCCTAGTGTTATCAGGGCCAGGGGCCACTTTGGCAACGTGACATTGTTCTGGCGCCTTTATGCCAATGACACAGCCCTGGAGCCTGGTCAGGAGTTCACCAACACCTCCGGCTCCATCACCTTCACCACGGGAGAGGAGACCAAGCCCATCGTCCTGGAGGCCATCTCAGACAAACTCCCTGAGTTCAACGAGTTCTACGTCCTCAGGCTCATCAGCATCTCAGGTAAGGGGAAGTGTGAGGCAGATATGCGCCAGGTGAGGGATGTGGGACTGACCTACTGAACTAGTAGTACTCCTGTAGTAAGTCACAAGCTCACACACACATACACACACCTCATACACACGCTGACGTCGTACTCACATATACACTCACACGCACGCATACGCCCATACTCACAAACACATGCACATACACACACACACACACAAACGCACACAGACAACGCTGCTGTCCCATGTATTTAGAGACAGTAGACACTGGACCGTTTCTTTTATACTGTCTTTCACACTGTGTATTCATATACTGTATTCTTCATATAGCTCATTCTAATATATCTACTACTGTACATTTTTGTTATATTGTCTATAAACACTGAGTTTACAAAACATTAAGGACACCTGCTCTTTCCATGACATAGAGTGACCAGGTGAATCCAGGTGAAAGCTATGATCCCTTATTGATGTCACTTGTTAAATCCATTTCAATCAGTGTAGATGAAGGGGAGGAGACAGGTTAAAGATGGATTTTTATGTCTTGAGACAATCGAGACATGGATTGTGTATGTGCGCCATTCAGAAGTTGAATGGGCAAGACAAAAAATGTAATTGCCTTTGAACGGTTATGGTAGTCGGTGCCAGCTGCAATGCTGCAGTTTGCCATGTATTTATCAAGAATGGTCCACCACCCAAATTACATCCAGCCAAGTTGACACAACTGTGGGAAGCCTTGGAGTCAACATGGGCCAGAATCCCCATGGAACGGGGGGGGGGGGGGGTGCGCAACTCAATATTAGGAAGGTGTCCTTAATGTTTTATACCCTCAGTGCACGCCGCCTGAGTGTTAGAATAAGGCTGTAAAGTAACAAAATGTGGAAAAAGTCAAGGGGTCTGAATACTTACGAAGGCACTCTATTTTACGGGTGTATACGCATAGATTGCATTTGGATTACTGATACAATATTATTTGAGTTGTTAACTGGATTCGTCCGGACATGAATGATTTCTTGTTTTTTAGTTTTTGATTATTATTTGTGTACTTGTTTGACATTTTTAGCTACATAAGAATTGCACCCGCTATAACATTTGCTACACTTTGTACGCAACCAATAAACTTTGATCTGATTTGATTTGATTTAGTATGTACTTGACTGGAACATCAACATCTGAGCCTTAAAGCTACCTATGTTCTCTCAGTTGAAGTCCTAAATTACTCTGTCACGTTACAAATGTTGTTGACACCAAGCATTAACCATTTTCTGTCCGGTGATATTCCATAGGTGGTTACCCCGGAGAGGGCGGCCGATTGGCTAATACATCCCTCAACGCCTCTGTCCTGGTCCCCTTTAACGATGACCCTTTTGGAGTGTTCGCCATCGCCGTCGACAACCTGGACCAGGAAGTGGCTGAGGACATCCTGTCAGAAGAGGACATGTCTGATGTCACTTCCTTCACCATTCTGCGGCAGCAGGGTACTTTCGGGGAGGTGCGGGTTGCCTGGGAGATTGTATCTGTCCGTTTCCCTCTCGGCCTCCCTCCCATGCAGGACCTCCTCCTCAGCGCCTCCTTCCCAAAGGAGGTGGAGCTCAGGCCCCACTCCAGGAGGCACCACTCAGGCACCGACGCCTGGTTCTTCTCAGGCCTACAGGGGGCCTACGGCACCATCAGCCCAGAGGAAGGGCCTGGCAGTCTGGCTAACTTCACCTTCTCAGCCTGGCTGGTTTCCAGGCCGGACACCAACGGCTTCATCGTGTCCAAGGGCAACAGGAACGGGACGCTGTACTATGGGGTGAAAGTCCAGACCAACGAGTCCCATGTGAGTGTGATGCTGTACTACACAGCCTTGGGGGCCAACAACACCCTGGTGGCCCGGGCCACGGCAGAGAGGTTTGTGGACGACAACGTGTGGCTCCATGTGCTGATCACGGTGGATGATGGGATTATTGAGTTCTTCCTGAATGGCAATCTTATGCCCAGAGGGATTAAGAGTCTCAAAGGAGAGGCCATCACTGACGGTGAGTCCCAATAATTTCATTATCTCTTAAAGCTGGAATCTTTAGTTGCTACATCTATTTTGGGACTTAGAAATTAATGATACATACCCATTGATTCTGGAAGAATATATCTTACAAATGCCTCGTGAGTTTATTTCGACTGTCATACCCCATCAGAACCCAACATATAAGCTTGTTTTACTGCCAATGTTTGTAAACAATGTAAATGTTAACAAACACTGTATAGCCTCGAAACATGGTTAAAACTATAATTTTGACATCGTGGATAGTCAGTCCTTGCATCCATAGCTCTGTCTTTGAATTTAAGAGTGGTTATATTTCTCCAGGCCTATACCAAAACACGGGATGGCTGCTTTGTTATTGTTTCAAATAAAGTCCTCATAGTCTCCTTATAACCTAATTTAACACTGGATTAACTTAACAAAATGCACATCTCAATAGGTGGTCCAGGTACAATATGTCATCATATGGCACAAGTCTGTTGCTCATCTATTATTCTAAAAGCAAGGGGGGAGGATGATGATATCACAATTGACCATCAGACCAAGTGCCATACTCCTTGAAGTTTGCAGTTGTGTAAAAACAAGTGTAAAAACACACACACACACACGCATATAAATATATATATATATATATATATAATACACACAGTTGAAGTCGGAAGTTTACATACACCTTAGCCAAATACATTTAAACTCAGTTTTTCACAATTCCTGACATTTTATCCTAGTAAAAAGTCCCTGTCTTAGGTCAGTTAGGATCACCACTTTATTCTAAGAATGTGAAATGTCAGAATAATAATAGAGAGAATGATTTATTTCAGCTTTTATTTCTTTCATCACATTCCCAGTGGGTCAGAAGTTTACATACACTCAATTAGTATTTGGTAGCATTGCCTTTAAATTATTTAACTTGGGTCAAATGTTTCGGGTAGCTTTCCACAAGCTTCCCACAATAAGTTGGGTGAATTTTGGTCCAATCCTCTTGACAGAGCTGGTGTAACTGAGTCAGGTTTGTAGGCCTTGCTTGCACACGCTTTCTCAGTTCTGCCCACACATTTTCTATAGGATTAAGGTCAGGGCTTTGTGATAGCCACTCCAATATCTTGACTTTGTTGTCCTTAAGCCATTTTGCCACAACTTTGGAAGTATGCTTGGGGTCATTGTCCATTTGGAAGACCCATTTGCGACCAAGCTTTAACTTCCTGACTGATGTCTTGAGATGTTGCTTCAATATATCGACAGAATTTTCCATCCTCATGAAGCCATCTATTTTGTGAAGTCCACCAGTCCCTCCTGCAGCAAAGAACCCCCACAACAGGATGCTGCCAACCCTGTGCTTCACGGTTGGGATGGTGTTCTTCGGCTTGCAAGCCTCCCCCTTTTTCCTCCAAACATAACGATGGTCATTATGGCCAAACAGTTCTATTTTTGTTTCATCAGACAAGAGGACATTTCTCCAAAAAGTACGATCTTTGTCACCATGTGCAGTTACAAACCGTAGTCTGGCTTTTTTATGGCGGTTTTGGAGCAGTGGCTTCTTCCTTGCTGAGCGGCCATTCAGGTTATGTCGATATAGGACTCGTTTTACTGTGGATATAGATACTTTTGTACCTGTTTCCTCCAGCATCTTCAAAAGCTACATTGCTGTTGTTCTGAGATTGATTTGCACTTTTCGTACAAAAGTATGTTCATCTCTATGAGACAGAACGCGTCTCCTTCCTGAGCGGTATGACGGCTGCGTGGTCCCATGGTGTTTAAACTTGCGTTATATTGTTTGTACAGATGAACGTGGTACCTTCATGCATTTGGAAATTGCTCCCAAGGATGAACCAGACTTGTGGAGGTCTACAATTTTTTTTCTGAAGTCTTGGCTGATTTCTTTTGATTTTCCCATGATGTCAAGCAAAGAGGCACTGAGTTTGAAGGTAGGCCTTGAAATACATCAACAGGTACACCTTCAATTGACTCAAATGATGTCAATTAGCCTATCAGAAGCTTCTAAAGCCATGACATCGTTTTCTGGAATTTTCCAAGCTGTTTAAAGACACAGTCAACTCAGTGTATGTAAACTTCTGACCCACTGGAATTGTGATACAGTGAATTATAAGTGAAGTAATCTGTTTGTAAACATTTGTTGGAAAAATGACTTGTGTCATGCACAAAGCAGATGTCCTAACCGACTTGCCAAAACTATAGTTTGTTAACAAGAAACTTGTGGAGTGGTTGAAAAACGAGTTTTAATGACTCCAACCTAATTGTATGTAAACTTCCGACTTCATCTGTGTATGTATGTATATATATATATATATATATATACACACTACCGTTCAAAAGTGTGGGGTCACTTACAAATGTCCTTGTTTTTGAAAGAAAAGCAAATTTTTTGTCCATTAAAATAACATCAAATTAATCAGAAATACTGTGTAGATATTGTTAATGTTGTAAATTACTATTGTAGCTGGAAACTGCAGATTTTTTGTGGAATATCTACATAGGCGATCATTAGAAAACCCTTTTGCAGTTATGTTAGCACAGCTGAAAACTGTTGTACTGATTAAAGAAGCAATAAAACTGTCCTTCTTTAGACTTGTTGAGTATCTGGAGCATCATCATTTGTGGGTTCGATTACAGTTTCGAAATGGCCAGAAGCAAAGAACTTTCTTCTGAAACTCGTCAGTTTCAGTTACTTGTTCTGAGAAATGAAGGCTATTCCATGCGAGAAATTGCCAAGAAACTGAAGATCTCGTACAACGCTGTGTACTACTCCCTTCACAGAACAGCGCAAACTGGCTCTAACCAGAATAGAAAGAGGAGTGGGAGGCCCCGGTGCTCAACTGAGCAAGAGGACAATTACATTAGTGTCCAGTTTGAGAAACACATGCCTCACAAGTCCTCAACTGGCTGCTTCATTAAATAGTACCTGCAAAACACCAGTCTGAACAGTGAAGAGGTGACTCCGGGATGCTGGCCTTTTGTAAAAGACCAAGTCCATATTATGGTAAGAACAGCTCAAATAAGCAAAGAGAAATGACAGTCCATCATTACTTACGACATGAAGGTCAGTCAATGCGGAAGAATTTCAAGAACTTTGAAAGTTTCTTCAAGTGCAGTCGCAAAAACCATCAAGCACTATGATGACACTGGCTCCACATGAAAGGAAGACCCAGAGTTACCTCTGCTGCAGAGGATAAATTCATTAGAGTTAACTGCACCTCAGATTGTAGCCCAAATAAATGCTTCACAGAGTTCAAGTAACAGACTCCACTCAACATCAACTGTTCAGAGGAGACTGAGTGAATCAGGCCTTCATGGTCGAATTGCTGCAAAGAAACCACTATTAATGGACACCAATAAGAAGAAGAGACTTGCTTCGGCAAAGTAACACGAGCAATGGACATTAAACTGGTGGAAATTTGGCCTTTGGTCTGTTGAGTGCAAATTTGAGATTTTTGGTTCCGACCGCCATGTCTTTGTGAGACGCAGAGTAGGTGAATGGATGATCTCTGCATGTGTTGTTCCCACCGTGAAGCATGGAGGAGGAGGTGTGATGGTGCTTTGCTGATGACACTGTCAGTGATTTATTTAGAATTCAAGGCACACTTAACCAGCATGGCTACCACAGCATTCTGCAGCAATACACCATCCCATCTGTTTTGCGCTTAGTGGGACTATCATTTGTTTTTCACAGGACAATGACCCAAAACACACCTCCAGGCTGTGTAAGGTCTATTTGACCAAGATGGAGAGTGATGGAGTGCTGCATCAGATGACCTGGCCTCTGCAATCACCCGACCTCAACCCAATTGAGATGGCTTGGGATGAGTTGGACCGCAGAGTGAAGGAACAGCAGCCAACAAGTGCTCAGCATATGTGGGAACTCCTTCAAGACTTTTAGAAAGTAATTCCTCACGAAGCTGGTTGAGAGAATGTCAAGAGTGTGCAAAGCTGTCATCAAGGCAAAGGGGTGGCTACTTTGAAGAATCTCGAATATAAAATACATTTTGATTCGTTTAACACTTTTTTGGTTACTACATGATTCCATATGTGCTATTTCATAGTTTTGATGTCTTCACTATTATTCTACAATACTACTAAATCAAGAAAAACCTTTGAATTAGTAGGTGTGTCCTAACTTTTGACTGGTACTGTGTATATATATATTTTGCTCAAAACATACCCTTTACTGTGTGTGTACTGTATTTATATCGTTTTCAACAGGAAACATTCAAAATCGCTGGAGGACGTCTTTAACGATTCTAGATTTAAAGGCAAAAGTCATAATACTTACAATTGTGTTATTGTATAATTTACACTTTCAGACTACAGTGACTTCAATGAAGTCTAGTCTCTCTGAGCCTGTTCCCGTGAGGTGTCTCACTCTCAGCAGACAGAGGCTTCCCCATCAATCTGACGTCACCGGTGGTCTGTGAGTGACCACTGTGGGACCCTGCTCCTCTCCTCACTCTTGTGGCCCACATCTGGTCAGGCAGGATCTATTTAAAACCATGCATTCCACCCAACCCCTCTCCCTTTGTTCAGACTTACAGAGAGTCTGCAATGCTTGAGCGAGCGCTTAGCCGCGCACTGGTGGGCATTGTTACAGGCAGAAGAAAGCCGACGGCAGTTTTCTTTTCTCCCCTCAATAACTGAAGACATAACGGGACTATCTGTGTTGATAGCTCTTCTTTGGTTAACTTCAATCAAAGGGATAGAAATGCGAACGTCAGACACGTCCAACCTTGTCTGTCGCTGTCAACTCAACCAGTGTTTTATTGCTTTGTCTGATGGCTTTGTCAGTGGTCACCATCGCACGTTTTATCAATTTGTCCAGTGTTCTGCTGTTCTGCTGGGTACTGGTCAAGCCCTCGGTAAGGTGGGTCATCACAGGGAATGACCTCTGAACTAGTTAATGGTTTAATAATGTACCCACTTTTTTCAAAGTACAGATGGAATACATAGGCCTACACCTTTAAGTCAGCATTGTAGCATGAAACCATTCTGGAATGGATACACTGTTCAATACATGCCTGTCAGCTTCTCTGTATACAAAAAGCTTAGCTTTTTTGACAGCAGCATGATCACCCGCTACTTGATGTTTTTCTGAGTGTATTCTGCCTCCTGTGTTTGTGTTGCAGGTTCAGCTCCGGTGCGGATTGGCTCAGACCCCTACGGAGAACAGCGCTACACGGGCCTCCTGCAGGACCTACGTCTCTACCACAGCAGACTGAACCACTTGGAGATCCACGAGCTCCACGCGCAGCCCACCAAGATGGACCTGAGGAACATCTCTGGCTACCTGCAGTACTGGCAGGGCGAGAGGCAGAAGGCCTTTGTGGTGGAGGTGCGGGACGACAAGGAGGAGGAAGGGGAGGAGCTGTTCTACCTGCAGCTGGTGGCGGCCCATGGGGGAGCACGTCTCCCCCTCCCCCGCCCCACCGCCACCCTGCGGGTGATGAAAAGCGACAACGCCAACGGCTTCTTTGGCTTCACCGGCGCCTGCATACCAGACGTAAGACACGCACACACTCACGAGCACGCAGGCGCACACTCGCACATGCACGCACTCACACGAAAGCACTCGCACACACACTGTGACGCTATTGAGATGAAATGTTCAGACCATATTTACCAACTCTGGCGGTCCCTGAATTTGACAGACACATCAGCAACAGTGATGGAAAACACAGAGTAGAATGTAGACCACACAGCACATTATTCACACATTCTGTAACTGGCTTTGATCCAGCATGTCTCCTGAGAATATGGATATTTTGTTACCTAGAAAGACATGTAATTGAAGGCAGTCGTTAGTGAGTGCATATCCTTCTGCATATTTAACCAGTGTTTACGCCTGGGTGGAAGTGTGCGCTATGCCCTTTAGGGAGATTGGACACGGGTGTCTAATGGCTCCTCTCAGGTAGAGCGACAGATGGCAGAGCAGCCAAGGGCATTCCTATGGAACTAGAGTCCCAGTAGCACAATAGGTGGTAGACCAGGGGATGGCATTCCATCAGAACTAGGGTCCCTCTAACGCTGCAAGGGGACAAAGGGACTCAGAGGCATGCGGGGCTATCGGGTGGACTCTCTGCAAATCACATCTTGACTGTGCAGGAATTAGAGGAGGGCTGTCCATAAAAGTATTTCTCAAACAAATGTTCATTTTTGGAATGAGTAGTGTCAGTCCTGAATTGGTAGTGAACTACCTACCTACCGTATCTTGCAGTGGAAAACATGAAAATGTCAAAAATTATTTTCTTTCTGTTTTTATTCCAAGTTTGTGATGCCTTGTCCAAGTTTTGTCATCAAATACAAGTTTGTGTAAAATTTTGACAAGTGTAATGTGACAATATGTTTTAAAATGTCTTAGTTCAGGGAGCATCTTTAATAACCAGACTAATAACCATCTCTTTTTTCTATGGCCAGACGTCAGAAGAAGGCACCACCATCTCCTGTGTTATTGAACGGACGCGTGGGGCTCTGGACCACGTCTATGTCAACTACACTGTCACTCAGCTGGACTCAGACAGCCAGGCTCAGGCCAACCAGGACTTTGCTAACGCCAGTGGCTCTGTGCTCTTCCTGCCCGGTCAGCGCTCTGAGGTGAGGGGGAACACCCAGAGTGCACACACACACACACCCACACACACAGAGACACACACACACATACATACAGCCTGGGAAAACTACCCTGCACTCCTCAATCATTCATGAGCTAGGGAAACCCCACTGGTACACCTGTCGAGCAACCCTATATATATACGAGAACTTACACACACACGTGCGCGCGCACACACACACACACACACATTGCATATAAATGCAACTGCAAGAAGTTCAGACTATAGGCAGTTACAAACCAGTCAATATAAATATTTTACCATGCATCTACATTTCTGGCCATATTGAATCCCAGAAAACTATTTTCATCCATTCAGTGGTGGTGCTGTTGACCTCTAGCCCCACCTAGTGGCTAAAAGGAAAATGTTGTCGTAGTAACAGGTGCCTGCTCGTGATTAGGCTTAGTCTAAAATCCCACTACAGAGATCAAAGCCTGAAAGGACATTATGGATATCTACACTAGGACTGATTTTAGATTAAAATCTTCACTCTCATGTGTTATGACATCATTTCCCTGCGACTCCCAGGTCCTGAACCTGCTGGTGGTGGATGATGACACCCCTGAGTTCGCTGAGTCCTTCCAGGTCACCCTGGTGTCAGCCGAGTCAGGTGACGGGAAGCCAGGCTCTACCCCCACCAGTGGGGCCAGCATTGACCCTGACAACTCAGCCACCACTGTCACCATCACGGCCAGCGACCATCCCTATGGTACAGAGAGGCATACACACATCACTGTGCCACCCTACTAGAACCTCAAACGGATACCCATCTTCCCAGTTTCCACCCTTAGTTGCACTAATCAAGAACTGCAGCAATCTGTACAGACACATAGTTAAAGGGATAGTTTAGTGCTAGCTGTACTTCCAGTCTTTGTGATAAGCTATTCAGAATTGGCTCGTGAAACTACCTCTAACTTCCTTCATGCTGGACGCAGATACATAAAAATGGTATCCACGACTTCATCTGACTCCTTTAAGAGAAACATAAATTAACTTCAGTCAGCCCTGCTTACAACCTACTTGAAAGGTTCAGCTTGTGGCATGACTTGAAAACAATGTAACAAACTGCTATTGGTGTGAGTTAATAACTGACTGTTATACTGTACATATGTCATCACAGACACAATGCAGCCAAAACAAATTATCACTCAAAATTAAGGATGTTCCCATGTTGTGAATGAATGGTGAACATTTCATGCATTGAGCCCCTCTCTCTCTCTCATAATCTCTGACAAGCGTATTGTTCTATGAGGCTAGATGAGCAGCTGTTGTGAGTACTGGTACCCCCCCCCCCTCTCTCCCAGGTCTGATCCAGTTCCAGTCCAGCCTGCCAGCTGAGGGGATGATCCGCCCGGCAACAGAGCCTGCCCATGTCACAGTCAATGAGGAGGACGGAGAGGTCCGCCTGCTGGTGGCCAGGGCCCAAGGCCTGTTGGGAAAAGTCATGGTCGGCTACAGGACCTCACCGTTCACTGCAGTCAGCCCCGAGGACTATGAGGTCATTTCCAGCCTTCCTTATCCCGTAGACCAGGGGCTCAGGCAGACACAGGGATGGATGGTTACTGGAGATCTGTGTATTGTCACACAAATCACCCTTAGAAACCAATGCTTTATAAAGCATAATTTACTTCTGTATGTTAATAAGGAATAGACCCATAATAATTTCCTATTCAATCCTTATACTTGGCTATCTGTTGAGCTTTTATTTTGAAATGATGAAGACAATAATAAGACATACCCGTACATAAAAGCTCAAATGATAATGGATGAAAATTCCAGTGTGTTTGAGTCACTAGACTCACTCCTTGGATAGCTGTTTGGCTGCGTCTACACAGGCAGCCAATTCTGACCTTTTGCCCAATTATTGGCAAAAAAGCTGATCTCTTGTTCCCTACCTGATCTGCCTGTACCTGTTCCATGGCCCAAACAGGACTCAGATGGCGTGCTAGACTTTCTGCCAGGAGAACGCTTCAAGTACATTAGTGTGACGGTCATAGACAACCCCGTGCCAGAGCTGGACAAAGTGTTCAGAGTGGAACTCTACAACCCTGATGGAGGAGGTAAGAGACACAAATACTATTGGTTGATTGATTGATTGATCGGCCAATTCTTACCTCCTCTTCTCTTAATTCAGATAATTGTTCGAGTTCACCTTCCTATTCTGTAGTCATATCCTTCAGTATTGCCCATCTCTGAGATCCTGTTCTAACTGATGCCTTTGCCTGTGTTCTGTCACATTGTGTCCTTGTGTGTGCTTGTGTGCTCCTGTGTGGTCTTGTGTGCTGTGCTCCCCAATGATCCCCACTCTTCTGGTGATCCTGTGTGATCTCAAAGTGGATCAGTTCCTTCGGAGTGAAGGCAGTGGCAGTGGAGAAAGTGACGCTGAGTTTTTCCTCCCGTCCTCTCACCACCGTGGTAAGATCACCTTCCCCTCCACCGCCCCTCCCATCCTTTTAGGCTCCACCTCTCCCCCTAAGCCTATGTATTGCTGTGTGTGTGTGTGTGCCTGTCTTTGCGTGCTGGTGTGTGTGCCTGTGTGTGAATGTGTGTGTGTGTGTTTGCATGCCTGCATATTTGTGTGTATGGTATTTACATTGCAATGGGGCCAGTGAGCAGTGACCAGGGAGATGTGGGAAAAGCAAATAGGCATTATATTGAGTGGAGGGCAACAGTGGTAAGTGGTGAACAGAAATGTCACAGACCCCAAGGCTCATTGTTTCTCTGTCGGGGTCCACCCTCCACCGTATTAAAAACCCACAATGCACTGCAGTGTTCAGTGCTATTATTTCAAGTGGATCAATATAATTCAACTGGAATTTCTAGGAAAAACTTTCAATTACTAACTTTAACAAATTGTAACTATGAAAATAAGGGCAGCCTTTACAGTTGTGTGATGGTTTTTCTATATAGCCAGCCTGGGAGTCGCCTCCCACATCACCGTGACCATCGCTGCCTCTGACGACGCACACGGAGTGTTCCAGTTGAGCCAGGACTCACTGTCTGTCAACGGCACCGAGCCTGAAGAGGGACGCAGCACTGTGCTCCTGCAGGTCATTGTGTGTGTGTCTGTGTGTGTGTCTGTGTGGATGTGTGCGTGTATATATGTGTCTATGTATGTGTGTGTCTGTTTCTATGCCTGTGTGTGTGCGTGTCTGTCTGTCTGTCTGTCTGTCTGTCTGTCTGTCTGTCTGTCTGTCTGTCTGTCTGTCTGTCTGTCTGTCTCTGTGTGTGTGTGTGTGTGTGTGTGTGTGTGTGTGTGTGTGTGTGTGTGTGTGTGTGTGTGTGTGTGTGTGTGTGTGTGTGTGTGTGTGTGT
>QNTS01001296.1:355612-368804 GCA_003317085.1 Hucho hucho | reverse complement strand
CAAGCTGTTTAAAGGCACAGTCAACTTAGTGTATGTAAACTTCTGACCCACTGGAATTGTGATACAGTGAATTATAAGTGAAATAATCTGTCTGTAAACAATTGTTGGAAAAATTACTTGTGTCATGCACAAAGTAGATGTCCTAACCAACTTGCCAAAACTATAGTTTGTTAACAAGAAATTTGTGGAGTGGTTGAAAAACAAGTTAATGACTCCAACCTAAGTGTATGTAAACTTCCGACTTCAACTGTGTGTGTGTGTGTGTGTGTGTGTGTGTATATATATATATTGTGAGAGAGTGCGAGATAGAGAAAGAAAACTTACGTGCACCCTGGTAGGTGTGTGCGTGGGTTGACAGAGCACTGTCCATTAGCACAGTATTCATCACATGTGTAGCAGCTGGGCTGGACTCTGCCATTGGTGCAGCTACAGGACACACACAGGTAACAATAGGTTAGGACGTGTGTGTGTGTGTGTGTGTGTGTGTGTGTGTGTGTGTGTGTGTGTGTGTGTGTGTGTGTGTGTGTGTGTGTGGCACTTACACGCAGGTGACCTCTCCTGTGGGCTGAAAGGAGTTGGTGAGGATACACTTGCCGTCGCGGCAGTAGTGACACTTGTCCACCTCGCAGGTGCTTCCGCTGAACTGGGGCAGACAGCGACACTGGCGCACCCCGCTGGCACTCTGCAGACAAGTGCCTCTGTTCAGACAGTGGCCCTTGCAGCTACCTACTCACACACACACATACATAAGAGACAACTATCTGTCTGAGTATACTGAGAGCAAGGAGTCTTGAGGTGGATATCAAAAGAGTACCAACCAGTTAACATTTTGTAGTCCTCCAATAGTCTCAGTAGTGTTCGAGTGTTATACTGCCAGCAGGTGGCAGTAGAGAGACATTTGCAAATGTTTGTTTATTAGAATCCCCATTAGCTGTTGCACATCTTTGTGGGGTCCAAACAAAACATAAAATACATTAACATTTTAGTCATTTAGCAGATGCTCTTATCCAGAGCAACTTACAGTTAGTGCATTCATCTTAAAGGGCAATTCGGACACTTTTCAACCGCATATTCCTTACCTCCAGCACCACACCAGTGTCAACATATGTGAAAATGGAGTGTTTCCATATGTGGTTAAAAAAAAGTCCTAAAAAATGCTCACCTACCCCTAATCACAAAGTAGGATTAAACACCCACACCAGCTTAAATCATCCACTTTTTCAGCTGAAAGATGATGCCCATAGTTTACCCCTGAGATTGCGATTTAAGTCAATAAATCATTGTTTTAGTCTATGTGTAATATATTGGGTCTATGCTGTGTGTTTCATGATAAGATTAAGTAAATGTATATCTGACGGCTTTATGGCTTTAGTTCATTTGGAACCACCTGCAAAACATGTACAGTTGAAGTCGGAAGTTTACATACACCTTAGCCAACTACATTTAAACTACGTTTTTCACAATTCCTGACATTTAATCCTAGTAAAAATTCAGTCTTAGGTCAGTTAGGATCACCACTTTATTTTAAGAATGTGAAATGTCAGAATAATAGTAGAGAGAATGAATTATTTCAGCTTTTATTTCTTTCATCACATTCCCAGTGGGTCAGAAGTTTACACACTCAATTAGTATTTGGTAGCATTGCCTTTAAATTGTTTAACTTTGGTCAAACGTTTTGGGTAGCCTTTCACATGCTTCCCACAATAAGTTGGGTGAATTTTGGCCCACTCCTCCTGACAAAGCTGGTGTAACTGAGTCAGGTTTGTAGTCCTCCTCGCTCTCGCTTTTTCAGTTCTGCCCACACATTTTCTATGGAATTGAGGTCAGGGCTTTGTGATGGCCACTCCAATACCTTGACTTTGTTGTCCTTAAGCCATTTTGCCACAACTTTGGAAGTATGCTTGGGGTCATTGTCCATTTGGAAGACACATTTGCGACCAAGCTTTAACTTCCTGACTGATGTCTTAAGATGTTGCTTCAATATATCCACATAATTTTCCGTCCTCATGATGCCATCTATTTTGTGAAGTGCACCAGTCCCTCCTGCAGCAAAGCACTCCCACAACATGATGCTGCCACCCCGTGCTTCACGGTTGGGATGGTGTTTTTCGGCTTGCAAGCCTCCCCCTTTTTCCTCCAAACATAACAATGGTCATTATGGCCAAACAGTTCTATTTTTGTTTCTTCAGACCAGAGGACATTTCTCCAAAAAGTACAATGTGCAGTGGCAAACCGTAGTCTGGCTTTTTTATGGCGGTTTTGGAGCACTGGCTTCTTTTTGCCAGAGTGGCCTTTCAGGTTATGTCGATATAGGACTTGTTTTACTGTAGATATAGATACTTTTGTACCCATTTCCACCAGCATCTTCACAAGGTCCTTTGCTGTTGTTCTGGGATTGATTTGCACTTTTCGTACCAAAGTACGTTCATCTCTAGGAGACAGAACTCTTCTCCTTCCTGAGCGGTATGACGGCTGCGTGGTCCCATGGCGTTTATACTTGCATACTATTGTTTGTACAGATGAAAACAGTATCTTCAGGCATTTGGAAATTGCTCCCAAGGATGAACCAGACTTGTGGAGGTCTACAATTTTTTTGCTGAGGTCTTGGCTGATTTCTTTTGATTTTCCAATGTCAAGCAAAGAGGCACTGAGATGAAGGTAGGCCTTGAAATACATCCACAGGTACACCTCCAATAGGCTAATTGACATCATTTGAGACAATCAGAAGCTTCTAAAGCCAAGACATCATTTTCTGGAATTTTCCAAGCTGTTTAAAGGCACAGTCAACTTAGTGTATGTAAACTTCTGACCCACTGGAATTGTGATACAGTGAATTATAAGTGAAATAATATGTCTGTAAACAATTGTTGGAAAAATTACTTGTGTCATGCACAAAGTAGATGTCCTAACCAACTTGCCAAAACTATAGTTTGTTAACAAGACATTTGTGGAGTGGTTGAAAAACGAGTTTTAAAGACTCCAACCTAAGTGTATGTAAACCTCCGACTTCAACTGTACATGTGCGGGCTCATTACTTCCTGTTTACAACCTGGTACTACTGCTTACTGCTGTCTGTAATGCACTTAGTTTGATCTGGAGTTGTTGAATGAGCTGACGGTGAGATGGTGAGTAAGAAAATACCTAATATTATTATGAGCTAATGTCGTTCACTTGGCTATAGTAAGCAGCACGGCAAGGCACATGTTAACCTAACGATGTATCATAGGCGCATCACCTAGCTAACATTAGTGACATCAAAAGTGGATGAAGACGTGGAGAGGTGAAATGTCAACACGGCTGCGATACATCGTCGTTTCTGGAGACGTTATGCACTGCAGCGCTACAGTAGCAGCAAGAGTTGCCCTATGGGTCACTAACTATATACAAGTTTGCCTGGCTAGCTAGCTATATTATAGGTGACTGTGCGGCGAAGTTCCTTCAGGAAGTATTCATACCCCTGGACATATTCCACATTTTGTTTTGTAAAAGTCCGAATTCAAAATTGGTTTGTTTTACCCATCTACACACACTACCCCATAATGACAAAGTGAAAACATGTTTTTAGAAATTTTTGCAAATGTATTAAATTAAATACAGAAATATCTAATTGACATAAGTATTCACACCCCTGAGTCAATACATGTTAGAATCACCTTTGGCAGCGATTACAGCTGTGTGTCTCTGGGTAAGTCTAAGAGCTCAATACACCTGGATTGTACAATACTTTCACATTACTCTTAAAAAAAAAATTCAAGGTCTGTCAAGTTGGTTGTTGATCATTGATAGACAGCCATTTTCAAGTCTCGCCATAGATTTTCAAGGCGATTTAAGTCAAAACTGTAGCTAGGCCTCTCAGCAACATTCAAGGTCATCTTGGTAAGCAACTCCAGTGTATATTTGGCCTTGTGTTTTAGGTTATTGTCCTGCTGAAAGGTGAATTCATCTCCCATTCGGTTACTTTTTTATTCTGAAAAACTCCAGTTCTTAACGATTACATGCCTTCACATAACATGATGCAGCCACCACTATCCTTGAAAATATGGAGAGTGATACTCAGTAATGTGTTGTATTTGCCCCAAACATACTGTAAAGAATTTTGTATTCAGGACAAAATGGCAATTGCTTTGCCACATTTATGCAGTATTACTTTAGTGCCTTGTTGCAATTAGGATGCATGTTTTGGAATATTTTTTATTCTGTACAGGCTTCTTTATTTTCACAATGTCAATTAGGTTAGTTTTGTGGAGTAACTACAATGTTGTTGATCCATCCTCAGTTTTCTCCTACCACAGCCGTTAAACGCAAACTGTCACCATTGGCCTCATGGTGAAAACCCTGAGGGGTTTCCTTCCTCTCCGACAACGGAGTTAGGAAGGACGCCTGTATCTTTGTAGTGTATTGATACACCATCCAAAGTATAATTAATGACTTCACCATGCTCAAAGGGATATTCAATGTCTGCTTTTTTATTTACCCATCTACCAATACGCAAGGCGCCCTTTGCGAGGCATTAGAAAACCTCCCTTGTCTTTGTGGTTGATTCGGATGTGTGGGGTAAAGAGATGAGGTAGTCATTAAAAAATCATGTCAAACACTATTATCATTAGGTGACTTGCTAAGCACATTTTTACTCCTGAACTTATTTAGGCTTGCCAAAACAAAGGGGTTGAATGACTCAAGACATTTCAGCTTTTCATTTTTTATAAATTTGTAAAAAAAATAATTTAAAAAAATCCACTTTGACATTATGGGGTATTGTATGGGGTATTGTATGGGGTATTGCCAGTGACACAAAATCTCATTTTAAATTCAGGCTGTAACAACTTACTGAAGGCACTGTAAATCCATATGAAGTAGCTAAGTTCATTTAACTCTGAGTAAGTCACTGCTTTACCAGTACTAGCTAATGCTACTGCACCGCTTTTATGTTACCAAACGCAAAGCTGTCTCAAAAACTGCAAGGTGTCTCTACAGTAACCTAGCTGTCAAAGCAAGTGTGTGCTTGCTGGCCTATGTGATACAAAATGTTCCAAAGTCATATCAAAACGTGCAAACTACAATTCAGGTAAAGTTGTAAGGACAAAACAAAATGATGTTTTAATTAGCTCGCAAGTTTGCTTTCAATGATGAGAGATTGAGTGTATATACAGTGCATTTGGAAAGTATTCAGATAGTGGTGGCAGCATCATGCTGTAGGGATGTTTTTTAGCGGCAGGCACTGGGAGACTAGTCAGGATGGAGGCAAAGATTAACTGAGCAAAGTACAGAGATCCCTAATGAAGTCCTGAGCGCTCTGTAGCAGGTTCTCAGAGTGGGACGAAGGTTCACATTCCAACAGGACAATGACCCTAAGCACACAGCCAAGACAATGCAGGAGTGGCTTAGCGACAAGTCTCTGAATGTCTTTGAGTGGTCCAGTCACAGCGCAGACTTGAACCCGATCGAACATCTCTGGAGAGACCTGAAAATAGCTGTGCAGCAACGCTCCCCATCCAACCTGATAGAGCTTGAGAGGATCTTCAGAGAAGAATGAGAGAAACTCCTCAAATACAGGTTTGGCAAGCGTGTAGCGTCATACCCAAGAAGACTCGAGGCTGTAATCGCTGCCAAAGGTGCTTCAACAAAGTACTGAGTAAAGGGTCTTAATACTTATGTAAATTTGACATTTCCATTTTTTTTATTTTTATAAATTAGCTAACATTTCTAAAAACCTGTAGAAATATATATATAATTTTTTTCACTAAAGTATTGCACTGTGCCTTTACTAGCATCTCCGCTTTGGCAAAAACAGTAGTCGTATAACAAAAAAAGAGTACCTTGCAAGATTCAGTCATTGGAATTGTAAGAGTTGCCCTGTCCCTTTCTCTGCGATTGTCATTCTAATGGTATCCACAAAGAGCAAAACCCTGTTCTGAAACATTTACATCAAAAGGTGCAACGTTATGGGCAAAGACCCAAAACATTCAAATCAAATTAAATATTTTTCTTGATAAAATAACATAGAAAACCCCTTTTTGCCTACAGGTTTGTTCCTGTAGAGTATGAAGAAAAACAATGCACAATACAGTAATTGAGTACATTGAGACATCAAGTGGTTTGTGATGATGTGGCTCAGTTGGTAGAGCATGGTGCTTGCAAAGGTAAGGTTATGGGGGACCGGTACGAAAAAGTATGAAAATGTATGCACTCACTACTGTAAATTGCTCTGGATAAGCACGTCTACTAAAATGTAAAACGAATAAACCATTTCAGTTAACATAGAAATAAGTTGCATTTGCAAAGTATTTCAAGAAACTAGAAAACATATCAAGCAAGTATTTTAATATTCCCAAGTATTATCAGATTAACTGTTTTGTACAGATAATTATCAGACTCAAGTTACAAATGATGGTAAACACTCAAATAGAATTACATTTAGTTAAACCATTTTCACAAAATTAGTGCACTGATCCTTTACTAGTCCTGTATTAGCGGACCAATATAGACAGGTCTGTAGCCCGGGCATTTTTAAATTTTATTCCTGCATTGCCTGTTAATTTCTGGTTGTTTATGTCCCTTTTGTCTATTTAACTTGCTTTGGCAATGTAAACATGTTTCCCATGCCAATAAAGCCCTTTGAATTGAATTGAATGGATGGTCCTCTGCCTTGTCCAAGCTAGCTGTGCTGTGCTTCGTAAGTTAGCAATTAGCAAAGCTACCCTGACTTTTTAGTGTGTTTACAATTCGCAGAATATGATGGTATGGGCCGTGCACACAGAGGAAGTTGGAGATGTGCACGCCCGATTAATCAACATTTAAGGAGCCATACGTCGCTGTTCGGAGGGTGGAACCAAGCAGCAATTCCTCACTAGGACAGGAATTAAGTTGAAATAGTGACGGCAACTTCCTCTGAGGGGTCCTTTAAAACAAAGACAAATTTTGATGATCAAAACCTGCAATGAGTTTCTAGCCAGAGGGAGGGTATTTTCTTTCTCCCCACGTCACTGCAAATCTAATAACTGTTTTTATAATGTAATGTTTGATGTCATCGGGTCTAACTAACTGTATATTTTTGCTAACAGTTAGACAAGAACAGTACAAGACAATATTCAATAAAAAAGAAAAAACAGCGAGACAGACAGCGAGACAGCTGATCCTCAACACAGTGGCCCCTCAGGGGTGCGTGCTTAGTCCACTCCTGTACTCCCTGTTCACTCATGACTGCACGGCCATGCATGACTCCAACACCATCATTAATTTTGCCGATGACAACAGTGGTAGGCCTGATCACCAACAACGACGAGACAGCCAATAGGGAGGACAGAGACCTGACCGTGTGGTGCAAGGACAACAACCTCTCCCTCAACGTGATCACGACAAAGGAGATGATTGTGGACTACAGGAAAAGGAGAACCGAGCACGCCTACCTTTCTCATCGACGGGGCTGTAGTGGATTAGGTTGAGAGCTTCAAGTTCCTTGGCGTCCACATCACCAACAAACTAACATGGTCCAACCAAGACAGTTGTGAGAGGGCACGAAACAAAACCTATTCCCCCTCAGGAGACTGAAAAGATTTGGCATGGGTCCTCAGATCCTCAAAAGGTTCTACAGTTGCACCATCGAGAGCATCCTGACGGGTTGCATCACTGCCTGGTATGGCAACTGCCCGGCCTCCGACTGCAAGGCACTACAGAGGTTAGTGCTTACGGCCCAGTACATCACTGGGGTCAAGCTTACTGCCATCCAGTACCTCTATACCAGGCGGTGTCAGAGGAAGGCCCTAAAAATTGTCAGACTCCAGCCACCCTAGTCATAGTCTGCTATCGCACGGCAAGCAGTACCGGAGCGCCAAGTCTAGGTCCAAGAGGCTTCTAAACAGCTTCTACCCCCAAGCCAAAAGACTCCTGCACATCTAATCAAATGGCTACTCAGACTATTTGCATTGCCCCCCCTCTTTACGCTGCTGATACTCTCTGTTATTATCTATGCACAGTCACTTTAATAACTCCACCTACATGTACATTTTACCTCAATTACCTCGACTAACCAGTACCCCAGTATATAGCCTCGCTATTGTTATTTTACTGCTGCTCTTTAATTATTTGTTTCTTTTATTTATTGTTTTTTGGGGTTATTTTTCTTTAAACTGCATTGTTGGTTAAGGGCTTGTAAGTAAGCATTTCACTGAAACGTCTAAACCTGTTGACGAATTGACGAATACAATTTGATTTGATCTGACAGACTCACGGTACTGGCACTGGTCTCCCAGGAAGTCAGCAGGGCAGCGGCAGGTGGGCTGGTTGCCAGCGTTGAACGTGCAGTTCCCTCCATTTTGACAGTAGTTCTTACAGGTGTGTAGGTTACAGTTGGGACCAGTGAACCCTGTCAGACAGCGACACGTAGGGGAGCCTGGGGAGGGAGAGACAGATGGTCAGACCGAGATGGACAGAATGAGAGCGGAAGAGGAGAGAGAAACTCGGGAGACTTGGCCTCTAACGTCAAAATAACGTCAGGACTGATAATTGAGGGTAAAGTCCTTGACTCAATACACGCCTGTCTAGTTGTATTATTATTCTATATGTCTCACTGTTCCTGGCTTAATGGTCTATTCTAACTCCTCTCAAACAGCCTCCTGTCAGCGTAGTGGTTTTCCGTAGCTCAGTTGGTAGAACATGGTGCTTTTCAATGCCAGGATAGTGGGTTTTATTTCCTGGACCACCTATACTTAAAATGTATGCACGCATTACTGGAAGTCCCTATGGATAAAATAATATGCTAAGTGGCATATACAGTGCATTTGGAAAGTATTCAGAACCCTTTAATTTTTCCACATTTCGGTACGTTACAGCCTTATTCTAAAATTGCAAATGTATCAAATAAAGAAAAAATGAAATATCACATCTACATAAGTATTCAGACCCTTTACTCAGTACTTTGTTGAAGCACCTTTGGCAGCAATTACAACCGAGTCTTCTTGGGTATGATGCTACAAGCTTGGCACACCTGTATTTGGGGAGTTTCTATCATTCTTCTCTGCAGATCCTCTCAAGCTCTGTCAGGTTGGATGGGGAGCGTCGCTGCATAGCTATCTTCAGGTCTCTCCAGAGATGTTCGGTCGGGTTCATGTCCGGGCTCTGGCTGGGCCACTCAAGGACATTCAGAGACTTGTCCCGAAGCCACTCCTGTGTTGTCTTGGCTGTGTGCTTAGGGTCGTTGTCCTGTTGGAAGGTAAACCTTCACCCAAGTCTGAGGTCCTGAGCACCCTGGAGCAGGTTTTCATCAAATGTCTCTTTGTACTTTGCTCCATTCATCTTTCCCTTGATCCTGACTAGTCTCCCAGTCCCTGCTTCTGAAAAACATCCCCACTGCATGATGCTGCCACCACAATGCTTCACCGTATGGATGGTGTCAGGTTTCCTCCAGACGTGACGATTGGCATTCAGGCCAAAGAGTTCAATCTTGGTTTCATCAGACCAGAGAATCTTGTTTCTCATAGTCAGAGTCCTTTAGGTGGCAAACTCCAAGCGGGCTGTCATTGCTCAATTTGGTCGGGCGGCCAGTTCTGGGAAGAGTCTTGGTTGTTCCAAACTTCTTCCATTTAAGAATGATGGAGGCTACTGTATTCTTGGGGACCTTCAATGCTACAGAAATGTTTTGGTACACTTCCCCAGATCTGTGCCTCAACACAATCCTGTCTCTGAGCTCTACGGACAATTGCTTTGACCTCATGGCTTGGTTTTTGCTCTGACATGCACTGTCAACTGTGGGACCTCATATAGACAGGTGTGTGCCTTTTCCAGGTCATGTCCAATCAATTGAATTTAACACAGGTGGACTCCAATCAAGGATGATCAATGGAAACAGGATGCACCTGAGCTCAATTTCGAGTCTCATACCAAAGGGTCTGAATACTTATATAAATAAGGTATTTCTGTTTTTTATTTTAAATACATTTGTAAACATATCTTAAAACCTGTTTTCGCTTTGTCATTATTGGGTATTGCGTGTAGATTGATGAGGGGAAAATATATATTTTAGAATAAGCCTGTAACGTAACAAAATGTGGAAAAAGTGAAGGGGTCTGAATACTTTGCGAATGCACTGTAGATTAGAGCACTCAACATGTACTGCACTGACGCAAATTACTGATGATTAGTTGAAAGAAGATGCTAATAAGAAGACAGTCAACTGTGCGATCTTATATAGACAGGTGTGTGCCTTTCCAAATAATGTCCAATCAATTGAATTTACCACAGGTGGACTCCAATCAAGTAGAAACATCTCAAGGATGATCAATGGAAACAGGATGCACCTGAGCTCAATTTCGAGTCTCATAGCAAGGGGTCTGAATACTTATGTAAATAAGTTTATTTAAAAATGTATATATTTTACATTTGCAAAAAATTCAAAAAACCTGTTTTCACTTTGCCATTATGGGGTATTGTGTGTAGATTGATGGAGGAAAAAACTATTTAATCCATTTGAGAATAAGATCGTAACATAACAAAATGTGGAAAAAGTCAAGGGGTCTGAATACTGATCCCCTGCTGATTTGTACGTTTTGTACGCCCACTGACAAAGAAATAATTTTAATGGTAGGTTTATTTGAACAGTGAGAGACAGAATAACAACAAAAAAATCCAGAAAAACACGTGAAAAATGTTATAAATTGATTTGCATTTTAATGGGGGAAATAAGTATTTGACCCCCTCTCAATCAGAAAGATTTCTGGCTCACAGGTGTCTTTTATACAGGTAATGAGTTGAGATTAGAGCACACTCTTAAAGGGAGTGCTCCTAATCTCAGTTTGTTACCTGTATAAAAGACACCTGTCCACAGAAGCAATCAATCAATCAGATTCCAAACTCTCCACCATGGCCAAGACCAAAGAGCTCTCCAAGGATGTCAGGGACAAGATTGTAGACCTACACAAGGCTGGAATGGGCTACAAGACCATCGCCAAGCAGCTTGGTGAGAAGGTGACAACAGTTGGTGCGATTATTCGCAAATGGAAGAAACACAAAAGAACTGTCAATCTCCCTCGGCCTGGGGCTCCATGCAAGATCTCACCTTGTGGAGTTGCAATGATCATGAGAACGGTGAGGAATCAGCGGGAGGATCTTGTCAATGATCTCAAGGCAGCTGGGACCATAGTCACCAAGAAAACAATTGGTAACACACTACGCCGTGAAGGACTGAAATCCTGCAGCGCCCGCAAGGTCCCCCTGCTCAAGAAAGCACATATACATGCTCGTCTGAAGTTTGCCAATGAACAGGACAACTGGGTGAAAGTGTTGTGGTCAGATGAGAACAAAATGGAGCTCTTTGGCATCAACTCAACTCGCCGTGTTTGGAGGAGGAGGAATGCTGCCTATGACCCCAAGAAAACCATCCCCACCGTCAAACATGGAGGTGGAAACATTATGCTTTGGGGGTTTTTTTCTGCTAAGGGGACTGGACAACTTCACCGCATCAAAGGGACGATGGACGGGGCCATGTACCGTCAAATCTTGGGTGAGAACCTCAGCCAGGGCATTGAAAATGGGTCGTGCATGGGTATTCCAGCATGACAAATACCCAAAACACACGGCCAAGGTAACAAAGGAGTGGCTCAAGAAGAAGCACATTAAGGTCCTGGAGTGGCCTAGCCAGTCTCCAGACCTTAATCCCATAGAAAATATGTGGAGGGAGCTGAAGGTTCGAGTCCAAACGTCAGCCTCGAAACCTTAATGACTTGGAGAAAATCTGCAAAGAGGAGTGGGACAAAATCCCTCCTGAGATGTGTGCTAACCTGGTGGCCAACTGCAAGAAACATCTGACCTCTGTGATTGCCAACAAGGGTTTTGCCTCCAAGTACTGAGTCATGTTTTGCAGAGGGGTCAAATACTTATTTCCCTCATTAAAATGCAAATCAATTTATAACATTTTTCACATGCGTTTTTCTGGATTTTTTTTTGTTATTCTGTCTCTCACTGTTCAAATAAACCTACCATTAAAGTTATAGACTGATCATTTCTTTGTCAGTGGGAAAACGTACAAAATCAGCAGGGTATCAAATACTTTTTTCCCTCACTGTATACGCTGAATATATACTCTGTATATATACTGTATATAGTGTACTACCTGTAGGAGAGGCTGTACAGGTGCCTCTGTTCTGGCAGTAGTCCCTGCACTGGTCCACCTCACACTTGTCACCTCTGAAGTTGGGCTGGCAGCGACACTTGGGCTGTTTCCTGGCGTTGAGGAAACAACTGCCTCCGTTCAGACACTGGACATTACATTTACCACTGGGAGGAGCTGGGGGAATAGAGATGGGGTGAGTGTGTGTATAATAATAGGCAGAGATGAGTGTGGATGTATGAGTGTATGTACTCAGACAATGCAATACATGTTGAATATAACAGTTTAGGTATAAAGGTGTTAGTGTATCCTCACAAATAGGGGAGAGTGTAGGAGTAGGGAGCTCCACACAGGTGCCGTTGTCCAGAGCGTGTCCGTTGGGACAAGTACAGACTGGACCACTGGGGCTCAGCAGACACAACCACTCACACTTCTTCCTGTCACATGGGTTGGTCACTGACAGACAGACAGACAGACAGACAGACAGACAGACAGACAGACAGACAGACAGACAGACAGACAGACAGACAGACAGACAGAGAGGCCACACACATTAACCAAGTGATACAGTGATACTAGTCTGCAAGACAATCCATCTCTACAGTTCTATATCATCTGTATCTGAGACCATTCACCAAAGGCCTAAGTCTAACTTGAGATTCTTGCAAGCTAGACAGTTACATTGAGAGAGCAGTTGGATATTAAAGTCTACTAGCAGTAAAATGGATATTAAAGTCTACTAGCAGTAAAATGGATCCTAAAGTCTACTAGCAGTAAAATGGATATTAAAGTCTACTAGCATTAAAATGGATCCTAAAGTCTACTAGCAGTAAAATGGATCCTAAAGTCTACTAGCAATAAAATGGATATTAAAAGTCTACTCGCAGTAAAATGGATCCTAAAGTCTACTAGCAGTAAAATGGATCCTAAAGTCTACTAGCAGTAAAATGGATCCTAAAGTCTACTAGCAGTAAAATGGATATTAAGTCTACTAGCAGTAAAATGGATATTAAAGTCTACTAGCAGTAAAATGGATCCTAAAGTCTACTAGCAGTAAAATGGATCCTAAAGTCTACTAGCAGTAAAATGGAT
>QNTS01001296.1:296751-337419 GCA_003317085.1 Hucho hucho | reverse complement strand
TATTAAAGTCTACTAGCAGTATAAAGGGTATTAAAGTCTACTAGCAGTATAAAGGGTATTAAAGACTACTAGCAGTATAAATGGTATTAAAGTCTACTAGCAGTATAAAGGGTATTACAGTCTACTAGCAGTATAAAGGGACTGTGAAAGTCAATGCACCAGTATGCATCTACAGTATATGTATTTGTTAGTGAAGAATATGCATTATGTCCAGTTTGGCCAACGAAGTCCACTCACTCTCTGGCTGTTTGTTGCGATGGTAGAGCACAATGTCTGTGGGGTGGTTCATTCCTGTGGTCAGGTTCTCCATGAGGCCTTTGCCATACTTGTTGACCCGGAACACAAAGTTGTTGATGTAGGTGACGCCATAGATGTAGTCCTCAAACACATCAATACTGAATGGGTGGTGGAGCTCTGGAACAAACAAGACCGAACACACCACAGCTCAGACCAACTCTTTACCACTTAAATATACTATAGGCTATGCTAAAATACATTATTTTTACTTGCTGAGGATATCTGCATTTTTATTGTTCCGATGTCAGGAGAAGACTTCACATCCACAAATGGGCCCACTTATCTAAAACCAGAACATGATTCTGTGGCTTAGCCATGTCAGGCCAGGTCTTCAGACCCAGACCAGAGCAGGTCACTCAACTGTTCTTTATGTTGGTCACAGCCACCACCGGGTCACTGCCATTCAACCTCACACTGCCTATCAGTGACAGCTTAGCATCGGCCCAGTATAGACGCTCGTTGAAGTAATCCACCGCCAGGCCTGGAGGCAGGGGGAGAGAGAGAGGGGGGAGAGAGAGGCAAGGGGAGGGAGGGAGGGAGAGAGGGGGGAGGGAGCAGGGAGAGACAGGGAGAGGGAGGGAGCAGGGAGAGACAGGGAGAGGGAGGGAGCAGGGAGAGACAGGGAGAGGGAGGGATCAGGGAGAGACAGGGAGAGTGAGAGCAGTCATTGAGACATGTCAGTTGAGGCTAAGCCTATTGATGGAAACAAAGCTCAATACAACACATCCACTCATTTGTGGAAGGATGGCGCTGTCAATCAGTCTGTCAAAGGTGTGTGCATGGTCTGTGTGTACTCGCACGTGTGTGTGTTACCTGTGGGCCACTGGATGTTGTCCTGTACCAGTGTCTCTCTCATGGTTCCGTCCATGGCAGCAGTCTCAATCTTGGGGTGGTTTCCCCAGTCAGCCCAGTACATGGTCCTTACAGGTACACAGGGTCAACAACCGGTTAAATAAATATCTACTTGATGTACAATTGATGTCACTGTAAAACTCTTTCCATCTTGAATTATCATTTAAATACAATATCAGAATAAGGATGTGTTTGAGTACTCAGGAATTCTCTTCCAGATCCATCTATTTCCACACTCCAGACTGCTCTCCTACCCCCACTGTCCTCCCCTCCTCCTATTCTCTCCTCTCCCCAGGCAGACTCACCCTCTCTGGGGGTCCACAACGATGTCATAGGGCTCGTCGATCATGCCAGATACGAGGGTCTTGCGGTGTTGGCCTGATATCTGGGCCACCTCGATCACATCCCGGCCAGAGTCTGTCCAGTAGATGTTCCCTGCCACCCAGTCCACAGCGATGCCACGGGGCATCTTCAGACCGGGGATCTGAACACAAGGCGAGGGGGAGAATGGGGAGTTAAATCATTGTGTGACACAGGGATACAGATGCGCACACACACTTACTTTTAAAAACCCAACTAGGCTACAACTGATATCTGAGCTGAGCACACACACACACACACACACACACACACACACTTTTAAAAACCCAGCTAGGCTACAACTGATATCTGAGCTGAGCAAACACACCCATGCACACACACACCTCCAGGTTGGTGACTCTGGAGTCACTCTGACGGCGGTTGCGGTTGTTGTTAGGTGAGGAGGATGAGGATGGCAGCTCGTAGGAGGAGATTCTGCCCGTGTGCCAGTTGGTCCAGTAGATGCGGTTGGTCTTGATGTGCAGGTCCATGGCGTCGATGCGCACGTTGGCATCGCCCTGGAAGGTCTGCTCGTAGCGCCAGTTGGGTATGCCAGGGTCCAGGCTGCGGATCTCATTGTTGTCGGCGATGTAGAGCACCTGTCTCAGGTCTGAGAGGACACAGGAAGTGAGATCACAACCTGAGCTAGGACATCACCTCTGACTAATGGTTATAAGACTATCACTATACTGTTAAGCTCAAACCAGGTTTATTCACCACCTCGGTCAAACAGCTGCAAAGACAAGGTATGATTTCACAAGCAGATATATTTATAACCTCCTACTAGGTGAGGTCAACTCCTTACACATCTAGACAGCCGATACATCCCATCTAGACAGCCCCCCATCCCAGAGGTTTCCTCTCACTTCATCTGTTGACTTCACCTCGAGCCGAATTCCTTGCTCCTCCCTAGTTCCGCAGCTGGCCTGCCTTAAAGACTAACTAAACCGTTGCCCTTTGCCTCCCTCCTTAGGAACAGAATATGAACTTTCTGCACTTCCCTTTGTCTCACTTAGTACCTTTACATACACCAATTTCCTATCCACCCTTCATTGACCCAACCCAACAAACATCAATAAGTTATAATCTGGCAACATGAATAAGTATATTTCAAGCTAGAATCCAACAATACAATGCAATTTTCTTGCATCGTTAAAAGCTACTTAACGTGCACACGCACACACACACTTTAGACTTTTTAACCACACATACGGACACAGGCTTCAAACAGAGACAAATTCAGACAGGTTTCTAAAAGACAGAGAAGCAGTAACTAACTGATCCACTGGTATTACTGATCCGATCAGTACTCACTGTCAGCCTTGCAGGTGTTGTTGATCCTGGTAAAGTACTTGTGGCAGCTGCACTTGTGGGAGCCCTTGGTGTTGTTGCAGGTGTGGGAACACACTCCAAACTGCTTACACTCATTCTCATCTGAGAACAAACACCAAGCAAAACAATTCAGGTTACAGATCACTAGACTACACCAGACATTTAGTCATAACAGTAACAGAGTGCATTTGAACCAGTGCTGTGGTGCTATAATGTACCTTCACATCTGTTGTTGCCTGTGGTCTGGAAGCCAAGTTTGCAGGCGCAGAAGGCCTCAGTGCCGTTCACCACACAATGGACCTCATCACCATCGCCACACACTGTCCTGTTACTGCAGTCATTCAGTGCAGAGTCTGAATAGGACGAGACAGGATAAAGAGCTAAACTTACAGACAATTGCATGTACACACAGAGACAGAGAGACAGGACCGATGACACGCGCACACTTCTCTTGCATGCTGAGATGTGACACACACCTTTCTTGTTGCAGCCGATCTCGTCAGAGCCGTAGTCCTCACAGTTGTTGAAGTAGTCACAGCGCAGGTTGGAGCTGATGCAGCGGCCGTTGGAGCACTGGAACTCATCCTTCTGACAGACTGGCATGGCAGGAGGAGTCTCTGGAGGTACAGGGGACATTATGTCAAGTCCATAACCATCCAGTCAACTCCGTAACTCTATTGTAAAAGTCAACTCCATAACTCTCTACCACTAGAAACAAACTCACGGCAGTGGATCTCATCACTGTTGTCCCCACAGTTGTCAACACCGTCACAGCGCCTGGCTAATGGCAGGCAGACACGGTCGTTGTGGCAGCGGAACTGCCTTGTGGGCGGGCACTGGAATTTTGCTGAGGGATGGAAAGCGAGATAGAGGAGGAGAGCAGAGATGACAGGTGTTAGGTAGGAGTTGAAAGATCCTCAGGGACAGTGTTCTGTTATTGATGTCAGGGGTAATGGTGGGCTCACTGCAATCATCTGGGTTCTCATCAGAGTTGTCTCCACAGTCGTCTTCTCCGTCACACTTCCAGGCCAGGGGTTTACACAGAGTGTTGTTACACTGGAACTCATCCAGGGGGCAGTGTCTACCCACTGAGACAGAGAAAGAGAGAGGAGAAAGAGTTACTTTTCTCTTTGAAATATATGCCCACAACTTGTACTTAATGAACAGTATAAGTACAGTACAATAATGTTTGTGGATAATGAATGAATGAAGTTGTATTTTCATGTCAAATCGCCAGTTAGCAACCCATCTCTTATGGGATAAACTGACACAAACAAACATTACAACAATTCAGTGATAATTCTTCAGTGTAAGTGTTTGTGTGTAAAACTCACCTCCGATGTCACACTTCTCCTCGTCACTGCCGTCCATACAGTCAGGGTCCGCATCACAGCGCCAGCGGACGGGGATACAGTGGCCGTTCTTACACTGGAACTGATCACTGTCACACTTCACATCACAGCCATTCTGCAATAGGACACACAGGGACATCATTTACTAATATTATTATCATATCACTCTGATTCAGAGGGTTGGGTTAAATGTGGAAGACTCATTTCGGTTGAGTGCAGTCAGTTGTGCATCTGACTAGGTATCCCCCTTTTCCTTAGTATGTTACTCTAATGACAATGCCATTCATGTGTAAATGAACAATCCTCTATGGTCCATTAACAATGTATTCATTGTGACAATGAGCTAGGACATGTAGGATGGCAGGGATGATTCATATCACTAAGCTTTAAGAAGAGAGCACGTTTGGGAGCATGGAACAGTGAGGGAGCTTTCCCTTTCCATTAATTTGATGTGTGTAATTTTCCACTGTTTTCAATAATGGTGTGTGTCACTGTACCTCGTCTGATCCATCAGCACAGTCATGGTCTCCATCACACTTCCACCTCCCGGCAATGCAGCGACCGTTGGTACAGGAAATCTCACTCTCTGAACACTGCCTCGGCACTGGAGGGAGAGAGGAGAGGTGATGAGAGAGGGAGGAGAGGTGAGGAGAGAGGTAGGAGAGGGGAGAGGTGAGGAGAGAGGGAGGAGGAAAAAGGGGAGAGGAAGGGTTGTGGGAAAGAACTTCCGGACACACAAAGGTGAAATAAAAAATAAATAAAAAAAACATATGTCACAGAAAGTCATGAGGGTAAATGGCTGTAACGATGGGGGAAAAGACTGGTAGAGGGACAAATTAAGGATTGGGGAATGGGGATGGGAGTACACTGGGTCACATGGTACAGGAGGGGTCTAGAAGGGCTAGTCAGATTGGAAAGGATCTTGGAATGTGGATAGAGTAAGTCCACTTTTTAAGATACGAGTCAAGGAGGATAGTTACTTTTTAAATGTTTTGTATATCTATTTTTCCTGATGGGTATAGGCGGGATAGTTACTCTAGGAAGGCGCTTGGGTAGATTGGGGAGAGGTCAGAGGTAGGTTGGGGGTTTTGGGGTGTTCGTGCTGATAGTAAAGAGACCTACCTCTAACCCACGTCAACAGGCTAGTGTGAAATGCAGAATAAACATTAGAGGAGGTGTGCAAATGGTCACAAAGTAAATCAAAGAAAATCAAATCCAAAAACCTACGTGGCTGAAACCATTCAGTGAAAGAATGTCTGTCCAGATGAAGGCAGATGTACTATACACCTATTCGGTAGCTCTAATCTACCCATAATGATAAGGGACATGAGGCAGGAACACTAGCGATAGCCCTGGCCTCAAAGACATCAAGGGGAGCCTAAAGGCAGGACAGAGGGGACCTACCACACTTGTCCTCATCAGAGTTGTCTCCACAGTCGTTGTCATAGTCACACTGCCAGCGACCAGGGACACAACGGTTGTTCTTACAGCGGAATTGGTACGGCTCACACGTCCTCTCTTCTGAGGACACAACAAATACCGTCAGAGTAGGAAGGAATTATATCAGATATTGTATGTAAAACACACAACACAAAAGATGCTTGGGAATCTCTCCATTCCTTTCGGTCTCCCCCCATCCGTCCTGCATCTTAATGTCTATACCCCATCCCTCTCTCCATCACTCACCACACTCCTCCTTGGGTTCGTCTGATCCGTCTCCACAGTCATCCTCTCCGTCACACTTCCATCGGGCCGGGATGCAGCGACCAGAGTCCTTACAGCGGAACTCATCCACGCCACACGTCATCTGGGCTGGGGAGGGAGGGGGGGGGGGGGGTTAGATATCAGAGAATTAAAAGCAGGGAGGTAGATAGAGGGAGGGACAGTGGTCCAAAACTGTAGAGAAGGTGTTGCAAATTTACAACACATTTCCTGCAATTGTACACCTTTTTCCATAGTGTGGAGAGAAATGTTTGTATATTTTAATAATATCTGATTCAACCGTAAACTACAAGTTTAGATAGCTTGCTAGACTAATTTACTAATAAATTAAAAACATATAGCTGGCATAGGCATGTAAAAATTGCACCTTGTGTATTGAACTATTCTAACTCTCAGTAGTAAGTCCATCCGGACCTTTGCCACCTAGAACATTTGTGTGACCGGACCTTCTTAAATAGTACTTGAGAACCCCTGGTATAAGAAAAATGTAAGGAAAGAGAAAGGAGAAAGAGAGTGATGTTAGATGTCACAGTAGACTGGGTCCTTACTGCAGTTGGCAAGCTCATCAGATCTGTCCACACAGTCATTGTCCCTGTCACACACCCAGACACGTGGGATACAGCGCTTGGTGATGGCACACTGGAACTGGTTAGGAGCACACGTCACATCCGCTACGGGGGACAGAAGAGAAGAGACAGTCACTTACCAATATCTGTACATGATGCATGGCTTTTTCTCCTAGTCTCCAAGTCTTTGTAAACATAGATTTTAAATAATTATACATTACAAAGGTCCGGATGGATTTACTGTTGAGAGTTAGAATAGTACAATACGTTTCTCTCTTATGTCAGTCACTGACAGTCACTAAATTAGCCCATGCCAGCTATATGTTTTTAATTTATTAGTAAATTAGTCTAGCAAGCTATCTAAACTTGTAGTTTACGGTAGAATTTCATTTCAATGTGCATAGAAAACATAGTCGTTCGTAAAGAACACGAAACACTGATGTAAAAAGACTAGAAGTTGGTGCAGAACACTACAGCTTGGATATCCTCCATATTCAGGGGTTAAAGCAAAATAAATCCCATGACTGAAACTTAAGTGGATCTCAGATGGATTGTCTGGGGCCAAGTTAACCTTCCCTTTCATGTAAGAAAGTCATAATGCATCTAGGGAAAGAGGATCATTTTGTACATGTATTAAACTGTGAGTTTGACCAATTCCAATCTCTTGCTCAACAATTTTTGTTATGATATTTTTTATGAAGAAGGACTGAGAAGCTCAGTTAAAGTACACTACATGACCAAATGTATGTGGACACCTGCTCGTCAAACATCTCATTCCAAAATCATGGGCATAATATGGAGTTGGACCCCCCTTTGCTGCTATAACAGCCTCCACTCTTCGGGGAAGGCGTTCCACTAGATGTTGGAACATTGCTGCGGGGACTTGCTTCCATTCAACCACAAGAGCATTAGTGAGAGCAAGAGCAATCCAATTCTGTGAGCTTGGGTGGCCTACAACTTTGTGGCTGAGCCATTGTTGCTCTTAGACATTTCCACTTCACATTAACAGCACTTACTGTTGACTGGGGCAGCTGTAGCAGGGCAAAAATTTTACAAACTAACTTGTTGGAAAGGTTACATCCTATGACAGCGCCACGTTGACAGTCACTGAGCTCTTCAGTAAGGTCGTTCTACTGCCAATGTTTGTCTATGAAGATTGCACCCATACACTCAATTAGTATTTGGTAGCATTGCCTTTAAATTGTTTAACTTTTGTCAAACGTTTTGGGTAGCCTTTCACATGCTTCCCACAATAAGTTGGGTGAATTTTGGCCCATTCCTCCGGATAAAGCTGGTGTAACTGAGTCAGGTTTGTAGGCCTCCTTGCTCGCACTCGCTTTTTCAGTTCTGCCCACACATTTTCTATGGAATTGAGGTCAGGGCTTTGTGATGGCCACTCCAATACCTTGACTTTGTTGTCCTTAAGCCACTTTGCCACAACTTTGGAAGTATGCTTGGGGTCATTGTCCATTTGGAAGACCCATTTGCGACCAAGCTTTAACTTCTTGACTGATGTCTTGAGATGTTGCTTCAATATATCCACATAATTTTCCGTCCTCATGATGCCATCTATTTTGTGAAGTGCACCAGTCCCTCCTGCAGCAAAGCACCCCCACAACATGATGTTGCCACCCCCGTGCTTCACGGTTGGGATGGTGTTCTTCGGCTTGCAAGCCTCCCCATTTTTCCTCCTAAGATAACGATGGTCATTATGGCCAACCACACTATTTTTGTTTCATCAGACCAGACGACATTTCTCAAAAAGTTCAATCTTTGTCCCCATGTGCAGTTGCAAACCGTAGTCTGGCTTTTTTATGGCGGTTTTGGAGCAGTGGCTTCTTCCTTGCTTAGCGGCCTTTCAGGTTATGTCGATATAGGACTAGTTTTACTGTGGATATAGATACTTTTGTACCCGTTTCCTCCAGCATCTTCACACGGTCCTTTGCTGTTGTTCTGGGATTGACTTGCACTTTTCGCACCAAAGTACTTTCAGAATACGTCTCCTTCCTGAGCGGTATGATGGCTGCGTGGTCCCATGGTGTTTATACTTGCGTACTATTGTTTGTACAGATGAATGTGGTACCTTCAGGCATTTGGAAATTGCTCCCAAGGATGAACCAGACTTGTGGAGATCTACAATTTTATTTCTGAGGTCTTGGTTGATTTCTTTTGATTTTCCCATGATGTCAAGCAAAGAGGCACTGAGTTTGAAGGTAGGCCTTGAAATACATCCACAGGTACACCTCCAATTGACTCAAATTATGTCAGAAGTTTCTAAGCCATGACATCATTTTCTGGAATTTTCCAAGCTGTTTAAAAGGCACAGTCAACTTAGTGTATGTAAACTTCTGACCCACTGGAATTGTGATACAGTGAATTATAATAATAATCTGTCTGTAAACAATTGTTTGAAAAATTACTTGTGTCATGCACAAAGTAGATGTCCTAACTGACATCCCAAAACTATAGTTTGTTAACAAGAATTTTGTGGAGTGGTTGAAAAACGAGTTTTAATGACTCCAACCTAAGTGTATGTAAACTTCCAACTTCAACTGTATGGGGGGATTGGAAATTATGCAGACAATTACATTGATGGAAGCGACAATCTGCAATATTAAAACTGATCTACCCCCTAAAAAAAAAAAAAAGACTTCTCCAGAATCCATATGACGGAAATCCGTCGCAGTGACGGAGAACATTAACACCTGTACATATTCCCTCTCTTTAATCCCTCCATACTAGTCAGTACTATAGTCAAGGCAGTCTACTCACGGCAGTCTTTCTCGTCCTCTCCCTCTCCACAGTTGTCCTGGCCGTTACAGCGGAAGATCCCAGGGATACAGTGGCTGGGGTGGCTACACTTAAACTGACTGGGCAGGCACACGTGGATGTCACAGTTAGCCTCGTCAGAGTTGTCCTGGCAGTCGTTGTCTCCGTCACACATGTAGGCTGGGTTGGTACAGATGCCTGTACCACACTGGAACTGGCCTGGCCTGCACTTGAACTCAGCTACAGGGTGATACCAATGCAACATCAGTCAACCAGGACTCCAAAACAGTGCAGCTATGATAGATAGTGTTCATGGACTAGGACTGTCTGTCACTCACGGCATTCCGCAGGCTCGTCTGACCGGTCCCCACAATCATCCTCTGTGTCACACTTCCACCAAAACGGAATGCACTTGTCGTTCTTACACACAAACTGCAGAGAAAGAGAGAAGAAGAGACGGATAGAGAGGAGAAAAGAAAGAGGGACCGAGGAAGAAAGAGACGGTGAGCACATAAAGGCAGAGAAGGACACACAACATCATGAAACAGCTAAGAGACAAGTTGGCTAAACTCACCTGACTGGCGGTGCAGTTGGAAATACACTGCCTCCCATCACTAGCCAGGTAGAAGTTAGTGGGACAGGCACACTTGTACCCCCCACCAGGCGACAGCAGGCACAGGTTACTGCATCCTCCGTTGTTGGTCTGACACGGGTGGTTGGCCACTGTGGGTTAACCAAACACACAGACACACAGACACACACAATAGGCCCATGTCAGGGGAGTGCAAGCACACATCGATAGATGACTGGGTGTTCAGGTGGCGGTAACAGTAGACTTACTCATACCCTCTGGCTGGCGGTAAGGGTGGTAGATGTGGACGTCCATGGGCCGGTGCAACGTGCTGATCAGCATGGTCTTGTTGGTGCCCTGGGTCTTGTGACACCTGTTGATGGACTTGGTCTCCCAGTCGGTCCAGTAGATGTACTCCTCAAACAGAGTCATGGCAAAGATGTGGGGGATGTCCTGGCGCAGCACTGCAAGGGGGGGGGGGGCGGCACACAGAGAAACAGACACGTCAGAAACAAGCAGAAAGTCTGACAACAGTGATGTATTTACTGATGAGAATGTGTGGTGTGTATAGTGTATGTGAGTTCTGTTTAATGTGTGTGTTGTAATATCAATATGTGTATCAAAAGATGTGTGTATGATATTGTGTGTGTGTGAGACAGTGTGTGTTACCCGTGTGTCTGTTGGTTCCGTCCAGGCTGGCGAACTCAATGTAGTCCTCTCTGGCATCGGCCCAGTAGATGCGGTCGTTGATGAAGTCCAGAGTGAGGCCGTTGGGCCAGGTGATCCTGTCCTCTACAATCACGGTCCTGTTGGAGCCGTCCATCCCTATCCTCCCTATGTGGGGGTTGTCACCCCAGTCTGACCAGTACAGGTACCTGGCAGGGACACAGCTCAATGTGAGGCTTCAGAACCACTCAGAACACCCATGCGAGTGGTCATAATATCACACTACATTTTCAGCAAAGTGAGGATCAATGCCATTCTCTCTTGTACTAAAATAATCAACCCTATATACTCAACATTTGAAACGCTATATTCAAAATTTGAGCAGCACTCATCAATGAGAAAATATTAAAGGAATTTAACCTGTTCCCACTTCTTATTTATAGTTACGTTTATGTTCATACCCGTTTCGTACGTCGACCGCCACAGCGCGTGGTTCCCTCAGACCGGTGTTGACCAGGACCATCCGGTAGGCCCCAGTCAGCTTGGACACCTCGATGGTGTCCCGCCCCTTGTCACACCAGTACAGGTTCCCTCCCACCCAATCAACAGCTAGACCATCAGGGTTGCTGAGAGATGTGCGATGAAGGACCTGCCAAAGTGCCAATCAGAAGTCCTGGTTCAGTTCCTTTCCACCAAATGTACCAATAAAATGTTGTATATTTCTAAGAGGTTTTAAAAGGTCACGGACCCACACAGACCTGTACATCGCTGCCGTTGATGTGCATGCGTCTTATCATGCTGCCCTGAGTGGTCACGTCTGTCCAGTAGATCCTCTGCTGTCTATAGTCAAAGTCCAGCGCCACCGCATTGTTCAGACCCTAATGCATATACACATAATCGGAGAGAAGTGATCAATTTAGCATGATGGTCAAAGGGTGCAATGGTTTATTTTAACCTGTTTGTAAGTCTATGAGGTGTTGAGGCTCCAGTCTCACCTGTTTGAGCAGGGTGTAGTTGGAACCATCCAGGTTGAGTTTCCTCAAGTAGTAACGATTGGCAAAGATCAGGAAGGGCTCCTCCTCTGGACAAAATATATATTTTTATGTAGATTAGGTCAACAAGCTCAAACTGAGTCCCTCTTCACACATGCATGAAGCTTATTCATTAAGATGTGATTGGTTCCGTGGATAGAGCTCTATGGTTCCGTGGGTAGAGCTCTATGGTTCCGTGGGTAGAGCTCAGATCTTAACCCCCTATACACCCCTTCAGATCTTAACCCCCCATACACCCCTTAAGATCTTAACCCCCCATACACCCCTTCAGATCTTAACCTCCCCATACACCCCATTACACCCCTTCAGATCTTAACCCCACATACACCCCATTACACCCCTCCCCCTCCAGGGCTTACCGGAGGTGGACTTGCAGACGGTGGGGTTGCTGGGACTGAGCTGGAAGCCCTCCACACAGAGACAGTGGAAGGATCCGTGGGTGTTGATGCAGCGCTGGGTGCAGGGGTAGCTGGTCGTACACTCGTCTATGTCCACGCACGTCTTCCCATCATCCTTCAGACGGAAGCCAGGATGGCATCTGCACTGCACGGTCACACAGGAGTGGAGAGGACAGGTAAGGCTGTGTGTACTACTTCACAGTGGTTAACCTTTTGGTCAATAGTTGTTACGTAGTTGACAATATAAATGATAACAACAAATAGGTGCATCCTGACCTTGAAGCCTATCTTGTGGTCCTCACAGAGCTGGGAGCAGCCGCTGAGCTTGCTGTTAAGACACTCATTGATGAAGCAGTTGAGCTCGTCAGTGCCGTCACCGCAGTCGTCATTACGGTCACACAGCAGCGTCTCGTTGACACAGTGCCCGTTACCGCAGGCGTACGCCGTGTCGTTACACTTCTTCTCTGTTTCGGGAAGAAGGGTTGGAGGAAAGGTGGAAGGAGGGTGGGTCAGAAAAGGAGAATAGTGAGTGAATATCTAAGGAAGAGGGGACTTGGCCCACACATCTAGGGACTTGGCCCACACATTGATCTAAATCCAATTTAGCAATTTAGCAGGGATTTAGTAAATCCCTTAAAAGTCCTTGCAAATAGTGGGGTGAGAAGGAGATCTCTTAGCCCCCAGAGAAAATAGACAGTAAGCACCATCTGTGTGTGTATGTGTCTCTCTAACCTTGGCCGTTGCAGCGGGGGTTCTTAGGGGCTTCGTCAGATTGGTCGTGACAGTCAAACTCTCCGTCACACTCCCAGGAGCTCTGGAGGATGCAACGGCCGTTGGCACAACGGAACTCATTGGGGCCACACTTAGGGTACTCTGGAAGGACAATGCTTAGGTTACTTCCTATGATAACAACAGTTAATTCACTTGTAGGGTACTAAGGAGAATGTGGAGGTTACTTAATACGATAAAAACAGTTCATTCACTCAAAATGTTAAAGACTAGCAATTATAATATATGATAGTGTGTGAGTGTAAGAGACAGGGTACACTGGGACAACGGGAGTCCAGGGTCATCCACTCACCACACTCCAGGAACTCGTCAGAGCTGTCACTGCAGTCATTGTCATGGTCACACACAAAGTGCTTGGGGATGCACTGTCTGTTTTGGCACATAAACTCATTCGCATCACAGGTGTTGTTGAACACTGACACACAGACAGACAGAGGGACAGTCAGTCAGTCAGTCAATAAGGACCTGCATTATGAAAATAATCTGTATAACAAGTAATGAATTAATGATGATTTGCATAAGACTTCACATAGGACATACTTCCATAGGTAAACATCGATCAGGTATCAGTAATAATCCATTCCTCGGACTGATCCACTACTCACCACATCCAGCCTTGACACTCTCATCCACCCCGTCAGGACAGTCCTTGTCCCCATCACACTTCCAGTGCTGGGGAACACACACATGAGAGCCAGGACACTGGAAGGCATGTGGACTACACGTCTTATTCTCTGTCAGGAAAGAGGCAAGTGGGGAGGAGGGGAGACAGAATAGTTTTGAGTGCATTTGTTTTGAATTAGTCTAGTATTTACACTCTGCCTTTTTCCACATAAGTGTCCTCCCTGTTTAATAGTGACAGGTTCCGGGTGTGACGTGAATGACACTCACTGCACTTGCCGTCCTCGTCAGTCCCGTCACCACAGTCGTCAGCGCCGTCACATACCCAGCGGTTGGGGATACAGCGGTGGTTACCGCACTGAAACTGGCTGGCCGAGCAAAACTTATCTAAAGGAAAGAGAAAGAGCAGAGGCTGGTGAGATGGGGAGACAGAAAGTCAGTCAGAAATGTGTGTTGAAAGACTGAATATTAGCAGTGAATCCAGTAAAAAGCTGAGTTGAACTGACCACAGTGGGCCTCGTCAGCGCCGTTCTCACAGTCGTTCTCCTTGTCACAGGTCCAGCTCATAGGGATACAGCGACCACTGGGACACGCAAAGAATGGAGCAGAGCACTTGGTCTTCCTCCGGTCTGTTTGACAAACAGACAGTGGTTAATATAGTAATATTAAAGTAGATTGGCACTAAATAAAGAGATGTATGAAACTCACAGCAAGAGTAGCATGTTTGTAATAGATTGGCATGTTTATCTTATTTACTGAAAGTTATATTTTTCAAATTTTGCAGTAGTATAATGTCTTCAGTCCCTCTTTACTTTTCATACTTATCTTGTATTTGAAAGAGTTCAATAGATGCAACCCGTGCTGTTTGTTAATGGCTGTGTTTTCTCTTTCAGGCTGATACAGAGAGACTCATCCATGCTTTTATTACAAGCAGGCTTGACTACTGTAATGCTCTCCTGTCTGGTCTACACAAGAAAGCCATTGGTCAACTGTAAAACATACAGAATGCTGCAGCACGGGTACTAACCAAGACCAGACAGAGAGCACACGTTACACCGGTTTTAAGGTCTCTGCATTGGCTGCCTGTGAGTTTTAGAATTAATTATTCTGTACATTTTTTTAATCAATCCATGATTGTGCACCCAAATACATGTCAGACATGCTTTTAGGTTATGTACCCAGTAGGTCCCTCAGGTCCTCTGGGACTGGCCTTTTAACTATCTCAAAGCCTAAGACCAAGAGGTATGGAGAGGCAGCCTTTAGTTATTATGCCCCCAGCCTCTGGAATAGCCTGCCAGAGAGAACCTGAGGCTGACCGAAACTGTGGACATATTTAAAACACATCTTTTTAGCTTTGCTTTTCCTTAGTGTGCTTATTAGTCATTCAGTTTTTGTAATTGTTTTTTTAAATCTTATCTTTGTTGTGTAGTGAATATTTCAGCTTTTATTTTCATTGTTTTTTATTCGTTTTTTCCTGTGAAGAACATTGTGTTGCATTCCATGTCTGAAATGTGCTGTATAAATATAGCTTGATTTGATTTTGAAGAGCCCAAATGTTTGTGTTTTAATGTACACTCTGAGTCCAGAAGGACAATACCCAGGAAACATTTTAGATGTTGCCGCTCATTGTGTGTGTGTGTTTAAGTGTCTATCTTTGTGTGGGTGTGTGCGTCTGCATGTGTGTGTTCACCTGGGCAGTTCCTCTCATCAGAGTAGTCTCCACAGTCGTTGGCTCCGTCACACACCCAGAAGGGGGCATAACAGAGGCTGGTGAACTCACACTTCTGGAAGATCACACCCTTCACCCCCAGACGGAAGTAGCTGGAACAGTCGGTGGCTGCAGAACAGAGGGCAGAGGTTAAACAGTGAGTCTTGTAAAGTCAGTCTAAAAACAAATCTAGTTCATTAGCTTTAGCATATCTAACTGTAAGGTTACATTATACAGAGCAATCCTGACTGAGGTAGTCTATAGTTAAGTCTGGTTTAGAGTTACGTTTGATGTTAGATTTACTTGAGTCTAGTCTAAAAGGTTAGTCTGTGATCTTTCATGAGTTGAGTCTAGTCAAGAGTTAGGTCTGGGTTAGAGTTGAAACTATTCTTAGGTTTAGTTGAAACTAGGGTCTTAAGTTCGTCTGGCGTCCAAGGTGACTCACAGCAGTTCATCTCATCGCTGGCGTCCTCACAGTCCACCACCTGGTTACACTTGCTGGAGTTGGTGATGCAGCGTCCGTCTCTGCACTGGAACTGCTCTGCTGTGCACAGGGTGGCTGGAACACACACACGATACGCTGGTGAAATACTACACACAAACATACAAAATGTCCACAGAAAATCACCACAAACTAGCCCCCAGAGAGTACACTGCATGAGATAGCTAGCACTGCTTACTGTTGCAAAAGAGTTCGTCTGAGTTGTCCCCACAGTTGTCCTGTCCATTACACCAGGAGCTGTGTCCCACACACCGGCCGTTTACACACCGCCTGTAGCCCTTCTTACAAACACGGTTAGCTGGAGACGAGGGTCAGGAGAAGATAACATTAGAAACATTACATTATGCCTCCCGAGAGGAGCAGTGGTCTAAAGCACTGCAGTGTTGCCGCGCCACTACAGCCTGGGGTTCCATCCGTAGGGTGGCTGGCTTCCGGGTTAAGCAGGCTGGTGTTAAGAAGCGTGGTTTGGGGGGTCATGATTTGGAGGATGCACGACTCGACCTTTGCCTCTCCAGAGCCCGTTGGGGAGTTGCAGCGATGAGACAAGATCGTAATCTCGTAATTGGGGAGAAAAGGTGGGTAACATTTACATTATGGCTTATAGAGGTACTGTAAAGCAATGTCCCCGTCTGTCTCACTCACCGCAGTACGACTGTTTCTCGTCTGACTTGTCCTTGCAGTGGGCCATGCCGTCACAGGTCAGAGTGTAGTTCACACAGTCTCCGTTCCCACACTCAAACTCATCTACACTGCTGCATGTGGTGTTTTGAGCTGAGAGCGATGGAGGGAGAGAGAGCGAAGGAGAAAGAGACGCTTAACTGCACCATCATAAAACAACATGGTTTTAGTGCTGAACGTTCCAAAACATGACCCCCATTGGCTGTTCTTACATCATTAATGACATGACAAAATGCTCTCATCCACTATCCCTCCCCATTCACTACAGTAGTTCTCTCATTTCCCCATACCCTTCCCTATTCCCTCTTCCCTGCTCTCGTTTCCTCCTTCCTTTCTCACCGATGCAGGTGTTGTCCTCCAGCAGTTTCCTCTCGCCATCACCACGGCACGTACAGTTGACCCTGCCCTCTGAGGTCAGGATACACAAGTCCTGACAACCACCGTTGTTCAACCGACACGGGGAGAACTCACCTACACACAGAGAGAAGATTTAGAACATGCACGCACACTCCCACACACGCATTCGACACACACACACAAACAGTGTTCAGAAACCAACAGCTCTCCTGCTACTTCAGTCTAATATAAACTGACACAATCGAAATAGGATTTGTTGCAATTACCACAGGTTCACTGTGTGTGTTGTGAGTGAGAGTGGGGAGGAGGTAGGCAAGTAGGAAGTTAATGTTGAGGGAGAATGGGGGGGTAGGGGAGTTAAGAAAGACAGAGCCATTGATTTGGAGTGAAAGAGGGAGATTGAAAGTTCACTGAGATGAACAAGTGTGAATTGAACTGCGCGAGGTGGCGAGATGAGAAGGAATAATGTGTGGCATGGAACTGTTGGAGCAGAAGATGGGGAGTGTGCGTGTACAGGGTGATGGATTGGGGCAGTGGATTATCAGGTGGTCTCATTCTCCAGGTGTATGGAGCTCCTCTCAGCTGTGTCACACTCTCTGATTACTTCTGGCACCTCAATAACTTTGGTGGCGCAGCAGTGTGTGTGTGTCTGTGTGTGTATGCAGGTATGTGTATCACTCTGTTTGCCCATGCCAACCCCTCAATCCTTTATCCGCCCTTAAATGATTATTTTTAAAATCACATCCACCCAAACCCCACCCTATTTTCCTTAGAACTCACAGCTATTGGTGTCATTGGCCACAGCGACGATGCCCATTGGCTGCTGGGGGATGTCAGCTCTGAGGAGTTTCATGTCTCCGCCCACGTATTTGTCGGCCCTGAGGACAGCCCTGCGGACCCAGTCAGTCCAGAAGATGTAGTCCCCATACACCGCCAGGCCAAACGGATGGACTGGCTCATTCTTCAACACCACCTACAGGGGGCAGCAGGGAAAGTTAAACCAATGAGTGGGCTTTGTGAGTGTGGGTGGGTTTTTGTGTGTACATAATCTCTGTGTGTGTGTGTGTGTGTGTGTCACTCACGTAGCGGCGGCTGCCATCGTACTCGCAACGTTCAATCTTGTCCAGGGTGGCGTCGGAGAAGTAGAGTTTCTCAGCACGGTGGTCTATGGCCAAGCCATTGGGGGTGCGGATGTCATTCCCTATGATCACCAGTACATTGTTACCAGACAGGGTGGCACGCATGATACTGGGGGACTGCTCGTTCCAGTTGGTCCAGAACATCAGGCTGGTGGTTGACAACACAAGAGGGAATTTGAGAATATAATGCAGATGTGTGTAAACGTTCACGACAGTGGATGGGTTTCTGATTCAAATGGTACAATTGGTTTAAGCATGGTGCTTCAATTCCAACACCAGATTTATAGCTTTCCGCATGGTCCACATACTGTATACAGCATACTGAATATATTAGTTCACTTTATGTCACTTTGGATCAATGGATCTGCTAAATAACCAGATTCCCTCATAGATATCATCCTGAACAACTTGCCCTCTAAATACCCCTGTGCTGTTTTCAACCAGGATCTCAGCGATCACTGCCTGCGTCCGTTATGGGTCCACAGTCAAACGACCACCCCTCATCACTGTCAAACACTTCTGCGAGCAGGCCTTTCTAATCGACCTGGCCCGGGTATCCTGGAAGGATATTGACCTCGTCCCGTCAGTAGAGGATGCCTGGTTGTTCTTTAAAAATGCTTTCCTCACCATCTTAAATAAGCATGCCCCTTTCAAAAAATATTGAACTAAAAACAGATATAGCCCTTGGTTCACTCCAGAATTGATTGCCATTGACCAGCACAAAAACACCCTGTGGCGTATTGCACTAGCTTCAAATAGTCCCCGCGATATGCAACTTTTCAGGGAAGTCAGGAACCAATACACACAGTCAGTTAGAAAAAACTAGCCTTTGCTTTCCTAACAGAAATTTGCATCCTGTAGCACTAATTCCAAAAAGTTTTGCGACACCGTAAAGTCCATGGAGAATAAAAGCACCTCCTCCCAGCTGCCCACTGCACTGAGACTAGGAAACACTGTCTCCACTGATAAATCCACGATAATCGAGAATTTCAATAAGCATTTCCCTATGGCTGGCCATGCTTTCCACCTGGCTACCCCAACCCCGGCCAACAGCTCTGCACCCCCCGCAGCAACTGGCCCAAGCCCCCCCACTTCTCCTTCACCCAAATCCAGACAGCTGATGTTCTGAAAAAGCTGCAAAATCCGTATCATACAAATCAGCTGGGCTGGATAATCTGGACCCTCTCTTCCTAAAATTATCCACCGCCATTGTTGCAACCCCTATTACTAGTCTGTTCAACCTCTTCGTATTGTCTGAGATTCCTAAAGATTGGAAAGCGACCGCGGTTATCCCCCTCTTTAAAGGGGGAGACACTAGACCCAAACTGTTACAGATATCCATCCTGCCCTGCCTTTCTAAAGTCTTCGAAAGCCAAGTGAACAAACAGATCACCGACCATTTCGAATCCCACCGTACCTTCTCCGCTATGCAATCTGGTTTCCGTTCACGGGTGCACCTCAGCCACGCTCAAGGTCCTAAACGATATCATAACCGCCATCGATAAAAGACAGTACTGTGCAGCCATCTTATTCGACCTGGCCAAGGCTTTTGACTCTGTCAATCACCGTTTTCTTATCGGCAGACTCAACAACCTTGGTTTCTCTAATGACTGCCTCGCCTGGTTCACTAACTACTTCTCAGATAGAGTTCAGTGTGTCAAATCAGAGGGCCTGTTGTCCGGACCTCTGGCAGTCTCTATGGGGGTGCCACAGGGTTCAATTCTCAGGCCGACTCTTTTCTCTTTATATATCAATGATGTCGCTCTTGCTGTGGGTGATTCTTTGATTCACCTCTACGCAGATGACACCATTCTGTATATTTCTGGCCCTTCTTTGGACACTGTGTTAACAAACCTCCAAACGAGCTTCAATGCCATACAACAGTCCTTCCGTGGCCTCCAACTGCTCTTTAAAACTAGTAAACTAGTAAAACTAAATGCATGCTCTTCAACCGATCGCTGCCCGCACCCACCCACCCGACTAGCATCACTACTCTGGACGGTTCTGACTTAGAATACCTAGGTGTCTGGCTAGACTGTAAACTCTCCTTCCAGACTCACATTAAGCATCTCCAATCCAAAGTTAAATCTAGAATCGGCTTCCTATTCCACAACAAAGCATCCACTCATGCTGCCAAACATACCCTTGTGAAACTGACTATCCTACCGATCCTTGACTTCGGCGATGTCATTTACAAATAGCCTCCAACACTCTACTCATCAAATTGGATGAAGTCTATCACAGTGCCATCCGTTTTGTCACCAAAGCCCCATATACTACCCACCACTGACACCTGTATGCTCTCGTTGGCTGTCCCTCGCTACATATTTGTCACCAAACCCACTGGCTCCAGGTCATCTTTGCTAGGTAAAGATCCGCCTTATCTCAGCTCACTGGTCACCATAACAACACCCACCCGTAGCACGCGCTCCAGCAGGTATATTGCACTGGTCATCCCCAAAGCCAACACCTAATTTGGCCACCTTTCCTTCCAGTTCTCTGCTGCCAATGACTGGAATGAATTGCAAAAATCACTGAAGTTGGAGACATATCTCCCTCACTAACTTTAAGCGTCAGCTGTCAGAACAGCTTACTGATCGCTGCAGCTGTACACAGCCCATCTGTAAATTTGCACACCAGTATTTCTACTTGCACATCCTCATCGGCACATCTATCACTCCAGTGTAAATTGCTCAATTGTAATTACTTCGCCACTATTGGCCTATTTATTGCCTTGCCTCCTTACTTCATTTGCACACACTGTACACAGATTTTTCTATTGTGTTATTGACTGTACGTTTATTTATCCCATGTGTAACTCTGTGTTGTTTTTGTCGCACTGCTTTGCTTTATCTTGGCCAGGTCGCAGTTGTAAATGAGAACTTGTTCTCAACTAGCCTACCTGGTTAAATAAAGGTGAAATAAAAAATATAAAAAAATATAAAGATTCAAAAGAAGTGCATGATTTGATCAGCTAAACATTATTCAGGGAGAAAAACAAATGAAACTCTACTTACACTGAAGCTAAGCTATCTATACGGTCCCTCAATCTGTTTTAATCCATTCAAAACCTTATGGTCAGGATATAGGAACAGTAGCTAGTTTCAGATTAACTGCAACGTTCTAGCATCAGATACCATCAGATATATAGCATCAGACAATGTAATGAAGACAAACAAAATGAATATAAATTAAAACCCTATGATCTGGGTCAGAAACTTGGAACATTGCGATTTATGACCATTACGGTCCAACAGACACTCACTCCTGACATTCGTCCAGAACAAAGGCCCGGGGGTGGTCATTTCCAGACATGGTGACCACATTGTCACGGTCCCAGGCGCCCCAGCGGTTCTGGTTCACCGTGTGGCGGGTGATGGTAGAGGTGGTATAGCTGGTCCAGTACAGAGTGTCCCAGCCACGGTGGTATGCCAGGCCTTCCACCGAACCCACATCTAATAGGGAGAGAGGGGGAAATAAGGAGACAGAGAACGAGAGAGAGAGAGGTAGGATGAGCAGAGATGGGGGGTGGGAACAGAGAGAAAAAAGTGTAAGGAAAGAGAGAGAGAGACAGGGAGTGAGGAGAAGAGACAAATACACACATCAACCCCAGTTGCATGTTAAAAGGACATGACTGGCAGTAGCACAGAGCTGGCAGACAGTACAGAGCAGAGCCAGATGCCATAGCAGAGGAGGTACAGAGACTACATACGGAGGACATGACAGGCCACTGGTAATGATCTAGAACACTCTGATCTAAGGCTTTCATCCAACTAACAGCTCTCCAAAAGGTCACGACAGAAATAGATAATAACTAGCAGCATATCCCTTTCCATTGCTCTTTGTTGGGACGGTTCCCTGCATTTTTCTGCTCCACAGCCTTCTAGTAAGTAACTGGCTGAGGTAGCCCAGCTCTGCCCAGCCCACCCCACCTCAGCCTACCCCACCCCAGCCCAGCCCAGCCTACCCCAGCTCAGCCAACCCCAGCCCAGGTCAGCAAACCCCAGCTCAGCCAACCCCAGCCCAGGTCAGAACAGAGGAGACTGAGGAGTGGAGAGCTGGACAAAACGGAGTAACACACTGTGCTGCAGTGGGAGAGAGCGACTGGGAGAGACCTGCTGCTCTGGTGGTGGAGACACGCACAGACCCACTCTCTCTCACACACAGACACACACCTGTCTGCCAAGGACACTTTGGAGTTACACAACACACCCACAGTCATGCACAACTCATTTTGCCAAAATACTAATAGTCACCTGCTTGTTACACCAGAGAAACAGAGGGACTGGAATGATTTAAGGGTGTTTTCTCATAGTCCTTTTTAAAAGAACTGATCTCAGTCCTCTTTAAGGTGTACTCTGGAGTAAAAAAAAGCCAAATAACTCAGTTCTCTTTCACACTGCCCTTACCTTTGAATGAGGATCCAACTCTTTTGCCAGTTTACTTCACCTATTCTGTGGTCCGTGTCCACCTTGCATTCACATTGCTATGTGAATAAATAGCAGAAGAATAACTGCAGATTAAGAGCTAGAATAGATGATGTACCCCATGTGCTCTTAACCTAAAAACGACATCCATATATGTGCATCCATGAACCGCTATATATCCAAAAACAGCACGTTTCTTTTCCACAAACCTGTACATCATCATCTTCTCTCTTATGTGGCACCAATCAATGTGAGGGGTTATAGCAGGGGAAACAGTGTTGTGTTGCAGTAGTACAGTATGTGTTTGGGAACAAAGACAAGTGAGCCTGGGGAGCTTTGTGTTCACATTGCCCTAAAAAAGGGAATTGGACTGCGGAATTCAAGCGGACCGAATTCCGACCACCTCTTGAGGAGTCTGAGTTCCTTTGGAGAGTTTATACTGCACAAAAAAAATAAGCGAACCGTGCTGAGACGGAGTTCACAAATAGTTTTTTGCTGAAAGTGTGAAAACACAAGGCATTTATGTTATGACCGAACAAGTACATGACAGGTCTGGCCAGTGTCTCTGGGAGGTTCCACACAAGGTGGGACACTTTGCACTTCACATCCATCTCTCCATTTCAACTCCCCAGACATGAGTCACAGACTGGCTGCCAGCGTGAAAGATTATGAACGAGACCCGAGCTAAGGACCTAAGAGCTGGATTGCAGAGAACCAAGGTGTGCGATGTTAAAATAACAATGACTGGTTTCCCCCTCTCAGAAATCAACGCCTTTAAAAATGTATGAAGTGCAACACTAAACCAGCTCCCTTTCAATTTCTTCTCTCCTCTGTGCTTTTAATAAACCATAAATCGTCAGCCCACAGGACTCCACACTCTCCTATCCTTGTTTCTCCTTCCTTCACACCTTTTAACCCTGGCTTCCGTGTGTGTGTGTGTGTGTGTGTGTGTGTGTGTGTGTGTGTGTGTGTGTGTGTGTGTGTGTGCTCTGTATGCTGTTTGCAGCTGTTGAAGTTTACAGAAGAGCTGAATTTATGAGCTCTTGATAAATGTCCAGAGTTCACCCTCTTATCCTGAGCTTCACACACACACACACACCCACCCACCCACCCACCCACACTCTTTATGGCACTTATCTGGCTGTGATAACAGACCACAACACTCCAGCTGAGTGTTTGCTCTTAGGCCACATGTCAATAATTACCCTGATTTCTCATGTTTAGAGTGAGTGAGTGAGTGAGTGAGTGAGTGAGTGAGTGAGTGAGTGATGACAAACTCTGAATTGCTTTAGTTGTCCAGAATAGGTCCTCCCAATGACAACAGACCAACCCATATCCCTCTGTTTTCACTGTCAAACCCGTACCGTACAGAGCACACAAGAGTTCACGTTTTTTTACTGCGATTGACCTCTTCCTTCAATCCCACAATACACCTGCCTCTTCTACAGCACCCTCAATCTCTCCAGAGATCCCTTCCTGTGGGCTTTGAATAGGCAGACTGTCGATGGCTTAGCAGTAGAAAACTGGTTGAGACATCATGCGGAGAGGCTTTCTGATGTGAGTTGACAGGAGTGCGTGTTTAGAGCTCAGCAACACAGACCCAGCCAGTCACCACGGTCAGCCGCTGTCAGACGGATGTAGCAGGATTCCTGGGGAGAGACGGAGAGCCCGGCGGCTAGCTCAACACTAAATCAATAATGTCTCAAACGTCAACAGATAGGGGCAGATGTCTCTCTGTTCTCTCCTTTCTTTGGAGGGACTAGGACAAAGGTAGAGCTGATTGGCAGGACTAGAAAGGCTTGATTCGCATAGTGGGAGACCTCAATGACATGACTGGTAACAGTCACTCAGCGGCTGTCTTTCAAAGGACTATTTTTAGAGAGGTAAACACTTTTGAGAAATAGCTTCCCACTTTCCCGTGCCGCCACGGACATGAAACTATTCTACTGTGAGTTTCTGGACTACGGCGAGGAAATGGTGAGCGAGACAATCCCGACCAATCCTAACTGACTGGAGAGGAAGGCAACTTCAGAGTTGTTATGGTCAGAAGAAGCAACGTTGAGAACCTATGTAATGTAATGTCTGCTGTATGTTTCTGTAAACGGCACATCTTAGAGGTTTGTTATCAACCCTCTGTTTCAATAATAATTCCCACACACTTAGTTACCAGCAGCTAGTTGATTATTCCTCAGTTGTAGACTGACCACAGACCCATCTATACAGGACTATGCAGGGGGACTTGTATTGAAGGTTATGCTTTTTGTCCATGACAACCCGTATGGGGACTGAAAATAGAATGTCTGAGAGCGGCACACTAATAGCTCCAGAACTACAAAACCCTTTCTACCCAAATCTCCCTGATACACAACTAACACTAAGCTGTGGTATAAAGCTCTTCAGCTCCAAGGTTCAACTAAGGAGAGCACTTGAAGTAAAAAGCCTCCCCACTGTGAGACAACAGTCTAAAAGGAGGATCTGAACACAGAGAATCTAGAGGGCCTCCTGGGACATGGCAGAGAACAGAGACATCCTGGAGAAAGACATTTCTGGTAGTAAAAATAAATAAAACATTTTTTAAAGGATGTGAGTGATTGTACAGAGCAACAGTAATTCCATTCTTCCGCCAAATGTTCTTTATTTTTGTTATGTTCTTCTGAGATAAAGAGAATGAAGGTCTATCTGTGCCTCAGTCTGGGTTATGTTGTTATGTACAGTGTGTTCCCAGACTTAGGTAGATGTGAAAGATTTGCACTTTGTTTTCCAGACTCAAAGAAAGAATAGAGTTGGTAAGAAGTTTATCAGTTGGAGGCCCAAAACAAGTTTTGTAGGACTTTATCATTGAGACGGTTTGTTTTCAGTGGAGGAGGAGGAGGGAGGGAGGGATGAAAGATGCTAACTAAGTGGGTAAGAGAACCGTCTAACGAAGGAAAAATGTTTCAGCACATTTTTCAAAGTCAAATAACCTGATTAACTAGTGCTTACCTACATTCACTTGGCCTTATCAGGAGTCATTCACAACAGGGTAAATCAATGGGGTATGGGTTATGAGGAAGAGAAGAGATGGATTGCTATAGGATTAGAGGGATGATGAACATGAGCGTAGAATAGAGGGTGAGTAACTTACTTTCCACCACCGTCTTGCGGTCCAAACCATCATCATTGATCTGCTGAATGTTCCCAAAGTGGATGTCACTAAAGAAGATGCGATTGGCTCCTTTCCCTCCTCCTCCACGGTAGTCAAACGTCAGAGCTATAACGTTCTTCATGTGTTCAGGATCCTCAAACGGTTTTATAGGAGCGTTTCGGTTCTCTTCATCCGATAGGTGAACGCTCTTTAGAATGGTCCGCTCCGAGTAGAGTAAGTAGCCGTCGTAGTCACGGCAACCACGTCCATCCTCAGCCAACATACCGTGAGCACAGGCACATGTACGATCTGCGTTGCCACGGAAAAGACACAGTTGCTGGCACCCTCCGTTGTTATCCTTACACACATTAGTTCCTGTGTAGAGGGGAAACATATTTCATAGTCACTGTAGATAACAAAATAATTGACATGGGGGGGAGGGGGGAACAATTAAATAGGCAGATCATTTTATGTTCAAATATGAAAAATATCAAATTAAATGGCAAGATTAATAAAAGCCTATTGAATGGGTTTGGTATATCAAATAAGCTTATTATCTTTTTTTATTTTTATTGTCACACACCGGATAGGGACAATGTGTTGTTTTACAGGGTATTTCATAGTAGTACGGCGCCACTGTAGCAAATGAGGATAAGTGCCTTGCTCAAGGGCACAGACAGATTTGTCACCTTGTTGCCTTTGGTATTCGAACCAGCGACCTTTCGGTTACTGGCCAAACTGTACAGCATTATTGCCACATGTTTGAGTAGACTCTAAACTAACAAATCCACAGTACATGGCTCCTGCCCACCTTGCTGCCTGGCCCTGCTGAACACTTTGATGTCTTTGAGCTGTACTCCGATGCCAGTGCGAAGGGGCACAGAGTCTGTAGCGTTGTCTTTACTGCCTCGCTTTATGGAGCCATTGGCATGAGTCCTAAGACAGGCCAGGGGAGGGGGAAAGAGAGTGAGAGAGACATGACATCAGGAAGAGAGACAGACTAAGTAAAATAATGAGTGAGAGACAACGGCTGAGAAGGAAGGTGGCAGATGAGTGAGGAGGAGGGAGGGAGGGAGGGAGAAAGCAGCTGAGAAGGAACATGACAGAGAGAGGATGTGAATGAATTATAGACACAATGAATAAGTGGAGGAGTGAATGTAACACACAGAGAGACACACACAGAGAGAGAGACACAGAGAGAGAGAGAGAGAGACACACAGAGAGAGACACACAGAGAGAGAGAGAGAGAGAGAGATACAGAGAGAGAGAGACACAGAGAGAGAGAAAGAGAGACACACACACACAGAGAGAGAGAAACACAGAGAGAGAGAGAGAGAGAGAGACACAGAGGAGAGAGAAAAAGCGATAGATAACATTGGAGAGAGAGGGGGAGAAAGATATATGTAAAGAGAGCGACAGACAGACTGATGGACACGGACCTGTCACTCCAGTAGATGAAGCTTTCAAAGACGGAGACAGAGAACATGTCCATGTTGTTGTTTGCCAGCACCACCTGTCTGTTCTCTCCAGTCTCCATGTTGATACGCTCTATCTTGTCTGTACGAGCATCACACCAGTACAGAAACCCCCCCTGCACACACACATTGCAAGACAGTGAGTTCAGTGTGTGTATACGCTGAGTATACAAAACATTAAGAAGACCTGTTTTTTCCTTGCCAGACTGACCAGGTAAAAACTACGATCCCTTATTGATGTCAATTGTTAAATCCACTTCAATCAGTGTAGATGAAGAGGAGGAGACAGGTTATAAAATTATTTTTAAGCCTTGAGACGACATGGATTGTGTGTGTGTGCCATTCAAAGAGTGAATTGGAAAGACAAAAGATTTAAGTGCCTTTGAACAGGGTATGGTAGTAGGTGCCAGGCGCACCGGTTTGTGTGTGTCAAGAACTGCAATGCTGCTGGGTTTTTCACACTCAACATTTTCCTTTGTGTATCAAGAATGGTCCACCACCCAAAGGACATCTAGCCAACTTGACACAACTGTGGGAAGCATTGGAGTCAACATGGGCCAGCATCCCTGTGAAATGCTTTCAACACCTTGTAGAGTCCATGACCCGATGAATTGAGGCTGTTCTGAGGGCAAAAGGGGGCGTGCAACTCACTATTAGGAAGGTGCTCTTAATATTTGGCATACTCAGTGTGTGTGTGTGTGCAAGAGAGAGAGGGAGTTTGTGTGTTATACTGTACCTGGTAGTCTATGGAGATGCCATTAGGCCAGCTGATGCTGACGTTGACCAGTACAGCTCTCTGAGACCCGTCCAGGCGTGACCTCTCGATCCGTGGGTACTGACCCCACTCTGTCCAGAACAAATACCTGTAAACACACACACACACACACACACACACACACACACACACACACACACACACACACACACACACAGTAAGAGAGAAGTCACTTTGCCCTTTCCCTCTATTTGCAGAGGTTAGAGGTTATGGTTACCCCCTCCCCCCACTGTCCTCACCCTTTCTCTGGGTGGACAGTGATGGCGCGGGGCTTGTCCAGGCCCTGGGAGATGACTACGTAGCGGAAGGAGCCATTCAGTCTGGCCACCTCAATCACATCAAAGCCCTGGTCAGTCCAGTAGATGTTCCCTATGGAGGGTCAGAGCACCAACACTCAATACAACAATACAGACCTGTCACACTTTAACTACAGTGTCTTTTAAACAATCAACATGTTTTACAGTACAAGAGCAGCGATGGGATCAACCACAAGAGTCTAACTGATACAGGAGTTCTGCGGAAGGTTACTGTATGTTGTGGGATAAATACATGTCTAGCGCCACTGTATATAACACTACATCTAAATACAACTAGGCCAATGGAGAATGCAGTCATTGTTGTTTAGTTGGTGTTGGGGTGTAAAAGGGGTTTCCTGTTGGGGTGTAAAAGGGGTTTCCCAGCGTAACCTCAGAGGGCTGATGGAATGCTGCAGTGTTCATTACACATCCTGCAGTAAGGCTTCGCTCTGTCCACACCCCTGTCATGTGACCTGGGCTATACAGGCACCTCTGGGCTTCTTCCCATCTCCTCGGTCTACCACTCTTTCTCTGTTTATCTTTCTCCTCTTCTTTTAGTTTCCCCTTCCCTCGCCCCACCTCTCCCTCACCCTCTCCCCACCTCTTCCTCACCCTCTCCCCACCTCTCACTCTCTCTTTCCCCACCTCACCCTCTCCCCACCTCTCCCTCACCCTCTCCCTCTCTCTTTCCCCACCTCTCCCTCTCTGACATTGCAGAGGTGAGGATGTGAGCAGAATGAGAATCTCATCTCTTTTCTGTAAAGCGTGTCACATGTGAGTCTGTGATAGATGCCGAATGCGTGAGTGTGTGTACAGTATCAGTTGGTATGTAAATGTGTGGTACATGTGAGCATATGAGTCTGTATGCATGTGCATGTGTATGCATGGTGTGTGTGCTTTACCAGCGATCCAGTCCACAGTGATGCCCTCCACTCTGCCTATACCATTGGTGACCACGTCTTCTCTCCAGGTCTGGTCTCTCTTTGCTCTGCTGATGGTGCTCAGGCCCATGTCCACCCAGTAGATAGTGTCATTGTCTGGAGGAGAGAAGGTCATCACAAAAGTACATTACAGGAGAGTAGATACTATACCCATCATACTCATTAACAGGCTCATGTGGAATGAATCTACCATATTGTCTGGATTCAGCATATATTCATGGTGTCTTTCCTCACTACTGATCTACTTTGGTTATATATAGTGTTTGAAAACCCCTCTCTCCAAGGTGGCTATGTGCATCCATACCTGCATGGAAGTCTATGCCCACGGTCAGGGAGGTGCCCGACACTGGCACCAGAGCATCTGACTTGTCCGAGGGATCCAGGGGGATGCCACGGATGCCCTCATGAACAGAGTAAAGCAGGAAAGAGCCCACACCTGAGGCCAAGTGAAAAATTACCCAGAGTTTAGGATTGGATATACAGTTACAGGCAAATATATTGTCACCTTGCGCTTTCCATAAATAATTCCCAATTTCTTCTAAAATAAGTTGAAATTGAAAGAAAATGTATGTCCACACCATTTTATTGGATTTTCAATAAATTCCAACAGGTTTTTTTTCAGATTGGCTGGGCCTGGCTCCCCAGTGGGTGAGTTCTTGCCCACAAAAGGGCTTTATTACAGACAGAAATAGTCGTCAGCACCCCTCATCCCCCTCAGACATTCCCGCAGGTGAAGAAGCCGGATGTGGAGGGCCTGGCCTGGCGTGGTTACATATGGTCTGCGGTTGTGAGACCGGTTGGAGGTACTGCCAAATTCTCTAAAATGACGTAGAAGGAGGCTTATGGTAGAGAAATTAACATTCAATTCTCTGGCAACAGCTCTGGAGGAAAATCCTGCAGTCAGAATGCCAATTGCACGCTCCCTCAAAAGATCTGTGGCATTGTGTTGTGACACAAAACTGCACATTTTAGTGGCCTTTTATTGTCCCCAGCACTATGTAATGATCATGCTGTTTAATCAGCTTCTTGATATGCCACACCTGTCAGGTGGATGGATTATCTTGGCAAAGGAGAAATGCTCACTGAAAGGGATGTAAACAAATGTGTTCAACATTTGAGAGAAAGAAGCTTTTTGTGCATATGGAACTTTTCTGTTATCTTTTATTTCACCTCATGAAACATGGGACCAACACTTTACATGTTGCATTTATATTTTTGTTACTTATAAATAACGTATTCACAGTGTGTGTGTGCGCGCACGCCTCACCCTCGCAGGACTGTTGTCCACTCCTGAGGCTGTATCCAGCGGTACACATGCAGGCTCGTGTGGTGGGGGAGGTGGGCAGGCACAGCTGGGAACAGTCTCCATTGTTATTACTGCACAGATTAGTGCCTGGAAACACAACACAAAAACAAACATGCTGAGGAACCTGTATCGACTTTTATAGAATAAAAACAAGACAAATATGTATTTGCACGGATAGATTAAAATGGTTACTTCTAATCTAGTAGCTAGCATAGTGCCCAAACATATGCACGCAAGCGCGCACACACACCTTTCTGCACAGTCTCGTTGTAGATCTTCATGTGAATCATGGGAGATGTGCTGTTCCTCAGGACCTTCCAGTTCCCTCCGTCGCTCTTGTCACAGGTTCCTATCTGGTCAGTCCCCTGGTCCGCCCACCATAGCTTCTCACCTACATACAGCCAATCACAAAATGACATTACATCTCTTTACACAATTGGGCCAATCAAAATGACCCATCATATTCATACTCCAATTACACAAATAATGAAAGTTGAGATCTACTGTAGCAGCCATAGGTGAGTAATCAAACACTTCAGAACCGAAAGGGAAATGCAGCTTGAAGGCAGAATGTACAATCCTAGTAAGAGAGGAGCCATGTTATGCACCCATGATGGCCAGAGCTGTGGCCTTCGTCAGTCTGCCTTTGACTCCCTCCAGAACCTCTAGACCCGAACCGTCCAGCTTACAGCGGCTGATGGTACTATTCCCTGAGCTGATCCAGTACAGCTGCTCTGTGTCAAAGTCTATGGACAGACCTGGAGACAGAGGAGAGACAGAGAAAGAGGCGATTACGATGATCCCAAATGGCAAACTATTTCCTATACACATCACAGACAAACTGAAATGGTCCATCCACACAGACAGCATGGTGAAGAAGGCACAACAGCGCCTCTTCAACCTCAGGAGGCTGAAGAAATTCGGCTTGTCACCAAAAACACTCACAAACTTCTACAGATGCACAATCGAGAGCATCCTGTCGGGCTGTATCACCGCCTGGTACGGCAACTGCTCCGCCCACAACAGTAAGGCTCTCCAGAGGATAGTGAGGACTGCACAACGCATCACCGGGGGTAAGCTACCTGCCCTCCAGGACACCTACACCAGCCAATGTCACAGGAATGCCAAAAAGATCATCAAGGACAACAACCACCCGAGCCACTGCCTGTTCACCCCGCTATCATCCAGAAAGCGAGGTCAGTACAGGTGCATCAAAGCTGGGACCGAGAAACTGAAAAACAGCTTCTATCTCAAGGCCATCAGACTGTTAAACAGCCACCGCTAACATTGAGTGGCTGCTGCCAACATACTGACTTAAATCTCTAGCCACATTAAATAATTGAAAATTGGATGTAACAAATGTATCACTAGCCACTTTAAACAATTTTGTATATAATGTTTACATATCCGACATTACTCAAATCAAATGTATACACTGTACTCTAAACCATCTACTGAATCTTGCCTATGCCGTTCGGCCATCGATTCAAATCTCTAGCCACTTTAATAATTATAATTGGATGAAATAAATGTATCACTAGCCACTTTAAACGATGCCATTCATATAATGTTTACATATCCTACATTACTCATTTCATATGTATATACTGTACTCCATACCATCTACTGCATCTTGCCTACGCCGGTCAGCCATCGCTCATCCATATATTTATATGTACATACTCGTATTCATTCCTTTACTCTTGTGTGTATAAGGTAGTTGTTGTGCATTTGTTAGATTACTTGTTAGATACTACTGCATGGTCGGAACTAGAAGCACAAGCATTTCGCTACACTCGCATTAACATCTGCTAACCATGTGTATGTGACATATACAATTTGATTTGATTTGATTTATAGTGTACTACTTTAATCCCAGAACCACTCACCCACTGGGCCCTTCTGATTGGTGAAGAGGACAGTGTGGTTGCTGCCGTCAGTGTTGGCCATGCTGATGTTGTCTCCATCTGTCCAGTACAGCTTTCTGGAACACAGAGACAAAATGTCAGATCATGCTACTGAAAGCACTACTGAAAAAATACCTTTTGTTTGTTAGACTTGATAGCACCTAATAGTCTGTATTATTAAACTTTTTAAATGTGTGAAAGCTGTTTATTTAGTTCACAAACACACAATAAGGCAACACATATCAGAACAATCATCCATATTTTTTGGTGAGAAAATAAATTGTGGTGCAAAAGTAGCAAAACACTCAGCAGCAATGGCCTGGCTGTGGCCTACATTTGGTGCCTGTATATCTACTGAACGTATCCTTGACAGATGGAAAGGTAGTTATAGAGTTAGTTTACAATCTATGTAAAAACGTCAGTGTTTTAATAGCAGTGTCTTTCATTGGGTATAAAGTACAGGAGCCTGCTCTGCAGGGTCAAGGCTAGTTTAGAACAGTGTGGGTGGATGTTGATTGGGTTAGGCCAAGCAGAAAACATGTCAGTGGGGCTGGGCTTGTAGAGAGTCCTGCTGTAATTCTATTTCACTGTCAATTAAACGCAACATGAATGGCTTCTCTTTCTCTCCATTTGAATTCTCAAACTCTCTCTGTGACAGGCATAATATTCAGGCTACACACAAAAGTGGGCGGAAACAGGCACTCATAAAAACAAAACACATATACAGAAACATATGCAAATAAAGACTATGAAACACTAATGCACGCTCACAAAAACACACTTGATGTGTATTTTTGATTACTTTAGCATGGGTGTCACTATTTAATACCCCCCCCCCTCTTCCGCCTCCTCCACTTCCTCTCAAAAATAACCACTTCCACCGCACCCTGCATTTGTTTAGTTCTCAATACAGTTCCTGAAAACAATTTAAACCTAGTCTCTTGTCTGTCTTTCTTGCCCCCGACCCCCCTTCCCCTACCCCCTCCAGTCCTGGATTCATTCTAGGCAGTGTGTCTGCTTCTGGTTTCCCCCATGCAAGCAGCACAGCCCAGATCTGAAACATTCCTCAGCTCAAGTAAGTTTCTCAAAAAACAAAAAAAATTAATAAAAAAAGGCAGAGGCATTCTCAAAGAATAAATCCTCTCTGCGTCTGCCCCACGCATACTCACACATCGACAAAGTAGAGCACACACACACAAACACACAAAGAAAAACACACACAATGTTTGTTAGTGATGTTAGGAGCAGATGTATGCCTGTTCAGCCTTTGTCTCTTTAAAAAGACCAAAAGACAGAAAAGGAGCAAGGGAGAAATAAATAGAGTAATAGCGAAAGAGAGAGAAAAGGAGTGAGAGCAAGAGAGAGAGAGAGAATGTGTAAGAGAGAGAAATATAAATTAAGAGAGAAAGGGACTCAGGAAAAAGAGTTAGAGGGAAAGATAGAAATGGAGAGAGAGAGAGTAAGATAAGAACATTGAGAAGAGAGAAATTGAGACACAGAGAGCTAGAATGGGGCCAGTGTGTGACAGTGTGTAAAAAAAGGTATAAGTGCAGTCTGGCTCTCAACACAGCAGCAAGCTGTTGAGAAAGAGAGAGAGAGCGAGAGTGAGGGAGAGATGAAAAGGGAAAGATAAGAGGAATTGAAGTCCCGTCTAGAGTGGGAGAGCTGACTGCTCTTTGCTAGAGGTCAGCCATCATCTAAACTACCCTTCCTTTCAGTGCGGAGCCTGCCTGACAGCCAGATGGTCTCTGTGTGTGAGTGTGTATGTTGAGTGGGGTGTTGGGCGAGTGTGCATACGCACGTGGGTTCTACCTACCCCAGTATAGGGTGCAGCACCAGACAGTGGGGTTTATCCAGGCCCTGGATAACAGCGTTCTTAAAGGATCCATCCAGTCTGGCCACATTGATCTGTTTCTTATTGGCATCGTAACTGGTCCAGAACAGGTTCCTAGACACCCAATCTACTGCCAGGCCATGGGCGTTGGGCAGGTCTAGGGGAAGACAACATTATTCATGAGACGACACAAAAATATGCAATTTCATTTAAGGAATAGTTCATTCAAATTACATAGGTGTTTCTTTGGACAAGGATACTCACCAATGTCCCTTTGTAATTTGGGTGAACTATCCCTTACAGAACTATCCCCTACATTTTGACGGATTGATTGATTGACTCATTCATTCTATAGATATTTCATTAATTGACCCTAAGTAGGTTAGATATTTCCACAGTATATTCCCTACCAGCAGACACCACGGTCTCCACTCCAGTCCCGTTGATGAAGGCTCTCTTGATGGTCTGAGTGCGGACGTCTGACCAGTAGATCCGGTGCTCCAGAGCATCATAGTCCACCACAGTCACGTTGTCTATGTCTGGCACCGTGAAGGAGATGATGTAGTTATAGTAGGGGTTGTCTATGTCCACTCCCCTGATCTCTATCTGACGGGTATACAGCAGGAACTGACGGGACTCTGGATGGGGCGAGAGAGAGGGGAGTTAGGGAGATGGTTGGGGTAGAGTGTGCTTGTTAAGATGGTCTGATTGCAAGGGCAGACAGCGGGAACTGACTGTAGGAGAGGGGAAAAAAGGAAGAGGGTCAAATTGTGATGAGTGTGTGGTGTGTGTGCGCAATTGTGTGTGTGTGCAAGCGTGTGCGTGTGTATGTGTGCTGTGTGTACGTGTGTGTGTGAAATGTCTTTGCCACTTACGCATCTACTCAATACAATCACCCACAATAACAAGCTGTCAGGACCAATGTTCCCTCTAATTTTATTCAGCACTGAGCAAATTTCAGGTCTGCTGAGTGCAAACTTGAACGTTGTGAAAATTCTGTGCAACTTCCAGCGCAGGTTGACTGTGAACACTGAGGCTGTACCTGCTTCGAGTTAGTTTTAACAGTGGCCAAGTAGGCTACTGTGGCTATTTGATCATAACGTAGGCCTACTAGAGAGGCCTACCATCAACACAGAAGAAAATGCATCCCATAACATTTTAACATGGAAATAGCAGTTCTATCATTCAAATCAAATCAAATCTGATTTGTCACATACACATGGTTAGCAGATGTTAATGCGAGTGTAGCGAAATGCTTGTGCTTCTAGTTCCGACCATGCAGTAATACAGTAATATCTAACAAGTAATCTAACAATTTCACAACAACTATACACACAAGTGTAAAGGAATGAATAAGAATATGTACATATACATTTATGGGTGAGCGATGGCCGAAAGGCATTGGCAAGATGCAGTAGATGGTATAGAGTACAGTATATACACATGAGATGAGTAATGTAGGGTATGTAAACATTATATAAAGTGGCATTGTTTAAAGTGGCTAGTTATACATTTATTACATCCAATTTTTTATTATTAAAGTGGCTAGAGATGAGTCAGTATGTTGGCAGTAGCCACTCAATGTTAGTGGTGGCTGTTTAACAGTCTGATGGCCTTGAGATAGAAGCAGTTTTTCAGTCTCTCGGTCCCAGCTTTGATGCACCTGTACTGACCTCGCCTTCTGGATGATAGCGGGGTGAACAGGCAGTGGCTCGGGTGATTGTTGTCCTTGATGATATTTTTGGCCTTCCTGTGACATCGGGTGGTGTAAGTGTCCTGGAGGGCAGGTAGTTTACCCCCGGTGATGCGTTGTGCAGACCTCACTACCCTCTGGAGAGCCTTACGGTTGTGGGCGGAGCAGTTGCCGTACCAGGCGGTGATACAGCCCGACAGGATGCTCTCGATTGTGCATATGTAAAGGTTTGTGAGTGTTTTTGGTGACAAGACAAATTTCTTCAGCCTCCTGAGGTTGAAGAGGCGCTGTTGCGCCTTCTTCACCACGCTGTCTGTGTGGGTGGACCATTTCAGTTTGTCCGTGATGTGTACGCCAAGGAACTAAAACTTTTCACCTTCTCCACTACTGTCCCGTCGATGTGGATAGGGGGGTGCTCCCTCTGCTGTTTCCTGAAGTCCACGATCATCTCCTTTGTTTTGTTGATGTTGAGTGAGAGGTTATTTTCTTGACACCACACTCTGAGGGCCCTCACCTCCTCCCTGTAGGCCGTCTCGTTGTTGTTGGTAATCAAGCCTACCACTGTAGTGTCGTCTGCAAACTTGATGATTGAGTTGGAGGCGTGCATGGCCACGCAGTCATGGGTGAACAGGGAGTACAGGAGAGGGAAGAGAACGCACCCTTGTGGGGCCCCAGTGTTGAGGATCAGCGGGGTGGAGATGTTGTTTCCTACCCTCACCACCTGGGGGCCACCCGTCAGGAAGTCCAGGACCCAGTTGCACAGGGCTGGGTCAAGACCCAGGATCTCGACCTTAATGACGAGTTTGGAGGGTACTATGGTGTTAAATGCTGAGCTGTAGTCGATGAACAGCATTCTTACATAGGTATTCCTCTTCTCCAGATGGGTTAGGGCAGTGTGATTGAGATTGCGTTGTCTGTGGACCTATCGGGGCGGTAAGCAAATTGGAGTGGGTCTAGGGTGTCAGGTAGGGTGGAGGTGATATGATCCTTGACTAGTCTCTCAAAGCACTTCATGGAAGTGACGGAAGTGAGTGCTACGGGGCGATAGTCATTTAGCTCAGTTGCCTTAGCTTTCTTGGGAACAGGAACAATGGTGGCCCTCTTGAAGCATGTGGGAACAGCAAACTGGGATAAGGATTGATTGAATATGTCCGTAAACACACCAGCCAGCTGGTCTGCGCATGCTCTGAGGACGCAGCTAGGGATGCCGTCTGGGCCAGCAGCCTTGCGAGGGTTAACATGTTTAAATGTTTTACTCACGTTGGCTGCAGTGAAGGAGAGCCCGCAGGTTTTGGTAGCGGGCCGTGTCGGTGGCACTGTATTGTCTTCAAAGTGAGCAAAGAAGTTGTTTAGTTTGTCTGGGAGCAAGACATCGTGGTCCGCGACGGGGCTGGTTTTCTTTTTGTAGTCTGTGATTGACTGTAGACCCTGCCGTTAAATTGTTACTCTACTTTGTCTCTATACTGACGCTTAGCTTGGTTGATTGCCTTGCGGAGGGAATAGCTACACTCTTTGTATTCAGTCATGTTTCCTGTAGCCGTGCCCTGATTAAAAGCAGTGGTTTGCGCTTTCAGTTTAGCGCGAATGCTGCCATCAATCCACGGTTTCTGGTTGGGGAAGGTTTTAACAGTCGCTGTGGGTACAACATCACCAATGAATTCGCTAATAAACTCGCTCACCGAATCAGCGTATTCATCAATGTTATTGTCCGACGCTATGCGGAACATATCCCAGTCCACGTGATCGAAGGAAACTTGAAGCGTGGAATCAGATTGGTCGGACCAGCGTTGAACAGACCTGAGCACGGGCGTTTCCTGTTTTAGTTTCTGTCTATAGGCTGGGAGAAACAAAATGGAGTCGTACCGAAAGGGGGGCAGGGGAGGGCACTGTATGCGTCATGGAAGTTATAATAACAATGATCCAGGATTTTGCCAGCCCGGATAGCGCATTCGATATGCTGATAAAATTTAGGAAGCCTTGTTTTCAGATTAGCCTTGTTAAAATCCCAAGCTACAATAAATGCAGCCTCAGCATATGTAGTTTCCAGTTTACAATGAAGTTCTTTCAGGGCCGTCGATGTGTCAGCTTGGGGGGGGGGTATATACGTGACTGTGATTATAATCGAAGAGAATTCTCTTGGTAGATAATGTGGTCGGCATTTGATTGTAAGGAATTCTAGGTCAGGTGAACAAAGGGACTTGAGTTCCTGTATGTTGTTATGATCACACCACGTCTCGTTAATCATAAGGCATACACCCCCGCCCTTCTTCTTACCAGAGAGATGTTTGTTTCTGTCGGCGCGATGCGTGAAGAAACCAGGTGGCTGTACCGACTCTGGTAACGTATCCCGAGTGAGCCATGTTTCCGTGAAGCAAAGAACATTACTGTCGCTGATGTCTCTCTGGAAGGCAACCCTTGCTTGGATTTCGGCTACCTTTTTGTCAAGAGACTGGACATTGGCGAGTAGTATACTCGGGAGCGGTGCGCGATGTGCCCGTGTACGGAGCCTGACGAGAAGACCGCTCCGTCTGCCCCTTCGGCGGCGCTGTTGTTTTGGGTCGCCGGCTGGGATCCGATCCATTGTCCTGGGTGGTGGGCAAAACAGAGGATTCGCTTCGGGAAAGTCGTATTCCTGGTTGTAATGTTGGTAAGTTGACGTTGCTCTTATATGCTCTTATATCCAATCGTTCCTCCCGGCTGTATGTAATAAAACTTGAGATTTCCTTGGGTAACAATGTAAGAAATAATACATAAAAAAAGAAAATTACTGCATAGTTTCCTGAGAACGCGAAGCGAGGCGGCCATCTCTGTCGGCGCCGGATGTAGCAGACAATGTGTGCTGTTCAATGTAGGCCTACATCCGGCAGGTAGCCTAGTGGTTAGAGCGTTGGACTTTTAACCGGAAGGTTGCAAGGTCAAATCCCAGAGTTGACAAGGTAAAAATCAGTCGTTCTGCCCCTGAACAAGGCAGTTAACCCACTGTTCCTAGGCCGTCATTGAAAATAAGAATTTGCTCTTAACTGACTTACCTAGTTAAATAAAGGTACAATTTAAAAAAAATGTAAATAAACATTCCATGAGCCATTTGAAAAACAACATGCAGGGCTTGACATTAAGGAGGTGACTGAAAATGTTGTGTTTGATGCTAAAAACCATTTTACTAAATAAAATGCATAATTATTCCCATAGCATTATTACAGAAAATCTGATTAATTATGCTACCTTCTGCCTATTGGCTACTTGACTTATTCAAGCCAAAATACAACACTGCCCCTTTAACACACAAAAAAGCTCTTTACTTTACTCACAGATGGCTAGAAATACAGACGTTTTGTGCTCTTGTAGGAAGCAATCACTCCCCCATTTCTGACTACAAATTGGGTTAATAACTGGGTTAATAACTCACTAACTAGCAAAGGATATGAACAAATGTTGGAGCTAGGAAGACAAGCATTTCGCTACACCCACAATAACATCTGCTAAATATGTGTATGTGACAAATAACCTTTGATTTAATTGTGCACACGTGGCTACATGTAGCTCTCGCTTTGATCTCAAAACAATCTACTCATGACCGCTCAAACTGTAAACACAGTGAATGGTACAGATCCATATATGGCAGTGGTCGATTTGCATATACTGTAGGCCTACTGCAGCTCTGATTGGTTATGCCGTACCGGTCTGTGTAGAGTAGGGGCCTGAGTCAAGCCTTACAATAAAATAGAATCCGACTCCGATAGGTTCTGCCTACAACACAATCTAATAAGAATCGAATAATGAAATCATCTCTTGCATAGATGGTTTAGCTTCGGTATGTTGCACTGAAAGTGGCTAATATCGCATTGATTCTATCACAATTCCAACTGTAAAGGGACACGTTGACAGTGTTAACTAACGGGGAAAACTCTAGAAAGTTGTGTGAAGTTCAATTCGGTTTTTCCCTATGCCTGGGCAGCTAAGCGGGAACATTGTCAGGAGTGAGGAGCGTGTTAACTGATTGTACTTGGCAGGCTGACCAAATGGCAGAGCCATGACTGTGTTCTAAATGAGTTCAGTCAGCGTTGATGCATGATATCTACATTAGTCTGCACTGTGGCATTCCCATGTGTGTATACCATGTGTGTATACCATGTGTGTATAGAGGTGCAGTATTGACTCTTCTCAGCCTGTCTAGATCAGATAGCCCAGGTGTGTGTGTGTTGTGCTCTAGGTTGTGAATGACAGAGTTGTGGTGGATGCCTGCCTTAAACAGTGTGGGCCTCCATTACACCGCAGATAATAGAAACTGCTACCCTGAATACTAAACACACAAACAGTTTGGTGTACGCACACACACCCCCTTCAGTTTAGAGACAAGGCCTAAACTCCTCAAACTGTCTTATAGGACAGAATTCAGGAGATAATCCTGTGTGTGTGTGAACTGTGACACAAAGCCATGGCTCAGGAGAGTGATCCCACTCATGAGGGATGTTTCTGGTGGATGTGTGTTCCCTATGGAGTGAGGATAAACCTCTGTACGTGGGTACTGGAACAGAGACCCGTCTCTAAATCATCTCACACATACACACAGAAACACAGTCAGTTCCTGTTGTACAGTCTTGCGATCATACTCACTAACAGTGAATCACACACCCTGAAGCACAGAGATGATATGAATCCCACAGCTCCATCTCTCTGCCAAGCCAAGCACAGAGGAGGAGCCAATCTGACAGCTCCATCTCTCTGCCAAGCCAAGCACAGAGGAGGAGCCAATCTGACAGCTCCATCTCTCTGCCAAGCACAGAGGAGGAGCCAATCTGACAGCTCCATCTCTCTGCCAAGCCAAGCTAGAGGAGGAGACAATCTCAGGGGAGGAGGAACAGCAGTTTAGTGTCTCCTTGATGCTGTAGTAGGTGTGTGTGCATAATTAAAGTACTAGGTGTGTTTACCGTAGCAGGTGTGTTTGTCTGCTCCCAGCTTCATGAGGTGAGGGCAGGCACAGGAGAAGGTCTGGTTGTAGTTGATGAGACACAGGTGAGAACAGGGACCCATCTCATCGTTATCTGCACATGGGTTAGGAGCTGTGTGGAGAGAGAGACAGACAGACACAGAGAGAGACCCCGAGACCGAGAGAGGAGAGGGCGACAGAGAGAGAGAGAGGGCGACAGAGAGAGAGAGAG
>QNTS01001296.1:243266-279418 GCA_003317085.1 Hucho hucho | reverse complement strand
AGAGCGAGCGAGAGACAGAGCGAGCGAGAGACAGAGCGAGTGAGACAGAGTGAGCGAGAGACAGAGAGAGGGCGAGACAGAGAGAGGGCGAGACAAAGAGCGAGAGGTTAGAGAGATATATGTTCAGACATTAATGTGTATAATCTAAGGTGATGGATGGATGGCTAGAAGGGTAGGTGGATAGATGGATGAACAGACTAGTGCCATGTACCTTGCTGCTGCTGGGCATCATACATGCGGATCTCGAAGATGGGTGGTCGTTCGTGGCGGAGCAGGGAGACTGTCTTGGTGACCTGGTCCAATTTGTAGATGCTGCCACTGCGGTACTCGTTCCAGAACAGGAAGTGTTTGTAGTGACACAGGCCGAAGGCGTGGTTCAACTCCTGACCCTCATATACCGTCTGATAACAACACAATACTGGTATTTATGTGTCCAGTACACACAGAGACTGCATATCCAATAAACCTCAGAAAATCCCTATGACATCTACAGTATCATTATGTAGTCTCACCACTGACCGCAGTAGCTACACAGTATTATACTGTACTACAAATCTCACTTGATGTGTTATATCAACTTTATTACTTATTCTAGTAATACATTATAATTTGCTAACCTTGCGTTCTGAGTTGTTGAGGTACTGTAGACAACACAGATGCGGTCGTAGTAGGGTTAGGGATAGTTTTCGGGCCAGTAACCAGTCTGACTGACCTTGCGGTCAGTGTTGTTTAGGTAGACCATCTTGATGCGGTCGTAGTATGGTTAGGGTTGGGGTTAGGTTCAGGGCTAGTAACCAGTCTGACTGACCTTGCGGTCAGTGTTGTTAAGGTAGACCATCTCGATGCGGTCGTAGTATGGTTAGGGTTAGTTTTAGGGCTAGTAACCAGTCTGACTGATCCAAATCCAAGATGGCGTAGCAGTAAGACGTGTTTGTTTTTGTCCCGTGTAAATATTCAGTTTTATTTTATTTTTTTAAATTTTTTTATTAAATACACCTTCCTGCAACCCGCCTCACCCAATGTGGTACGGATCTGCTATTGTTTTTGACCTTATAACTGGAACCTCCATCAGAAACTAGCCATCTAATTAGCTACTAGCTATTTAGTTATTGTTAGCCACTGCTTGCGGTCTTTACCTTTAGCTCAGACACCAGCTGCTTTAGCCCGGATAGCCCGGATAATACCTGCCAGTCTGCACAGCGCGATATCAGCCCTGAGCATATCGGACTGCTGTTTTTCCACTACATCACCGGATTCCTGCTGCAAGCTCTGGACCATTACACCGGATCATCGCAGCTAGCTAGCTGCTACCGAGTGGCTATTGTGGCTAACGCCCTTGTCCAGAAGCAAGCACCAGTTAGCCAACGAGATAGTTCCTATCTCCCGGCTAGCCAACGAAGTACACCAACTACAATACCGCTCTTGCCATTTGGCCTGGACCCTTTGTCGACACGGAGCCCCGATGATCCATCACGACTGGTCTGCTGGTCTGCTGATGTAATTCGGCCGATGTGCTCTCAACCGGCCTCTGCGTTGTGGATGTCGGTGAAGACCCTTCTGCTAGCCGCTAGCTTCCTGAACGCCGTGTCTCCCGCTCGCCTAGCGTAGTATCGACCACCGACTCCCTGTTCCATCTATTGCTGCTCATTGGACCATATGATCACTCAGCTACACAGCTGATGCCTGCTGGACTGTTCATTAACACGGTACTTCATTTTGTTTACACTCAGGCCCTGTGTGTAGCTAATTGACCCTCTATGCCCATTCATCGCCATTTACCTGTTGTTGTCTTACCCGTTGTCTTAGCTCTCCCAATCAACACCTGTGATTGCTTTATGCCTCTCTCTAATGTCAATATGCCTTGTATACTGTTGTTTAGGGTAGCTCTCATTGTTTTATTTTACTGAAGAGTCCCTAGTCTCGCTCAACATGCCTCAGATAGCTCCTTTGCCCCACCCCCCGCACCTAGCTTAACTGGCGCCTCCAGAGATGCAACCTCTCTCATCGTCACTCAATGCCTAAGTTTACCTCCACTGCACTCGCACCCTACCATATCATTGTCCGTACATTATGCCCTGAATCTATCCTACCATGCCCAGAAATCTGCTCCTTTTATTCTCTGTTCCCAACGCACTAGACGACCAGTTATTATAGGCTTTAGCCGTACCCTCAACCTACTCCTCCTCTGTTCCTCTGGTGATGTAGAGCTTAACCCAGGCCCTGTGCGTCCCCAGGCGCTCTCATTTGTTGACTTCTGTAACCGTAAAAGCCTTGGGTTCATGCATGTTAACATCAGAAGCCTCCTCCCTAAGTTTGCTTTATTCACTGCTTTAGCACACTCTGCCAACCCTGATGTCCTAGCCATGTCTGAATCCTGGCTTAAGAAGGCCACCAAAAATTCTGAAATTTCCATCCCCAATTACAACATTTTACGTCAAGATAGAACTGCTAAAGGGGGCGGAGTCGCAATCTACTGTAGAGATAGCCTGCAGAGTTCTGTCATACTATCCAGGTCTATGCCCAAACAAATTGAGCTTCTACTTTTAAAAATCCATCTCTCCAGAAATAAGTCCCTCACTGTTGCCGCTTGTTATAGACCTCCCTCAGCTCCCAGCTGTGCCCTGGACACCATATGTGAATTGATTGCCCCCCATCTTTCATCAGAGTTGGTACTGTTAGGTGACCTAAACTGGGATATGCGTAACACCCCGGCTGTCCTACAATCTAAGCTAGATGCCCTCAATCTTACACAAATTATCAAGGTACCTACCAGGTACAACCACAAATCCGTAAACATGGGCATAGGTATCAAGTTGGTACCTTGATAAGCAAGTTGGTCAGGATGATATATATAGATATGTGGTCCACGGTCAAACGACCACCCCTCATCACTGTCAAACGTTCCCTAAAACACTTCTGCTAGCAGGCCTTTCTAATCGACCTGGCCCAGGTATCCTGGAAGGATATTGACCTCATCCTGTCAGTAGAGGATGCCTGGTTATTCTTTAAAAGTGCTTTCCTCAACATCTTAAATAAGCACACCCCTTACAAAAAAGGTAGAATTAAGAACAGATATAGCCCTTGGTTCACTCCAGACTTGACTGCCCTTGACCAGCACAAAACATCCTGTGGTGTAGTGCACTAGCATCGAAAAGTCCCCGCAATATGCAACTTTTCGGGTGCACCTCAGCCACGCTCAAGGTCCTAAACGATATCATAACTGCCATCAATAAAAGACAGTACTGTGCAGCCGTCTTCATCAACCTGGCCAAGGCTTTTGACTCTGTCAATCACCATATTCTTATCGGCAGACTCAACAGCCTTGGTTTCTCTAATGACTGCCTCGCCTGGTTCACTAACTACTTCTCAGATTGAATTCAGTGTGTCAAATCGGAGGGCCTGTTGTCCGGACTTCTGGCAGTCTCTATGGGGGTGCCACAGGGTTCAATTCTCAGGCCGACTCTTTTCTTTGCATATATCAATGATGTCGCTCTTGCTGCGGGTGATTCTTTGATTCACCTCTACGCAGACGACACCATTCTGTATACATCTGGCCCTTCTTTGGACACTGTGTTAACAAACCTCCAAACGAGCTTCAACGCCATACAACACTCCTTCCGTGGCCTCCAACTGCTCTTAAATGCTAGTAAAACGAAATGCATGCTCTTCAACCGATCGCTGCCCGCACCCGCCCGCCTGACTAGCATCACTACTCTGGACGGTTCTGACTATATGTGGACAACTATAAATACTTAGGTGTCTGGCTAGACTGTAAACTCTCCTTCCAGAATCATATTAAGCATCTCCAATCCAAAATTAAATCTAGAATTGGCTTCCTATTTCGCAACAAAGCATCCTTCACTCATGCTACCAAATATACCCTTGTGAAACTGACTATCCTACCGATCCTTGACTTCGGCGATGTCATTTGCAAAATAGCCTCCAACACACTACTAAGCAAATTGGATGCAGTCTATCACAGTGCCATCCGTTTTGTCACCAAAGCCCCATATACTACCCACCACTGCGACCTGTATGCTATCGTTGGCTGGCCCTCGCTACATATTCGTCGCCAAACCCACTGGCTCCAGGTCATCTATAAGTCTTTGCTAGGTAAAGCCCCGCCATATCTCAGCTCACAGGTAACCATAGCAACACCCACCCGTAGCACGCGCTCCAGCAGGCATATTTCACTGGTCATCCCCAAAGCCAACACCTAATTTGGCCGCCTTTCCTTCCAGTTCTCTGCTGCCAATGACTGGAACGAATTGCAAAAATCATTGAAGTTGGAGACTTATATCTCCCTCACTAACTTTAAGCATCAGCTGTCAGAGCAGCTTACCGATCGCTGCAGCTGTACACAGCCCATCTGTAAATAGCCCATCCAAACAACTATCTACCTCATCCCCATATTTGGTTTTCTACTCTTTTGCACACCAGTATTTCTACTTGCACATCCTCATTTGCACATATATCACTCTAGTGTAAATTGCTAAATTGTAATTACTTCGCCACTATGGCCTATTTATTTCCTTACCTCCTTACTTCATTTGCACACACTGTATAAAGATTTTTCTATTGTATTATTGACTGTACGTTTGTTTATTCCATGTGTAACTCTGTGTTGTTTTAGTCGCACTGCTTTGCTTTATCTTGGCCAGGTCGCAGTTGTAGATGAGAACTTGTTCTCAACTGGACTACCTGGTTCAATAAAGGTTAAAGAAAAAATGTAATAAATAAATAAACCTTGCGGTCAGTGTTGTTCAGGTAGACCATCTCGATGCGGTCGTAGTAGGGTTGGGGTTAGGGTTAGTTTTAGGGCTAGTAACCAGTCTGACTGACCTTGCGGTCAGTGTTGTTAAGGTAGACCATCTCGATGCGGTCGTAGTATGCGTCCACCCAGTACAGGATTCCCTGTGGGATGTCCAGACTCAGACCGTTGGGCCACAGGACCGTCTTACTGGTCAGGAACACATTCCTGTTAGAACCGTCCATCCAGGCCCGCTCTATCTTCCCTCTCTTACTCTCCTTAGGGTCCTCCTCCCAGTCTGTCCAGTACATCCACCTGGGGAGAGAGAGGGGGATGAGCAGGGGGTGTGTGTGTGTGTGTGTGTGTTTTGGTCCGTCGTGGCCAGGCTATTCTGCCGCAGCTGATATCTGAGTATAACTCAGTATATACTGAGTATAACTCATCCCCACACACCGGTATGCATGTACGTACTCACGTATAAATGCACAAACAACATGGACACACACACACAGAGAAACCCACACATCCCAGGGTCAACTTTCCAATCATCTTCCAGCCACATCCCACACCCATGGGAAAGGCTCAGCAGAATATCTAAATAATATATTAAGAAGCAGACAGTCCCACCACACACACAGTAACACTTTTACTGCTAATGGCAGTAAAACCTCTAGCATGCCTCATCCTTCATATTCACACACTCTCACCCCAACACCCCCCCCAAACAAAAAACTCCCCCATCCCAAAACAACTATTACCTAAACTCTTCCATGCATCACTCCATCCCTATGCCTCCTTCCCTTCTCCCTTTCTTCCTCCCTCCTCCCTTCTCTCACCCATGTAGGGGGTCCACTACGATGGCGCGGGGGTGGGTCATCTTGCTCTCGATGAGAGTCTTGCGGGTCTGGGAAGCCTTCTCCAGCCGGGCCACACTGATGGTCTTCTTGGGCCCATCGTCCGTCCAGTACAGGTTATCAGCCATCCAGTCCACCGCTATACCCTCCACTGTGTGGATTCCTGGAACACCGAGGAACAGGTGGTGAGAGGCCAGTTGCCCTATTATACGCCACAAAACTTGACATGGTAGATCCAAAATGGCCGCCTTGCCACTAACAGCAGAAACTTTTCTAGCATGATTTTGGAGCCATAATGGCCACTACTCTCCATTACAGTAATGATGCCCCAAAATGACCACCATGCAAGGCAGTTACCGTACCGTCCTTCAGGATGGTGTCTCTCTCTGTGCCGTCGATCTTTTGGCGGCCGATGAGGTAGCTGGTGGCGTCAGCGAAATATATGAAGTCACTCTCTGAGTGGAAGTCTAGGGCTCTGGGGTTCATCAGGTTCTCTATGGGGATCATGTACTCGTCTGGGACCTTAGCATTCATGTCCATGCCTCGGATGACTCCTGGACGACCTTTACCGTACACCAGGAACAGCTCATGCTCCGGCTCTGGAAAAAACATGGGAAAGAGAGAGGACTTACTGGGCCTGTATTCATAAATAAAGCATCTCAGAGTAAGAGTGCTGATCTAGGATCAGACCCCCATGTCCATCTAATCTTATGCATTACATCTAATTAGGCAAAACTGATCCTAGATCACTTTCTGAGATGCTTTATGAATAGGACAGGCCCTGGCCTGTAAACTCATAAAAACACATAATCAAGTCTAGCCAACCTTCTCGTGAGAGGTAGCTTCTGAAACGATTTCAAATCACACTACAATGCTATAAACAGACAGACAAAATTGGAAGATGAGGAGAGCCTTTACCATTAAAGATGAGGAAGATGGTCTTTACCATTAAATAACATCCATAGGATTCCAATCACCTCCACAATTCCTGCCTTTCCTCTGTCTAGTAATGAATATCTTCTCCACAAAGAATTGACAGTTAAAATGCTGTGACATACTGTAAATAACACTGCCCCATATCATTTGCATTGATTAAACTGATAAAAACTGTGCAAGAGAAGCATAACCCCGTAAACGTCATGAGAATGTAACTGATTTTCCAAAATTCTAATTCACATTTGACGACTTGTTCCATATTGTGTAGTGGACGGGATAGGTTTGGGTTGAATCGATCTGCTCTGGTGTGGTTTCAAGGGAACCTAGGGTTGTAATCAAGAAACAGATCAATATGTGGTTCCTCTCATATCCTCATAGAATATTAATACACACCTCTCAGGCAAGGTGAATCAATCAGGGAGGGAGTTGTACTTTGTTACTACGCAGACAAAAGTAGTCAACTTTTGTTTTGATCAGTTTTACTGATTCAAACTTCACTGCCATTGGCACAGGGTCAAGAACAGAATTGATGTCTGCCTCTACTTCACAGTTATAGTGGGGCTTCAGGCATCTAGACATTGATTAGGGAGGCTGGTTGTCATGTGAGTCAGTCTACTGGTCAGACTTGAGGAGATGTATCTGCTCGAAGAGACAGCCACAGAGGAAGAGCGGATAGCCAGAGCTGTGAAGGAGTTGATTGGAGGAGCTGAAAGCGGATTGGCTGTGATATATATATAAAAAAAGATGTGTCTGAGAGGGCATTGGCTGTACTGTAGACTAAAGTATGCACTGGAAAAGTGAAAGGGGGATGCCTAGTCAGTTGAATGCCTTCAGTACAACTGAAAGCCTTCAACTGAAATGTGTCTTCCGCATTTAACCCAAACCCCCAACCCTGGGGGCTGCCTTAGGTGCGGGGGGCTGCCTTAATCGACCTCCACGATTTTGGCGCCCGGGGAACAGTGGGTTAACTGCCTTGCTCAGGGGCAGAACAACAGCCCGGGGATTCGATCCAGCAACCTTTTGGTTAATGGCCCAACGCTCTAACCACTACCTGCCGTAGGAATGGGTTGTTGTATCTCAGAGCAGATTGGCTTTATAATGAAGCATTTTATTGGCTTGTTTTGTAAAGTGCCTAACAGATAATTGGCTGTACTGTGGAGTATCTGAGAGGGGATTGGCTATGTGGTACTTACTCTTGCAGGACTTCCCGTCACTCCCCAGACTGAAGCCAGAGCGACAGCGGCAGGTACGGGTCTTATGGCTGTTCCCCAGTAGACAGAAGTCAGAGCAGCCTCCAGCCTTCCCAAACTGGTCTGGCTCACATGCATGGCTACGCACTGGAGGAGAGGAGATTTCTGAGTTTTCAAGTGAATTTCAACTATACCACTATGTTGGTGGGTTAAATATAGAATTGATTTGACAATATGCACAGGCAGCATAGAATATAGAACCCTATAACAGTTACCTGGGGGCTGTCGTCTCTGGTGGTAGACGTGCAGGGCCCCTCCCTTGTCGACGCGGGTCACCACCTGGTAGTCAGAGCTGTTGAAGCGGTTCACTCTGATCACACTGGTCTTAGGCTGCATGTTGGCATTGTCTGAGTTAGTGGCATACAGGTAGTTCTCAAACACTGTCAGACCGTACAGGTGCTCAATCTGGGCGAGGGGGATGGAGGGAGAGATTGATGGAAGGAGGGAGAGCGAGGAAGAAAGAATGAGTGACAAAGAACCAAAAATCCCAATCAATACAGAATTCACTCAGTATGTATGGAACCCAACGCAGAATTCCAAATGACCCATAGCCTGACTCAGGCCTCCATTTCCCATAACGCACACGAACAGGTCTAAACAAACACACATATCCATCTGTGAGGAGAAGAGAGCCGGGCTCACTGTCCCAGTAAACAGCACTAAAGTGAAATAGATGAAAGTGGTGGTGGATCAGCTCTTCAGATCAGAGTGACTAGCATCCATTAAGATCAGGCCAGGGAAGGAATAAAACACATGGCCTCTGCAATACTGCCTGTACCCTCACCATCAATAACCATCCATGGACTTTAACTGCCACTGATGGCAAATCACACACACTTGGTTGTATACGTACACAGACTTGATAGCGCACAATTAAAAAGGGGCTGTGTGTGTGTGTGTGTGTGTAGTTGGCTGTGTCCCCAGGCCCAGTGAGTAAATGAAGGCCATTACTTGTGCAGACACACAGCTAGTGCTAAAAGCCCCGCTAACAGGTTTAAAAGGCGCCAGCCACAACACCATCCACAGAGCTCTGCTTTAACTCCTATTAATCAGCTCTCTAATGAAAAGGCTCCTGTCCACCCCCTGCTCTCTGGCCATAGCTCACTGAACAGCACCACATTACTACAGCAGCAGGAGAGAGAGAGGATCCTCACAGGAGAGAAAACACAGGAACCTCTACATAGATGGGGGAATTTGGTTTTAGTGGCAACCAAGTATTTACCTTGGATTTAAGCTTTAACTCTGCTTGGATAACAAGGAATGTAAAGTTCACAGCTATTAAGTCTTCTTATATAAAACTCCTTACTCTAAATTAAGGAAATGCCATTCCGCTCCTTACAACAACCAAAAAATCTGCAACATTCCAAAATGTTAAACCCTAAACGCTCCCTTCCAGAACCCTGAAGAAGCACACTAGCTAACAGTCTGTCGCAGGTTGATGACCTCACCAGCAGACCCTGTATGATGGTGTGTCTGTTTTTGCCTTCGTAGTCCACCACCTCTATGTAGTTCAGGTAGGCATCAGCCCAGTAGACCAGCCTGTTGACCAAGTCCAGGGTGATACCGTGGGGGAACACGATCTTATTGTCCACCAGCTTGGTCCGGTTCTGGCCATCCATGTCACAACGCTCCACCTTGGGGATCTGACCGTAGTCTGTGAAGAACACTTTACTTTGGGAGGAGAGACGAGAGGGGATTAGCTCATTCATTGATGGATTTATTCTATTTTATTCCAAATGTATTTTAGCAGGTACGTTGACTGAGCATGAGTATGTTGTCAGTTACAGCAACAAGCTACAGTAGGTAAGAGTTGCAGGGAAGAAGAGCGACAGCTCTTTGACAGAGTGAACAATTGATTGATTGACAGGTTAATTAATAAATTCCTATTTTCCATGTCTAGGTAAGTATAGGGTAAACTGGGGTTAAAACATCTGTAGTTGAATAGCCCTGCATGTGCCTTCATTATGTTTTATATGGAGGAATATCTGCATGTGCCAACAGTTTGTCCTGGTCAGAGGAACACCTCCTGGCCTAACTAGAATGCTTGATGTTTTATTGTGTCTTGTTCCCTACAGCTTATTTATTCTGCCTCTCACAGGGTTCCTAAACAGGAGGGAACTATCAAACAACAATTTATTGGATGTGCTCCAAGAAAAAGATAATGATCAAACAATCACAATGCAATTCCTAGAAGGTTTGTTGTTTTCGCTAACTTAGAAAAATAAATAAAATCTGTGTACTAATATTATATCATCTCTAAATTACAGCCAATAATATTATTGGCATCCCTAATAGTAGCTGGACAACATCACGGGGAAAGAGTCTGGAGTAACTGTACCAGAGTATATTACTGCACAATCAATTATAGCTGTGGAAATGGGTTGGAATTAAAAACAAAGCACTGCACACCTGCGCGCACACACACACCTCCAGGAATTGAGTTTGAGACCCCTGTCATAAACATCAGGGCTGAAATGAAACCCTGACTGTAGAATGTTTTAGGGAAAGGCAGGATTTGGGAGCTCTCAGGGCTCAATCCCGAACAACACAAATGAAACATATGCACTCAATTACTGCTCCCCAAATCTTCAAGTCAGTGGCCCACGTACTAATCAGAGAGAGGAAAGGAACCCTTCCAAGTGTTTCGGAGAACTCAAACCCCCTCCGAACCTCAACCCACCCCTCAGCCCCAGCCCATTGTTTTAGGTTGTGTAACAATGACAGACCACTGTGGCCAAAATATTGGGCCTCTCATGGGACTGTTATGGTGTGTTAGATGCACGTACTGTGATGCGGGTGATGTGTGTGTGTGTCTCAGCAGTAGTCAGTGGGACATTGGTCTGTTCCCATGGGATAAAGGAGGGAGGATAGACCGACAGACCGCAGTGGGAATTTCAGTGACTCACTGGGTCCATGCAAGCACATGCCTATTCAATTCTGACCATGGAACATTGTCTGTAAGTGTGAATGTGTATGAGCATGTGTTTGTGAAATGCTTATGTTTAGATTTTACAGGTATGTACATATATTAAATTCAAATAACTTTTATTTAGTAGGATGGAGTTTGTGTGGTGATGGTTTGGTACAAGACATAACATAGAAGGCAAAACATGGACACTTACAGCATGCAATCTGAGTATACACCTTAACAGGTGTGTGTGTAGCGAGCGTGTATCTATACAGCCTATGCATAAGTGTATGTGCGTGCCTGCTTGCGTTTGTCCTCACCCCATGGTGGGGTCCAGGGCGATGCCCTTGGGGTTGTACAGCTCCTGGTCCAGCAGGGTGACACACGTCTGTCCGTCCTTGTCACACACAAAGATCCGGTCGTCCACATCATCCACAAAGTAGAAGTTTCCTGTCAGCCAGTCAATAGCCATCTGCTCCACATCTGGACAGAACACAGACAGAATAGGAGAGAAGGGGGAAAAAAAGAGATGGAGGGACAGAGAGGGAGAGAGAAGAGGCAGGGGACAGAGAGAGGTAGGGAGATAGAGAAAGTAAACAGGAGACATAAAATATGAGAAACAGAAGATTTACTGTACATGTTCCCATTGACTGGTGCATCTTCATAGACCAGTTCTTTCTCTCTGGCGTCGTCTTTGAGGGCATCTATACTGTACTATCTGTGGATGTACTGTGTGTTGTGCAGCGGTTAACAAAATGGTGGGGTAAGACTGAGGTAATGGTAGGGAGCTCCATCATGACTTTGCACTCCCTTGAACTTCATGCAACTGTTCTGCTATGCTTAGCTTTCTGTCTGTCTATTTGCTAAGTCAACATCAAATCAAACTGTATTTGTCACATGCTTCGTAAACAACAGGTTTAGACGAACAATGAAAAGCTTACTTCCCAACAATNGTTAGAAATGGAATTGCATTTTAATGAGGGAAATAAGTATTTGACCCCTCTGCAAAACATGACTTAGTACTTGGTGGCAAAACCACCAGGTTAGCACACATCTCAGGAGGGATTTTGTCCCACTCCTCTTTGCAGATCTTCTCCAAGTCATTAAGGTTTCGAGGCTGACGTTTGGCAACTCGAACCTTCAGCTCCCTCCACAGATTTTCTATGGGATTAAGGTCTGGAGACTGGCTAGGCCACTCCAGGACCTTAATGTGCTTCTTCTTGAGCCACTCCTTTGTTGCCTTGGCCGTGTGTTTTGGGTCATTGTCATGCTGGAATACCCATCCACGACCCATTTTCAATGCCCTGGCTGAGGGAAGGAGGTTCTCACCCAAGATTTGACGGTACATGACCCCATCCATCATCCCTTTGATGCGGTGAAGTTGTCCTGTCCCCTTAGCAGAAAAACACCCCCAAAGCATAATGTTTGCAGCTCCATGTTTTACGGTGGGGATGGTGTTCTTGGGGTCATAGGCAGCATTCCTCCTCCTCCAAACACGGCGAGTTGAGTTGATGCCAAAGAGCTCCATTTTAGTCTCATCTGACCACAACACTTTCACCCAGATGTCCTCTGAATCATTCAGATGTTCATTGGCAAACTTCAGACGGGCATGTATATGTGCTTTCTTGAGCAGGGGGACCTTGCGTGTGCTGTTCTGTGGAAAGGTGTCTTTTATACAGGTAACAAACTGAGATTAGGAGCACTCCCTTTAAGAGTGTGCTCCTAATCTCAGCTCGTTACCTGTATAAAAGACACCTGGGAGCCAGAAATCTTTCTGATTGAGAGGGGGTCAAATACTTATTTCCCTCATTAAAATGCAATTCCATTTATACAAATTTTCACATGCGTTTTTCTGGATTTTTTTGTTGTTATTCTGTCTCTCACTGTTCAAATGAACCTACCATTAAAATTATAGACTGATAATTTCTTTGTCAGTGGGCGTACAAAACGTACAAAATCAGCAGGGGATCAAATACTTTTTTCCCTCACTGTACATATAGGTAGGAATAAAAGTGACTAGGCAACAGGATAGACAAACAGTAACAGCAGCTCATGTGAAGAGTCAAAAGGGTTAGTGCAAAAAGGGTCAATGCAGATAATATTGGTTAACTATTTAGCAGACTTATAGAAGCTGGGGGTAGAATCTGTTCAGGGTTATGTTGGTTCCAGACTTGGTGCACCGGTACCGCTTGCCATGCGCTAGCAGAGAGAACAGTCTATGACTAGGGTGGCTGGAGTCTTTGACAATTTTTAGAGGTCCTGGATGGCAGTGATGTACTGGGCCGTACGCATTACCCTCCGTAGCGCCTTGCGGTCGGGCCCAAAAATAGCACAATTGGTCAGGAGCCTGTAAAAATATTGTTATTCCCTCCAGCGCCATTCTATCACGTGATTACAGTATGCGCTCATTTCTGATGTTTCTAAACCTACAGCACATTAACCTGGCACCGTATCGTGTGTGTGTCCTCTACATAAGTACAGGGTTGTCAAGTCTGACTCATAGTCAAAAGACAGATTGGGAATCCATATTAAGCTACAATATAATAGGCAGCTTGGCAGAAAGCCTTGTCACACAATGGCACACAGAAACAGACGTAGAGCGGATGCCTAGAAAGCCTGGAAGCCTCTAATTTGGGTTATTATTTGCGATTTCCTTGAATGTCAAAAGAGATGACCGTGACATTGGCCAATCAGGCTTCCTCTAGGCAATGTTTCGGTCATTCACAGACAGACAGACAGACTATTCTCTATTCCCTCCTAAAACCCTCTCTCACTCTACCTTCTCCTTCCCAAACCCACTTGGAAGTGGATGTTGCCCCGAACCACTGATATAGGGTCAGGTGTTTTGGTGAAGAGCAACTTCTACCTTATACTCTTATAACTACTATGGGAATGGAATGGAGACCTGCCCTGCTTCACTGTGGTTGTGTTTGGTACTAGATGCTGAATGTTGTTGCGCCCGCTGGGTGAGGAGAGTGAGAGTGTGATTGTTGGGGTGGTAAAGATTGTGTTGATTAATCTTTGCCTGGCTACTCCGGCCAACATCGCTCCGGCCAACTGACGTTTCTTCTCCACAATGAATCTGGATTTGCCTTCCTTCCTGACGATTTCTAGAATGAGAACACATTCTGACCATTCTGATTGGTCCCAGAAACCTATGGGTTGGGCCAGAGCCAGCCTACTGGGCTTCTCAGGCGCGACAGTGTCTAGGGTTTACTGAGAATGGTGCAACAAACAAGAAACATCTAGTCAGCGGCAGTCCTGTGTGCAAAAACAGCTTGTTGATGAGAAATCGAAGGAGAAGGGCAAGAATTGTACAAGTTAACAGGCAGGCCACAAACAGGAAAATAACGGTGCAGTACAGCAGTGGTGTCTCGGAACGCACAACTCGTCAGTCCTTGATGGACCATTGCAGACGACCCCACTGAGTTCCACTCCTATCAGCTAAAAACAAGAAGAAGCGGCTCCAGTGGGCACGCAACCACCAATACTGGACAATTGAGGAGTGGTCCAACAAATCCCGGTTCCTGTTGCGTCATGTTTATGGAAGTGTCAGGATTTGGCGTAAGGAGCATGAGTCCATGGCCCCATCATGCCTGTTGTCAACGGAACAGGCTGGTGGCGGTGGTGTGGGGAATGTTTTCCTGGCACACGTTAGATCCCTTGATTCCAACTGAGAAAACTTTGCATGCCCTGAAGAATTCAGGCTGTTCTGGAGGCAAAAGGGGGTCCAACCCGGTAGTACCTAATAAACCGGTCAGAGTGTATATGTCTAACTGACACACACACACACACGGAACTCCTCAGATGTTAAGGGAACATGTGAAGGCCCCTGTCCTGCTCCACCCAAACTATGCCGAATACAGCGAATACACAGAGGGCAAAGGGTTTAGACGAAAATAAGAGAGAGAGAAAGTGCAACACATCTACTATTACCACACACACACACACAAACACACACATCAACGATAGACATCAACGATAGAGTGTTTGCCAGAGATCACAGAAAGAGCCCCATTGTTGGAGCTAGATATGAGACACTGGGGAACACAGTGATACAGTCCCCTAAAATTGTGATATTATTACTGGGTTTAGAGTGTGTGTGTGTCTCTCTCTCTCTCTGAGGCAGGGGGCTGCACCTCCCGCAAGGCCATGTTCTCTGTCTTGTATTGAGCAGATACCACAAAACCCAACACACACACACATCCTTCACCCTAGGGTGACACCAGTCCTCTATGGGGTATGTCTGGTGTTTGGTAGTGAGGGGGGCACTGTGGCGTATGTCTGGTGTATGGAGGTGAGGGGGGAACAGTGTTGATTTAGGGAGGCCAAGGGGATAGATTTCTCTAAAAGAGGAAAGAGTAGGATGGGGTGGATGACGAGGCAAATTCCAAGGCCTAAGAGGGCAATAAAAGCATGCCTAGTGAAAGCAGCTCTTTGGCAATAAATCTAAGTGGAATTTAAAAGGTTGAATTGTTTTGTTTTTTTAAACACATTCACACTAACAATATTTGTCAATGTGATTGAATGGGGAGGGCATTCAAAATGGATGACATACACATATTGTCACGATCGTTATAATGAGCGGACCAAAATGCAGCGCGATTGCTATTCCACATGTTTAATAATAATAATAAGTGGAACGTACAAAGATGCAATGAACCAAAATAAAGACACACAACGATCGAAATATAACTGTGTAGACAAAACACATACACAGTCTAACTGACATACATACATTAAATAACCCACAACCCAAGTGTTGAAAAGAACAAACATATATATGGTTCCCAATTAGAGGTAACGACAATCAGCTGCCTCTAATTGGGAACCATCAAACCCAAACATAGAAATACAATACATAGAAAACAAAACCCCCTCCTGACCTAAACACAAATGATAGCCAGCCGGCTAATCCCAGGCCAGGACGTGACACATATGTTTGCACTTAATTCTCTGATTTCCACAAGGGAAACTTAGCAACAGCAGGCTTAGAGGGGAGAGGAGAGAAATACCTTTATTGGTCCAGTAGGAGAGGAGTGGAAAGAAGCGGATGAGAGGGGAGAGGAAAGTCTAATCCCTGTTCATTTGAATGTACTTCCCCCCTACTTCTGGTAAACAGAAAATGACCGGGAAGCCAAAACATTTTGGTTTGCTTTGTCCCTGCATCTCCTCTCCTCCCACTTCTCTCCTCTTCCTCCATGCATCCATCATCCCCCCATCCCTCCCCCTGTTCCATTCCCTAGAGGAGAAGAACAGTCTGGATTCATTAACTGCACCTCTATCTGACGAACATTGCACTATAAAACAACTCAACATAATTAAAAAACAGACCAGTGCCTTTTTTCCCTCCTCCAAATAGGTTGTTTACTCTGCACACCCCTCTGCACCTCAAAGAGAGAGAGGACTAGATCTATATCCAGGGAATTTGGGAGGGTGTATTTCTAACCTGCACTTGCTGTTGGACCAAACAGCGCCACATCATTACGATTGGAAATGGAGAGTAAGCATATTGCATTAATTAATATGTGATATGTTGAAGTTGTTCCATACCGTGACAGAGAGCTAATAAAATACAAGTTCCAGCTAACCTCTTCACACCCTCCCCACCCCCCATCCCTCAAGTCCACCCTCCACCTCACCATCCCCAAAGCCCATCTCCTGCATTCAAAACACTCCAGTCTTAAAACACCATCTGGAGAACGCATCACATGGAAGAATGGAAAGTCACACAAAAAAAGAGGGCTAAAGGACACGCTACTCCAAAATGTGGTACTGGTTAAGACCCAGCCGGTGGCAAGCAAGGCCAGAGGGAGAGGAAGAACATAAGAAGAGGAGGAGGATGGAGTGAAAAGAATAACATTGCTCTATCATTCTAAAGCAGTTGGTTGAAGGGTGATTTTAGATAAGTTGGAGACGGCGGGCTGAGAGAAAGAGACCGACAGAAAAAGAGAAAGACAGGCAACAGTCAGAAAGAGAGATTATATACAGAACAAGCGTTGAACGTGGAGCTGCAAGAGTGACTTTCTCTTTTCCAGCACACGATCCCTTAAGGAGATTTAGCAGAAACAACTGTACTGAGCACAGCAGAGAGCAGCTAGTAGGCCCTTCCCCATTACTTCACAATAACCCCGACTGCTGCTTTAGCTTGGAATCCTTATCAAAACCCTCAAACTAGCCTTAGAATCAATTAAACCGTTACCATAAGGATTGCTGATGGACTGGGTAATACAATGATAGCTTTATAATGCAGTGTCAGCTCCATCCTTCAGTATTAAGAATACGTGACTGTACATACACACTAGACCTGCTGCATGAATCCAGTACAATGTACTAAAATGATGGTATTTACATAGCTCAGGGATGAGCAACTTAATGGGGTGTCAACTTAATGTTGTAAGTTAGAATAGTAGAATACATAACGTGAAATTTGGTTGCGCAATGACCAGTTTCTCTCGTTTTGTCGGTCACTGATAGTCAATTAGCCCATGTACATTTTGATTTATTTCTAAGTTAGTTTAGCGGCTATATACACTTGTTATGGTCGACTTACCGGCCAGAGGGCCCCCAATGATTTTGTTAGTCAGTCTCACTCAGATATCATTAAAAACTGCAAAACATGTATCTACACCCAATGGCAAAATATGTAGAATTGCACTAAATTGACTCTAAAACTTACATGAAATAACACATATGGAATCATGTAGTAACCAAAAAGTGTTAAACAAATCAAATTATATTTGAGATTCTTCAAAGTAGCCACCCTTTGCCTTTAGGATAGCTTTGCACACTTGTGGCATTCTCTCAACCAGCTTCCCCTGGAATGCTTTTCCAACAGTCTTGAAGGACTTCCCACACATGCTGAGCACTTGTTGGCTGCTTTTCCTTCATCACTCTGCAGTCCAACTCATCCCAAACCATCTCAAATGGGTTGAGGTTGGGTGATTGTGGAGGCCAGGTCATCTGATGCAGCACTCCATCACTCTCCTTCTTGGTCAAATAGCCCTTACACAGCCCGGAGGTGTGTTGTGTCATTCTCCTGTTGAAAAAAGAATGATAGTCCCACAAAGTGCTAACCAGATGGGATGGCGTACCGCTGCAGAATGCTGTGGTAGCCGTGCTGGTCAAGTGTGCCTTGAATTCTAAATAAATCACAAACAGTGTCACCAGCAAACACCACACCTCCTCCTCCATGCTTCACGGTGGGAACCACACATGCAGAGATCATCCGATCACCTACTCTGCGTCTCACAAAGACACGGCGGCTGGAAACAAAAATCTCAAATTTGGACTCAGACCAAGGACAGATTTCCCCCAGTCTAATGTCCATTGCTCGTGTTTATTGGCCCAAGCAAGTCTCTTCTTTTTATTGGTGTCCTTTAGTAGTGGTTTCTTTGCAGCAATTCCTGAGCAATAGTGACCATGAATGCCTGATTCACACAGTCTCCTCTGAGCATTTGATGTTGAGATGTGTCTGTTACTTGAACTCTGTGAAGAATATACTTGGGGTGCAATTTCTGAGGCTGGTAACTCTAATGAACTTATCCTCTGCTGCAGAGGTAACTCTGGGTCTTCCTTTCCTGAGGCAGTCCTCATGAGAGCCGGTTTCATCATAGAGCTTGATGGTTTTTGCGACAGCACTTGAAGAAACTTTTAAAGTTCTTGAAAGTTTCTGGATTGACTGACCACGTCTTAAAGTAATGATGGACAGTCGTTTCTCTTTGCTTATTTGAGCTGTTCTTGCCATAATATGGACTTGGCCTTTTAACAAATAGGGCTATCTTCTCTACACCACCCCTACCTTGTCACAACACAACTGATTGGCTCAAACACATTAAGAAGTAGGGATGCGCAATATATTGGTGAACATATCGGAATCGGACGATATTAGCTAAAAATGCCAATATCAGTATCGGCCCGATGTCTAGTTTAACGCCGATGTGAAAAAACGATGTCAAAGTTGACGTGCATACCTATATAAACGTACGTACATGACGTAATGACGCCACATAAAATGTTTCGCTACACCTGCGACACAGCATTCCTAACCTAGCCCACAATGTCTGCTGTGTTGATCGAGTCAAGCAGTCATTTGGAAGAGTAAGAAAATTTCAGCGAGACAACTCAAAGGCGAAATCCATTTACGCCAAGATAGTGGCGTTAATGTTACACAGTAATAGCGTCACTGCTATTAGCTTCATGACATAATATCGAACGCCGTTTGGGTCTTTGCGTGTCCAAAAAGATACACATCAAATAACACTATTTGACAATAACACTATTTGACCTTTTAAATAAGCTTTTAATTTGACACGTCAAATGACACACTTTTGTTATTATGTGTTCTGAATTTGCACGTGCAAGCCAAGTGCCACCACTACTATCAGTTGCGCTGACAAAGCTGTACAAAAAAATCTGCAAACAAGCAAACACCGGCCACGAACGATGTGTTTACAATACCGGGTTGGTAATAAAGCATTATTTGTTCGACCACAACTTCTGGGGTAGCTAGCTAGCTTTAGCTTGGTACCTAGCTATCACCAATACAACCAGCCTGAAAACAATGACCAGTAGAAACTGCAGGATGTAGGAATCCTTGCAAGTATTAGCTAGGTAGCCACTTGTTGTTCACCTATTGAAATTGAACTTCAGTTCATTAAAACAAATAGCTAGCCAGCTACTTAACCCTGTTGCCCAAAGCTAACGTTATAAGCAGCCAGCTAGCTTCATCTGGCTAGTGAGGCTCGACCTGACCGGGTTATGTGTTGTGAACCTAGACCCAATAAGGATTAGGCACAATAGTGGAATTTGCGGTTTGCCTTCAAAATAAAAGTAACTCTTTGAAAGTGATGCAGAAGGATACAATTGGTGGAATCGTAGTTTGTGTGTATGCATTGATATGTAGGCTACGTGTGCCTTTAAAAAAAATTATGTAGTTCTGTCCTTGAGCTGTTCTTGTCTATTGATGTTCTGTATTATGTCATTCTGTATTATGTTTCATATTTTGTGTAGACCCCAGGAAGAGTAGCTGCTGCTTTTGCAACAGCTAATGGGGATCCTAATAAAATACCAAATAAGGTTGGAATGTGAAGCAATGAAATGGGGTATCAGTCTACTCGGTGACACCCACAGAACACAACTGCTAAGAGTTTACCCAAATATTAGCATTGTAGCTCTTATTGCGGGACTGTGACTGTGTGAAATCACCTTCCCAGTCAGCCTATTGTGTGTATTGACATTCATATTGCACTGTACAGCTTTACCTAAGGATTGGGGATCAATGAAATGGAGTAACAGTCTACTCAATACCCAAGATATTTTTTCCCAACGTCCTCCTCAGAGTTAACAGACTCCAAAACATCCACGCAGTATTGTTTTTCCTTGGGAATAGTGTTCAATACACATAGGTTGACAATAAATGTGGCTCAATTCACAGTTGTTTCAGAGTCCCGCAATAAGAGCTACGACACTAATGTTCTCTGGGTGTCACTGAGTAGACTGATAGACCATGTCATTGATCCACAATCCATAGGTAAGTCTGTACAGTGAAATAAGTGTGCCCCCAATTCAATTCTAAAGTATAATACATCCAGTGTGATTTCAACAGATTTTTGTCAAATTAACAAAATTGTCTTTTGTTGATTTTATATAACAACATTCCAACCTCGTTTAGCATTATCGATTCAATTATGGCATAATTCTACTATTTGTATGCATTTGCATCACTGTCAATAACATACTTTTATTTTGAAGGCTAACTGCAAAATCCACTATTGTGGCTAATCCTTATTGTGGCTAGCTTCACATAGTTGGTCCTACCACCATTAATCAAATAAGAACTGTCTTATAAATTAGGGTTATTTCTGATGATGACACATACTGAAACAGATGTCATTTTGCTATGTTTTTGGGGAAGAAAACTGTTTGCATCTATGAGCTAGCTAGCTTTTTTTATGACCAGCACTGTAGGTGCGCAAGACAACTTTACCAGCATCATAGCATACGTATCAATGAATCAAATAAAATTTTATTTGTCACATACACATGGTTAGCAGATGTTAATGTGAGTGTAGCGAAATGCTTGTGCTTCTAGTTCCGACCATGCAGTTGTATCTAACATGTAATCTAACAATTTCACAACAACTACGTTATACACACAAGTGTAAAGGAATGAATATGAGTATGTACATATAAATATATGGATGAGCGATGGCCGAACGGCATAGGCAAGATGCAGTAGATGGTATAGAATACAGTATATAAATATGAGATGAGTAATGTCGGATATGTAAACATATAAAGTGGCTAGTGATACATTTGTTACATCCAATTTTCAATTATTTAAAGTGGCTAGAGATTTGAGTCAGTATGTTGGCAGCAGCCACTCAATGTTAGTGATGGCTGTTTAACAGTCTGATGGCCTTGAGATAGAAGCTGTTTTTCAGTCTCTTGGTCCCAGCTTTGATGCACCTGTACTGACCTCGCCTTCTGGATGATAGCGGGGTGAACAGGCAGTGGCTCGGGTGATTGTTGTCCTTGATGATCTTTTTGGTCTTCCTGTGACATCGGGTGGTGTAAGTGTCCTGGAGGGCAGGTAGTTTACCCCCGGTGATGCTTTGTGCAGACCTCACTACCCTCTGGAGAGCCTTACGGTTGTGGGCGGAGCAGTTGCCGTACCAGGCGGTGATACAGCCCGACAGGATGCTCTCGATTGTGCATCTGTAGAAGTTTGTGAGTGTTTTTGGTGACAAGCCGAATTTCTTCAGCCTCCTGAGGTTGAAGAGGCGCTGTTGCGCCTTTTTCACTACGCTGTCTGTGTGGGTGGACCATTTCAGTTTGTCCGTGATGTGTACGCCGAGGAACTTAAAAAACTTTCCACCTTCTCCACTACTGTCCCGTCGATGTGGATAGGGGGGTGCTCCCACTGCTGTTTCCTGAAGTCCATGATCGTCTCTTTTGTTTTGTTGACGTTGAGTGAGAGGTTATTTTCCTGACACCACACTCCGAGGGCCCTCACCTCCTCCCTGTAGGCAGTCTCGTCGTTGTTGGTAATCAAGCCTACCACTGTTGTGTCGTCAGCAAACTTGATGATTGAGTTGGAGGTGTGCTTGGCCTAGGGTCTCGAGCTTAATGACGAGTTTGGAGGGTACTATGGTGTTAAATGCTGAGCTGTAGTCGATGAACAGCATTCTTACATAGGTATTCCTCTTGTCCAGATGGGTTAGGGCGATTGCATCATCTGTGGACCTATCGGGACGGTTAGCAAATTGGAGTGGGTCTAGGGTGTCTGGTAGGATGGAGGTGATATGATCCTTGACTAGTCTCTCAAAGCACTTCATGATGACGGAAGTGAGTGCTACGGGGCGATAGTCATTTAGCTCAGTTACTTTAGCTTTCTTGGGAACAGGAACAATGGTGTCCCTCTTGAAGCATGTGGGAACAGCAGACTGGGATAAAGATTGAGTAAATGCATGCTCTGAGGACACAGCCAGGGATGCCATCTGGGCAGGCAGCCTTGCGAGGAGAGCCTGCAGGTTTTGGTAGCGGGCCGTGTCGGTGGCACTGTATTGTCCTCAAAGCGAGCAAAGAAGTTGTTTAGTTTATCTGGGAGCAAGACATCTTTGTCCGAGGCGGGGCTGGTTTTCTTTTTGTAGTCCGTGATTGACTGTAGACCCTGCCACATACCTCTCGTGTCTGAGCCGTTGAATTGTGACTCTACTTTGTCTCTATACTGACGCTTAGCTTGTTTGATTGCCTTGCGGAGGGAATAGCTACACTGTTTGCACAAAACTGAAAGCTACACTACGCTTTCAGTTTTGCGCGAATGCTGCAATCAATCCACAGTTTCTGGTTGGGGAAGGTTTTAATAGTTGCAACATCACCGATGCACTTGCTAATAAACTCGCTCACCGAATCAGCGTACACATCAATGTTGTTGTCTGAGGCTATCCAGAACATATCCCAGTCCACGTGCTCGAAACAATCTTGAAGCGTGGAATCAGATTGGTCGGACCAGCGTTGAACAGACCTGAACACGGGCGTTTCCTGTTTTAGTTTCTGTCTGTAGGCTGGGAGCAACAAAATTGAGTCGTGGTCAGATTATGAATCATTGTGACATATGAATTACGAGTGATAGTGTAATCAATGTGTAAAAATTACATTTAAAAAATTTATGAACGTGTTAAATTATTATGTGAAGTGCAGTCATAATCAGGTCCTGATTGCTTATTTGACACATAAAATAGTGTTATTTGACATGTCACATAGTGTTATTTGACGTGCATCTTTTTTTTTTTACATGCAAAGACCCAAACGGCGTTCTATAGAAATCCTGGTTGAGAATGAAACGACTGAACAAATGAATACCAAAACAGCACAGCAAGTAAGTGATAGAAATAGGTTTTGATTATGTTTCACTGGAAATGGGGACATGCATAAATGCAAACAAAATAACTTTTTGGTCAGTGTGTCTGTGTGTAACCTTTATTTAAGTAGGCAAGTCAGTTAAGATCAAATTCTTATTTACAATGATGGCCTACCCCGGCCAAACCCAGACAACGCCGGAGCAATTGTGCGCCGCCCTATGGGACTCCCAATCACAGCCGGATGTGATACAGCATGGATTCGAACCAGGGACTGTAGTGACGCCTCTTGCACTGAGATGCAGTGCCTTAGACCGCTGCATCCATGTGTGTGTGGAAAAAATTTAACTGTACTAGAATGCTTAAAAGGAAGCAAATCCCGGTGTCTGGGATTTTTTGGCAAGGAAAATATAATCGGCCAAAAATTTTATATCGGTGCTTTACTATTAAGAAATTCCACAAATTAACTTTTAACAAGGCACACCTGTTAATTGAAATGCATTTCAAGTGACTACCTCATGACGCTGGTTGAAATAATACCAAGAGTGTGCAAAGCTGTCATCAAGGCAAAGGGTGGCTACTTTAATAATCTCAAATATAAAATATATTTTGATTTGTTTAACACTGTTTTGGTTACTGCATGATTCCATATGTGTTAATTCATAGTTTGTCTTCACTATTATCCTACAATGTAGAAAATAGTAAAAATAAAGAAAAACCCTGGAATGAGTAGGTGTGTCCAAACTTTTGACTGGTACTGTATGTATGTATATATATGTATATATTGTTAAGAACAGCAGACTTAATGCTATATTATGTCCAAACTAAAATTGTTGTATGCTCAAACCAGAGTCAAATGTGTTAGGGGGTATATTGAGAGGGGGGGGGACTTGAACATGTTGGTCAATAGGTAACTACAGTGAGGGAAAAAAGTATTTGATCCCCTGCTGATTTTGTACGTTTGCCCACTGACAAAGAAATAATCAGTCTATAATTTTAATGGTAGGTTTATTTGAACAGTGAGAGACAGAATAACAACAAAAAAATCCAGAAAAACACGTGAAAAATGTTATAAATTGATTTGCATTTGAATGAGGGAAATACGTATTTGACCCCTTCTCAATCAGAAAGATTTCTGTCTCCCAGGTGTCTTTTATACAGGTAACGAGCTGAGATTAGGAGCACACTCTTAAAGGGAGTGCTCCTAATCTCAGTTTGTTACCTGTATAAAAGACACCTGTCCACAGAAGCAATCAATAAATCAAATTCCAAACTCTCCACCATGGCCAAGACCAAAGAGCTCTCCAAGGATGTCAGGGACAAGATTGTAGACCTACACAAGGCTGGAATGGGCTACAAGACCATCGCCAAGCAGCTTGTTGAGAAGGTGACAACAGTTGGTGCGATTATTCGCAAATGGAAGAAACACAAAAAAATCTCCCTCGGCCTGGGGCTCCATGCAAGATCTAACCTCGTGGAGTTGCAATGATCATGAGAACGGTGAGGAATCAGCCCAGAACTACACGGGAGGATCTTGTCAAGAAAACAATTGGTAACACACTACGCCGTGAAGGACTGAAATCCTGCAGTGCCCGCAAGGTCCCCCTGCTCAAGACAGCACATATACATGCCCGTCTGAAGTTTGCCAATGAACATCTGAATGATTCAGAGGACATCTGGGTGAAAGTGTTGTGGTCAGATGAGACCAAAATGGAGCTCTTTGGCATCAACTCAACTCGCCGCGTTTGGAGGAGGAGGAATGCTGCCTATGACCCCAAGAACACCATCCCCACCGTCAAACATGGAGGTGGAAACATTATGCTTTGGGGGTGTTTGTTTTTCTGCTAAGGGGACAGGACAACTTCACCGCATCAAAGGGACGATGGACGGGGCCATGTACCGTCAAATCTTGGGTGAGAACCTCCTTCCCTCAGCCAGGGCATTGAAAATGGGTCGTGGATGGGTATTCCAGCATGACAATGACCCAAAACACACGGCCAAGGCAACAAAGGAGTGGCTCAAGAAGAAGCACATTAAGGTCCTGGAGTGGCCTAGCCAGTCTCCAGACCTTAANATAGAAAATCTGTGGAGGGAGCTGAAGGTTCGAGTTGCCAAACGTCAGCCTCAAAACCTTAATGACTTGGAGAAGATCTGCAAAGAGGAGTGGGACAAAATCCCTCCTGAGATGTGTGCAAACCTGGTGGCCAACTACAAGAAACGTCTGACCTCTGTGATTGCCAACAAGGGTTTTGCCACCAAGTCATTACTTTGTCAGTGGGCAAACCTACAAAATCAGCAGGGGATCAAATACTTTTTTCCCTCACTGTATAGGTGTGTATGGGCTGAGGACATACTAAATACTATGTCTAATGTCATAATAAATACATACTGATACTGCTGCTTATAAGACTGAGAAGTTATAAACTATGCAGGACACATAGTGAACCACTGGACACCACTAGGGTTCCAAAGGGTCAGAAACTTTCCGGGGAATTTCCCGAAATTTTCCATGGGAAGTTAAGCCTGGGAACTTTGGGAATAGCTTATAACAGTGAACCTTTTTTGTGGGATACACATAAGGAAATTCTAGGTCTTGTGGCATATTTTGGTTAAAATATACCAAATTCAATGGAATTGCAACCCTCTGCATGCAGAGTGCATTCTTCCATCACATGTACAGCTGATGCTCAAGATCTTGCACACTAATGAGATGCTATTAAGCCCACACTACTACACTGTCTGATTCAAGGAATACATGCTTTCTGGTAAGTTTTGACTACAATACTTGGTGGGAAGAATATATTTTATATGACATATGTGATTTTTTGTTAACTAGTAAATAGTAGCCTACAGCAAAGTGTGTTTAAATCATTTCTAACAATTTCTGCTAGTTAGTTTTTGCTACCATGTGGGTTTTATCTTGCTTAAGCCTGCTAACTGAGGAGTGTTAATTCACCTGTTTCCATACATGTTTCATTTTAAAACAATTATCTTACAAAGGAGTTGTTTAATCTAACTGCTTAACTATTTATCTGTACGTGGAATTGTTTTTGTTTTTCGTTTACTACTTTTTTCCTAATCTTCACAGGAAAATGCCACGGGCACTATCTGATGTGTGGAGACATTTCACTGCAGCTAATGTAGAAGGAAAAGGTGTGTACATTTGCAAATACTGTGCCAAATCATATGTGAAGAATGCAATTAAGATGCAGAATCATCTGGCCAAGTGCATAAAGTTCCCTCAGTACTCACAACAAGCCACCTCTGACGAAAGATGATGAATCAGACACCTTATCGATAGCAACAGCTCATGGTCCTCCTGGAATCAGTTGTTTTTGACTCAATGGAGGAACGTAGTCATAGAAATGCTGATGAATGTCTTGCTCGAGCTGTGTATGCAACTAGTTCACCTCTGATGCTCACAGGCAATGTGTATTGGAAGATATTTCTGAATGTTCTTCGCCCAGCATACACCCCTCCAACCAGACATGCTTTATCTACTCATTTGCTGGATACAGAGTTCAACCTAAGGTCAAGCAAATCATAGAGAAAGCAGACTGTATTGCAATCATCTCTGATGGGTGGTCGAATGTTCGTGGGCAAGGAATAATTAACTACATCTCCACATCTCAACCAGTATTCTACAAGAGCACAGACACAAGGGACAACAGACACACCGGTCTCGACATTGCAGATGAGCTGAAGGCAGTCATCAATGACCTTGGACCACAGAAGGTACTTGCACTGGTGAAAGGCAATGCTGCGAACATGAAGGCTGCTTGGTCTAAAGTGGAGGAGTCCTACCCTCACATCACACCCATTGGCTGTGCTGCTCATGCATTGAATCTTCTCCTCAAGGACATCATGGCACTGAAAACAATGGATACACTCTACAAGAGAGCTAAGGAAATTGTTAGGTATGTGAAGGGTCATCAAGTTATTGCACCAAGCTACCTCACCAAGCAAAGTGAGAAGAATAATGGCACCACATTGAAGCTGCCCAGCAAAACCCGTTGGGGATGGGAAGGAGTCTCTCTAAGAAATGGCACAGTCTGCCGATATGGACAGCCCCATCAAGAGGAGCCTGAAACTCCTGAAACCTATAGCAGTAGCCATTGCACGGATTGAGGGAGACAATGCCATCCTGTCTGATGTTCAGACTCTGCTTGCAGATATAAGAAAATAAATCTGTACTGCCCTGCCCACTTCGCTGTTGCTCCAAGCAGAGGAAACTGCAGTTCTGAAATACATCAAAAATCGTGAAGATATCTGCCTGAAGCCCATACACGACGCAGCGTACATGATGGACCCCAAGTATGCTGGCAAGAGCATCCTGTCTGGTGCAAGGATCAACAAGGCCTATGGTGTCATAACTACAGTGTCTCGTCACCTTGGCCCGGATGAGGGCAAGGTTCTTGGCAGTCTGGCAAAGTACACTTCCAAGCAAGGGCTTTGGGATGGAGATGCAATATGTCAGTCGTGCCAACATATCTCATCAGCCACCTGGTGGAAGGGAATTTGTGGATCTGAGGCTCTTTCCCCTGTTGCCTCCATCATCCTCCAAATCCCACCAACATCAGCCACCTCAGTGCGCAACTGGTCCTTGTTAGGGAACACACACACACACCAAAGCATGCAATAGGCTGACCAATACAAGGGTTGAAAAATGTGTGGCCATCCGGGCAAATTTGAGGCTTTTTGAGCCTGACAACGTGCCATCCTCAACAAGGTTGGAAAGTGACAGTGAAGATGAGGCCTCAGAGTCTGATGTTCAAGAGGTGGACATTGAGGAGGTCCAGGGAGAAGACATGGAAGCCTGAGAGGAAGACAACCAAAGCTTTAGTCACTTTACAGATGTATGTTGAAAATGTTTTTGGGAGATGTGATGGATCATTGGGGATCATTCAATATTCCCTTTCTTTTTTTGTTCAGTGAAATAATCCCATGTGAAGAGTCAAATCATTTAATTAATGTTCAATTCGTAACAAATTATTTAAATTTTATTTATATCGGAAGGATTTAATCATTTGCAATTATGTCTACTTATGATAAGTTGAAAGGTTTATGTCTCGGTCTCCATATGATATGGTAAATATATCCAATGCAAAAAACAACTACATTTAAATGGTATTAATATTAATTTGCATATATTTCCATTAACTCCCATTAATACCCAGCTTGAGTATTAGAGGTGGATAAAGAGCGAGTGAGGGGGAGATACACAGACAGAGAAAGTAAGGAAGAAAACAAAGAGCATGAGAGAGAAAGAAAGAGTAAAAGGAGGAGCACATCTGGACTGCTCATCTGTGTGGCATTCTGAGGTCATGAATCACTGCGACCACAAGCGCACCATTTCCTGTGTGACGACCTCTGTCATTGGCTGCCTGCTTGACCCGGTCGTGTCGACTCAGTGAGCGAGGCCTGTTCATTCCCTGTCACACTCACATGCCAAAAGCCTCAGCAAACTATGAACTCTACCTAGCGCTGGAGCGTTGACAAACACTCTCAGACAATGTCATACTGCCAACAATAATTCTCAAGTGAAGAGTCAAGAATCCAATCTGATAAACAGATATGTTAATAGTTTATTTTCCTATTACAGAAATAAAAGGATGAAATATGCATAAGCGTGGATAGATAAGTAGCTAAAAGTCCTAGTTTCTATTCTGAGGGTTTTAGTGGAAATAACAGCGAAAAGGGGGACAGTTTTAGAAGAGCTATTTGTAGTTTTTTTATCCCCCACTACGCACACATACGTTGAAGTCGGAAGTTTACATACACCTTAGCCAAATACATTTACACTCAGTTTTTCACAATTCCTGACATTTAATCCTAGTAACAATTCCCTGTTTTAGGTCAGTTAGGATCACCACTTTATTTTAAGAATGTGAAATGTCAGAATAATAGTAGAGAGAATGATTTATTTCAGCTTTTATTTCTTTCATCACATTCCCAGTGGGTCAGAAGTTTACATACACTCCATTAGTATTTGGTAGCATTGCCTTTAAATTGTTTAACTTGGGTCAAACGTGTCGGGTAGCCTTCCACAAGCTTCCCACAATAAGTTGGGTTAATTTTGGCCCATTCCTCCTGACAGAGCTGGTTTAACTGAGTCAAGTTTGTAGGCCTCCTTGCTCGCACATGCTTTTTCAGTTCTGCTCACAAATTTTCTATAGGATTGAGGTCAGGGCTTTGTGATGGCCACTCCAATAGCTTGACTTTGTTGTCCTTAAGCCATTTTGCCACAATTTTGGAAGTATGCTTGGGGTCATTGTCCATTTGGAAGACCCATTTGCAGCCAAGCTTTAACTTCCTGACTGATGTCTTGAGAGGTTTCTTCAATATATCCACATAATATTCCTCCCTCATGATGCCATCTATTTTGTGAAGTGCACCAGTCCCTCCTGCAGCAAAGCACCCCCACAACATGATGCTGCCACCCCCGTGCTTCATGGTTGGGATGGTGTTCTTCGGGCTTGCAAGCCTCCCCCTTTTTCCTCCAAACATAACGATGGTCATTATGGCCAAGCATTTTAAATAACTTCACTATTCGCATAATGATATTTTTTCGGATATCCAGATAATCAAAATAGCCTATCCCAGATTTAGACTATGGTGGGGGCCACAAAAAAATCTGAACTCATCATAAGGGGCCGCAGTTGTGCCACCACCACCAATTTGCCATAGGGTGGATAGAAATGTTTGCAGATTTTAATACAATATCTAAGTGAGACTGACTAACAAAATCGATGGGGCCGGTAATTCAACAATGATTACTACAAGTTTAGATAGCTGGCCTCTAAACTTACTTACCAATCTAAAAAATCTTAGCTGACATGGGCTAATTGACTGACTATCAGTGACTGACATGAGAGAAAAACTGCTGATTTCAAAATAGCACCATGTGTATTCTACTATTCTAACTCGCAACAGTAAGTTGAGACCCCAGTTTATTTGTCACGTGCGCCGAATACAACAGGTGTAGACCTTACAGTGAAATGCTTACTTACAGGCTCTAACCAACAGTGCAAAAAAGGTATTATGTGAACAATAGGTAAGTAAAGAAATAAAAACAACAGTAAAAAGAGAGTGAAAAATAACAGTAGCGAGGCTACATACAGGCACCGGTTAGTCGGGCTGATTGAGGTAGTATGTACATGTAGGTATGGTTAAAGTGACTATGCATATATGATGAACAGAGAGTAGCAGTAGCGTAAAAGAGAGGTTGGCGGGTGGTGGGACACAATGCAGATAGCCCGGTTAGTCAATGTGCGGGGGCACTGGTTGGTCGGGCCAATTGAGGTAGTACGTACATTAATGTATAGTTAGAGTGACTATGCATATATGATAAACAGAGAGTAGCAGCAGCGTAAAAGAGGGGTTGGGGGGGGGGGCACAAAGCAAATAGTCCGGGTAGCCATTTGATTACCTTCTCAGGAGTCTTATGGGGTGGCTGGGGTCTTTGACAATGTTTAGGGCCTTCCTCTGACACCGCCTGGTGTAGAGGTCCTGGATGGCAGGCAGCTTAGCCCCAGTGATGTACAGGGCCGTACGCACTACCCTCTGTAGTGCCTTGCGGTCGGAGGCCGAGCAATTGCCGTACCAGGCAGTGATGCAACCAGTCAGGATGCTCTTGATGTTGCAGCTGTAGAACCTTTTGAGGATCAGAGGACCCATGCCAAATCTTTTTAGTTTCCTGAGGGGGAATAGGCTTTGTCGTGCCCTCTTCACGACTGTCTTGGTGTGTTTGGACCATTCTAGTTTGTTGTTGATGTAGACACCAAGGAACTTGAAGCTCTCAACCTGCTCCACTACAGCCCCGTCGATGCGGGCGTGCTCGGTCCTCCTTTTCCTGTAGTCCACAATCATATCCTTAGACTTGGTTACTTTAAAGGATTGGTTGTTATTCTGGCAACTTCCGGCCAGGTCTCTGACCTCCTCCCTATAGGCTGTCTCGTCGTTGATCATGCCTACCACTATTGTGTCGTCTGCAAACTTAATGATGGTGTTGGAGTCGTGGGTGAACAGGGAGTACAGGAGGGGACTGAGCAGGCACCCCTGGGGGGCTCCAGTGGATCAGCGTGGCAGATGTGTTGCTACCTACCCTCACCACCTGGGGGCAGCCCGTCAGGAAGTCCAGGATCCAGTTGCAGAGGGAGGTGTTTAGTCTCAGGATCCTTAGCTTAGTGATGAGCTTTGAGGGTACTATGGTGTTGAATGCTGAGCTGTAGTCAATGAATAGCATTCTCACATAGGTGTTCCTTTTGTCCAGGTGGGAAAGGGCAGTGTGGAATGCAAGAGATTGCATCATCTGTGGATCTGTTTGGGCAGTCTGCAAATTGGAATGGGTCTAGCGTTTCTGCGATACTGGTGTTGATGTGAGCCATTACCAGCCTTTCAAAGAACTTCATGGCTATGGACGTGCGTGGTACGTGTCTGTAGTCATTTAGGCAGGATGCCTTTGTTTTCTTGGGAACAGGGACTATGGTGGTCTGCTTGAAACATGTTGGTATTACAGACTCAATCAGGGACATGTTGAAAATGTCAGTGAAGACACCTGCCAGTTGGTCAGCACATGCCCGGAGCACACGTCCTGGTAATTCGTCTGACCCCGCAGCCTTGTGAATGTTGACCTGTTTAAAAGGTCTTACTCACGTCGGCTACGGAGAGCGTGATCACACAGTCGTCCGGAACAGCTGATGCTCTCATGCATGCCTCAGTGTTGCTTGCCTCGAAGCGAGCATAAAAGTGATTTAGCTCGTCTGGTAGGCTCGTGTCACTGGGCAGCTCGCGGCTGTGCTTCCCTTTGTAGTCTGTAATAGTTTGCAAGCCCTGCCACATAGACAAGCATCGGAGCCGGTGTAGTACGTTTCAATCTTAGCCCTGTATTGACGCTTTACCTGTTGGATGGTTCGTCGCAGGGCATAGCAGGATTTCTTATAAGTTTCCGGGTTAGAGTCCCGCACCTTGAAAGCGGCGGCTCTACCCTTTAGCTCAGTGCGAATGTTGCCTGTAACCAATGGCTTCTAGTTGGGGTATGTACGTACAGTCACTGTGGGGACGGCGTCCTCAATGCACTTATTGATAAGGCCAGTGCCTGATGTGGTGTACTCCTCAATGCCATCGGAAGAATCCCGGAACATGTTCCAGTCTGTGATAGCAAAGCAGTCCAGTAGTTTAGCATCTGCTTCATCTGACCACTTTTTTATAGACCGAGTCACTGGTGCTTCCTGCTTAAATTTTTGCTTGTAAGCAGGAATCAGGAGGATAGAGTTGTGGTCGGATTTACCAAATGGAGGGCGAGGGAGAGCTTTGTATGCGTCTGTGTAGAGTACAGGTGATCTAGAATTGTTTTCCCTCTGGTTGCACATTTAACATGTTAATGGAAATTAAGTAGAACTGATTTAAGTTTCCCTGCATTAAAGTCTCCGGCCACTAGGAGCGCCGCCTCTGGGTGAGTGGTTTCAGTATTTCCTTAAACAGCTGACTGAGTGCGGTCTTAGTGCCAGCATCCGTCTGTGGTGGTAAATAAACAGCCACGAAAAGTATAGCTGAAAACTCTCTAGGCAAGTTGTGTGGTCTGCAATTTATAACAAGATACTCTACTTCAGGCGAGCAAAATCTAAAGAGCTGATCCGTACTCATTCAGCCACGATTCCGTGAAACATAGGATATTACAGTTTTCGATGTCCCTTGGTAGGATATTCGTGATCATACCTCGTCTAATTTATTGTCCAATCATTGCACGTTGGAGAGTAATAATGACGGTAACGGCAGCTTTCCCACTCGCCATCTGCGGGTCCGTTCGAGGTATCCCGCACTGTGTCCTCTGTACCTGCGTCTCTTTCTGTTGCCAATAATGGGGATGTCGGCCTTGTCGGGTGTTTGGAGAATGTCCTGTGCGTCCTGCTTGTTGAAGAAAAAAATCTTTGTCTAATCTGAGGTGAGTGATCGCTGTCCTGATATCCAGAAGCTCTTTTTTGTTACAAATAACGCTAAGAAAATTACATAATAGCACAATTGGTTGGGCGCCCTTAAAACTGCTGCCATTTTTTCCGGCGCCATTTTACCGAACAGGTTACAGGTTAGGACATCTACTTTGTGCATGACACAAGTTGTGCATGACAGATTATTTCATTTACAATTCAATGTATGACAACTCCAGTGGGTCAGAAGTTTACATACTCTAAGTTGGCTGTGCCTTTAAACAGCTTGGAAAATTCCAGAAAATTAGGTCATGGCTTTAGAAGCTTCTGATAGGCTAATTGACATCATTTGAGTCAATTGGTGGTGTACCTGTGGATGTATTTCAAGGGCTACCTTCAAACTCAGTGCCTATTTGCTTGACATCATGGGGAAATCAAAAGAAATCAGCCAAGACCTCAGAAAAAAAATTGTAGACCTCCACAAGTCTGGTTCATCCTTGGGAGCAATTTCCAAACGAATGAAGGTACCACGTTCATCTGTACAAACAATAGTACGCAAGTATAAACACCATGGGTCTCCTAGAGATGAACTTACTGTGGTGCGAAAAGTGCAAATCAATCCCAGAACAACAGCAAAGGACCTTGTGAAGATGCTGGAGGAAACAGGTACAAAAGTATCTATATCAACGGTAAAACGAGTCCTATATCGACATAACCTGAAAGGCCGCTCAGCAAGGATGAAGCCACTGCTCCAAAACCGCCATAAAAAGCCAGACTACGGTTTGCAACTGCACATGGGGACAAAGATCATACTTATTGGAGAAATGTCCCTTGGTCTAATGAAACAGAAATAGAACTGTTTGGCCATAATGACCCTCGTTATGTTTGGAGGAAAAAGGGTGAGGCTTACAAGCCGAAGAACACCATCCCAGCACTGAAGCACGGGGGTGGCAGCATCATGTTGTGGGGGTGCTTTGCTGCAGGAAGGACTGGTGCACTTCAAAATTGATGGAATCATGAGGAAAGAAAATTATTGGTCGCAAATAGGTCTTCCAAATGGACAATGACCCCAAGCATACTTCCAAAGTTGTGGCAAAATGGAAAACAAAGTCAAGGTATTGGAGTGGCCATCACAAAGCCCTGACCTCAATCTTATTGACAATTTGTAGGCAGAACCGAAAAAGTGAGTGCGAGCAACGAGGCCTACAAACCTGACTCAGTTACACCAGCTCTGGAGGAATGGGACAAAATTCACCCAGCTTATTGTGGGAAGCTTGTGGAAGGCTACCCGAAACGTTTGACCCAAGTTAAACAATTTAAAGGCAATGCTACCAAATACTAACTGAGTGTATGTAAACTTCTGACCCAGTGGGAAAGTGTGAATGAAATAAAAGCTGAAATAAATGATTCTCTCCACTATTATTGTGACATTTCACATTCTTAAAATAAAGTGGTGATCCTAACTGACCTAAGACAGGGACTTTTTACAATAATTAAAAGTCAGCAATTGTGAAAAACTGAGTTTAAATGTATTTGGCTAAGGTGTATGTAAACTTCTGACTTCAACTGTATTGTTTAGGCTAATTACTCAAAGCTCCTTTTGTTATTTAATTCTAGATATATACATTACCATTCAAAAGTTTGGACACACCTACTCATTCCAGGGTTTTTCTTTATTTTTACTATTTTCTACATTGTTGAAAAGTAGTGAAGACATCAAACCTATGAAATAACACATATGGAATCATGTAGCAATCAAAAAAGTGTTAAACAAATCAAACTATATTTTATATTTGAGATTCTTCAAAGTAGCCACCCTTTGCCTTGATGACAGCTTTGCACACTCTTGGCATTCTCTCAACCAGCTTCATGTAATGCATTTCAATTAACAGGTGTGCCTTGTTAAAAGTTAATTTGTGGAATTTCTTTCTTTATGTGTTCGAGCCAATCAGTTGTGTTGTGACAAGGTAGGGGTGGTATACAGAAGATAGCCCTATTTGGTAAAATATGATTTACAAAGCAAGGCACATTTAACAGTTAGGCTAGTATAGAACTAATTAAGTTGGGGTTCATCTCTTCTCAATTTTCTTAGACAATTAAGGCAAGGGCTGTTTCCTCATCTCACTCCGCCGCATTATTCTCAATACCAATACTCTGGTTAACTTTGTTGTCATGCAAGTAGCAACATGGGGAAAGGCGCCAATTCAACGGCGCACCGAAGATTATGTTTCAGAACCGCAGACAGAGAAACACTATCCAACGTGGGAGAAAGTGCACTTGTTATAAAATACTTTATTTATTAGTGTTGCAACATAATTTTTTACATAATATAACTATATACAATTTCAGTATCACATGTCTTAGAGTGATGGACTGTACCATCCCCCTGGCGTCCACAATGGATTAGTGAACTGAGAAAGGCTAAAATCAGACAGGTGTGTTGTGCCCCATGAAAAAATATAGATATTTGCAACTGCTCGAGTAAAGAAATCACAGTCGACCAAAAGCCCATCGACCAAACAATCGACCAGTCGACTAAATGGGGTCAGCCCTAGTTTGGATAATTGAATATTCAAAGAACCGTGCCCATCCCTAACACACACACACACACACACCAGCTGGGAGAATAACTCTGGAAACAGGAAGTAGGAGATACGGCAGCAGGAAGTGGAATGCCTATTTATTGTTTCCTCGCTGCGGCAATACAGCCCCGGTCCTGTCGCTCTTCTTTGACACTGTGGAACAGCCGTGCATGTCTGTGTTGCTTTGTGTGTGCGTGTTTGTATGAGTGGGACTGTGTGAGTGTGTGATAGACACGTGTGTACACATATGCATGTGTCCATGTGTGTGAGTGTCTCTATCATGCGTGTCATGTGTGTTTATGTGTATGTGTGTGTATGCGTGTGTGTGTGTATGGAAGGCAGAGAAAGGGTGCTCGGAGAATACTGCTGAAGCTGTTGGAATGTCCTGCACATTCCTTTGGTTCAGAATTAACACACACACGAGCTAAAAGAGTCTACTGCTCAAATAGACAGGAAAGGGGTGAGATGAGGGAGAGGGAGAAATAGGGGAGATATACTGGTTGGGGTGGGGTGGGGTGGGGGGGGTCAGGTGTGAAGTATCTCAAACCTACGCAGTAGTGTGTGTGTGTGTGTGTGTGTGTGTG
>QNTS01001296.1:225299-242643 GCA_003317085.1 Hucho hucho | reverse complement strand
TGTATGTGTGTGTGTGTGTGTGTGTGTGTGTGTCTGTGTGTGTGTGTGTGTGTGTGTGTGTGTGTGTGTGTGTGTGTGTGTGTGTGTGTGTGTGTGTGTGTGTGTGTGTGTGTGTGTGTGTGTGTGTGTGTGTGTCTCTGTGTGTGCACGCAAATGAGTGAGAGAAGGAGTTAGGGTGGGAAAGAGAGTTTCTACTATGAACTTCTGAAATGTTCATGTGTTTACATTTGAATCATATACATTTAAAACGTTAATCTCCTGTATAGTCTATAAGCAGTCCTGTAATAAACAGGTCTGTACCAGTACTGTGTGTGGTGGCTGTAGGGCTGGTTTTACTCTGATTCATAGTAGAAAGGCTTATGAGTGTGCAGTAAACTTGGGGTTGATGTGGAGGAGGGAGGGAGGGAGGGACTGAAGGGAGACAGAGGAAGGGGAAAGGGGGAGCTGACCTATAACCTACACACCTGCTCACACGCACATGTTTTTCCTCAGATCCACTGGCTCCATCTTTCCTCTTCCTTTTTTACTGGAAGAGAACTGGCTTTGGTATTCTTCCAAATTGGCCGTTGCACAACTCCGGCTATAGTATCAACATCGACACACACAAACGAAACGCAGGCACCGGGCACACCCTCACACATGCCATTTCTAGCACCACACACGCATGAACACACACACGTCCGTGTAGAACTGCTAAAGTATGTCATATTCAACTGTTGACTGGTGCAGACAGAGGGAGGGAGATGTTGATGCTATGATGTAATGTGCCTGCTGTGTTGTAACAGCGTACCTTACTTCACTCTTCATGTAACAGTGTCCTCGATTGTACTAACAGTTCGTGGATGTTGATGGATGGTGTATCATTGACTGTGTAGATGTTGATGGATGGTGTATCATTGACTGTGTAGATGTTGATGGATGGTGTATCATTGACTGTGTAGATGTTGATGAATGGTGTATTATTGATTGTGTAGATGTTGATGGATGGTGTATCATTGACTGTGTAGATGTTGATGGATGGTGTATCATTGACTGTGTAGATGTTGATGAATGGTGTATTATTGATTGTGTAGATGTTGATGGATGGTGTATTATTGATTGTGTAGATGTTGATGGATGGTGTATCATTGACTGTGTAGATGTTGATGGATGGTGTATCATTGACTGTGTAGATGTTGATGAATGGTGTATTATTGATCGTGTGGATGTTGATGGATGGTGTATTATCCCACTGTGCTACTCACTGTAGAATCCTTGAGCAGTGTGGTGTGAGATGTAGTATACTGTACTGTATAGTTATGAACTAATACTATACTGCATCTTACTGTACTAAACAACAGTGTAGTCACAGTCTAAGAGGAGTGAGATGGAGTATTATACTGTACTGTATCATATGGTATTATAGAACTCACGGTGCAGGCTGAGAGAGATGTTGATGACCTTCTCGTCTGTGAAGCTCTTGAGGTTGGGGATCTTGGCACACTTGAGGTGGGTGGAGGCGGGTGAGTCGCCCACGTGGATCCAGCAGACCCGCTCCTGGGCGTAGAGGAAGTCCATGGCAGTGGTCTGCTTGGTGGTGGTGGACAGGAGGCTGATCGTGGTACCGCTCAAAGACGTAGCCTGGATGTTCTGACTGTTTGCGATCAGCAGCACTGAGTTCCTTTCTACTGGGTCTTGGAGGAGAGGAGAGTACATTTACAGTACATTAGTTTAAAAGCCCCATGGAAAGCTTCGAGGGGACCGTTCGATAAAATAATGAGGTGAGTGGTGGCAGTGGTAGGTCTTAATACATACCATTTTTGGCCTTGCAGGAGCGGTTGTCGGGCTGGGGCAAGTAGCCCTCCACACAGCTGCAGGTGTAGGAGCCCTCTGTGTTGGTACAGGACTGGCTGCAGGTCCCGTAAACACTGCACTCGTCAAAATCTGACCAACACACACACACAGTAGGTTACACATGGGCCAATCACATCTGGTTAGCCACTGTTAATGCACAAAGCCCCTCCAGCTCTTTTTGATGGTCCTTTGAGCTGGATAGGGAAATTTGCCCACCAGACATTAACAAGGTATAGGCCTACTATTTATAAAGTCAAGAGCAGGTTGTAGGTTGTCACAATGTCTAGAAGGCTAAAGGTTGTCAGGTTGGTGGAACTCACCTTCACATGTCTTGCCGTCCAGCCCTATTTCATATCCACTCTTACAGTAACATGCAGTGCCCAACGGAGTCACAGAACAGTTGTCCTGGCAACCCGACAGAGTGCAGTTTGTGGCGAATTCTGTAGAGAGACAAGGAGGAGGTAATGATACGTTGGGGTCACTGAGGAGCAATCAAGAGGCAATGTCTGTAGAAACAAGGGATGGGGTGGAGGAGGTTAGAGGAGGGTGGAGAAGGGGTAGAGGAAAGAGCAGACCCAGGGATAGGGTATGGGTATGATGGAGAAAGGGGCATTCGTGCAAATAAATGTCACAATTCAAAAACATTCTCCATTAATAAGGACATTATATATTTCTTAATGTATCTGTAGATGAGACAGTGAAGTAGTGGGTGTACTTTCATTACTGTCAAATAGCCTACTGGAAGATTGACTAGCTCAGCCTTTGTTGTTATGTACAGTAGATCAATCATTTTCCCCTTAGATGTGCCTGTGATCTATAAAAACTTCATAGTCTGTCTATAATGGACATTAAACCACGCTGAAAACTACAAAACGTTAGTCATTTTAAATGCAGGAATCAATAGCCCAGTCTCTAGTCCTTAAGGATATTGTTGTCTGCTGTCAGACCCAGAGCTGGGGTCTTGCCTCTGGGCATGGGGAAGCAGGAAAGCTTGGGGTTGCAAAATGGGTCTCTGGGTAGGGCTGTTATGTGTGTGTGACCGTATTACACTTCATGAGAGCCCATGAGCTGATGTTGGGCAACATTTCTATAGGCTATGCAATTGTATGAGTAAACAGAGTGATGACCTCTTAAAAAGAGGAGGATCCCATCAGCTTTCTATAGGCTAGGCCTACTTTATTTATTACTCAACTTTCCTAATATTAAGCACATTGCTTATCTTTAAAACAGTATAGCCTACCTGGTTGGCATGAAAATTAACCACGGAAAAGCGTCCTCCATTCGCTATTTAAGTGCATAGATGACATGTATATTTGTTTTCGCTGCCCGTTTCAAGACCGGTGCATGATAATGGTCCTTAAACTCAGAACAAACTTCACACATTATTTTGTATATGTAAAGACAAGATTAAATCATAAATAGTGTGATGGGTGACAATATTAGCCTATCACTTGTGATTGATATATGTGACTCGTTTCAGGAAACTAGGCGTATGTCGCACATCACTACTTCACAGGAGCTCCATTTGAACGTAAGCTTATTTTTTATCAAAATGCGTTTTTTGGCAGAAATGCCTTCTTGAACATGTGAACTTTCATGTGCCGTAATAACAAACTTGTATGCCATCTGTAAATATTAATACAATTGTTAAATTACGAGCCTTGTTGGTTTAGCCAAGGAAAAAGTGAGAGCAAACCTTCCCGCTAGCCATGATTGGTTGGGATGAGTGGGCTGGACATGCCGAGAGGAGTTTGGATTGGTCTGCCATGTAGCACTTTCTGTCTATAATATGAGCTGGACAGTATGTGTAGATAATATTTTTTTTTTTGGGGGGGGGGGGCTTTTTGAAAAGATATCAGGTAGTAGAACTGCATGTTACTTGCCACTTTCTGCAGGACCAAGTTTTGAAAATCAGTGGAATTAGAGTATGATATCTAAGGACATGGAGAATATTCTGGCGTTTCCTTGTGAATATGAAGACGGAGTCGAAAAGAGAACACACAGAAGGCTCTTGTATAAAACACCTCTCCGGATTTAATCTTCAAACTAAGGGCAACCACGGCATCCGCGACAGAGAGGGACAAGCGTCCATCCACCTATACGGGTAAGAGAGTCTAGCTAGCTACATTTTCAGATATTACAGGTTTCTAATTTTGTCAGAAAGTCATTTTCATTAATTTCAAGTGTACTGTTAGCTAGCTAGCTAACGTTAGCTGGCTGGTTAGCTAGCTAACGTTATGTGTATGATCTGTGGATCAATATTATTCGCATCTCAGAGCCATTTGCATTGATAGTTATAGCCTAATGTTAGCTAACATTGAACCTGGTTGGTTAGCTACCTGCTGATTCATGCAAGGTAGTAACATTATGAGTTGGGATTATGGTTCATGGTTTAGCTAGCTAGCTACATGTCTAAACAAGAGACTCCACTATACAAGTAACTATTTCAATAGAATGTTTGATGTCACTGAGATAACTATCGATAGACGTAGCTCGTAAATTTACAAACGCTTAACACCCGTTGAATATGGCCGGTGTCAGTAAACGTTGGGAAAAAAGCGTAATTACATTTGCCAACAGCACAGTTGGTCACCAACACTCTGGATAACATAAAAACAGCCTAACCAGCTGTTCTCTCATTTGAGTCTGGAAGTAGCTAGCAAGCTAGCCAACGTTAGCCAGTTAGCTTGGGTGCTTGACTGCTGTTAGGTCAGAACACTCGGATCAACCCTACTCCTCGGCCAGAGCATCTAGTGTGCACTCTGAACACTCAGAGCGAAACACTGAATTTACGAACGGACAATCTGACAATACTCTGAGTTTACGAACACCCAGAGTACACTCTGGCACTCCAGATTAAATTTACGAACACACCCGTAGTATAAGCCAGCCTTTAGTCTTGAAATCTTCGGTTGTTTAGTAAATAGCCTCACATTTGAACCTTAAAGAGATAGGTGGGGCTAAAGATTAAGAGGGTGTGAACGATACTGAATGGGTGTAGACAAAGAAGAGCTCTCCAGTAGGTACCAAAACGTTCAAGGGCCATTTTCTCAAAAGTGAGGTTACAAGTTTATCAACTTTCAAAGAAGAATTACTTTCCCAATGTTCCTCAACTGTAGTGTAGGACATACCCTTTTATAGCTCTGAGTCTCTACTTTTATCCAATGTAAAAAAAAATAAAAAATCTAATTTTGCTAAATAAATAAGCCGGTAGTCACATATCATCACTTGTGAATGATGCCCAGTTTAAGGCAAACAGCGCATTCTTTTTTTTTTTGCGACTTTTTCAAATCCTAATCGCACATCTCATGTAGCCTAGCCCATAGGTCTATATGTTTTAACAAGGTTTGTATCACAACTAAAGTGGCCAAACAACTTCTTAAAATGAAGCACATTAATCCGCTTTACAACTGGTGTAGAGCCTTACTGGGGCATACATAAGCAGCGCGTGAGTTTCAAGTTTGGGGAAGATCATTTTCACAATAAAAATGCACCTTTATAATAAAAGCATTATATGTATAATCACATTTGTGGTGACTTTTGAGAATGGTGTTTTCCTGCTAACGGAACATAAGTGCTTTTAGCCTACTTCCTTGTGCACATTTATGTTTATAATGTTTATAAATAGTCTAATAGAATATCAACATTTTAAGCTAAACGTTCATCGTTTGCATCAGGCTCATTTCTAAAAACAATTTTGATGCTAGTGGTTGTATTAATTGTCCCAGACTATGTTTGGAATATTTATGTCTCGCACAGAATAGGTCAACTTTTGTATTATGGGGGATTGCCATAGGCTAGTGCTTTTGCTGTTCGTTAGGCCTGCTCATCTTGTTGTCTGACAAAAAGTAAACGTGGACAGTTCTTCCAATATCTTCCATATGCGCCTCGGAATTGGATAAGGACGCGCGCAGTTGCATTCCCGATGTGTCTGTCTTCACTTGTAGCCAGTGAGAAAGACCCGATCATGTGACAGAGCCATGTGAGTGAGAGGTGCTTCCGTAAGCAGCCGGGAGAAGGGAATTCAAATTATTATATTCAGCCAAATGGCACAACGGCCACTGGCCGCAAAAGGCATGGATTCTTTTAGGGGGAATTACGGTCATACAAAGGGGATACAGCCGGGAAATTCTAGGCATTATCAAGTGCTTGTCAAATTGTGAATGAGAGACTGATGGAGTGTGTACAGCCTGCGCAAAAAAACAAAGCAGAGCTCATGCCTTTCATAAGACTTTTTTCAAATCATCATTAGTCACATCATGCAGCCTTAGAATGTATTAAAACATATAGCCCAACATTTGTATCACAAATAAAACTCTAAATTAAGCATATAGGAGTACCTGCTCCTGCTAAATGAACTAGTGTAACCCACAGCCATGTGGCATAGCCAGATCAGGGCCTAACGTTAAGTCAACTCAGAGTATGCCATTGTGTTCTTCTGAACTAGACTACATTTTCTTCATATGATGTTTCTTTAGACCTGTTTAAAATAAACAATGGATTTATTTTGATGGTGTAGGCTATATAACATGGATGTATTAGACTTTTATAAATGTAGATGTTCCAAAGGTCTGCATCAGTGGCTTGTAGGCTATTCGTGGGTGCCAGGAGATGCTAAATGTGTTTATGTTAATTAACGGTCAATTACCGTGAGACCGGCAGTTATTTGCTTGACAATCACCAGCTAACATTTCATGACCACCGCAGCCCTATCTCTGGGCCTCGGAAAAAGTGCATCTCTCAGCTTCCTATCAGCAATCAATGCTCCCGAAATCCAGTGAACTGATCACACACCCAAGAGAAAATAAGCGCATATTAAAGAGTGGGTGGTTTTAGTTGGTGGGAGAGTAGGTTGTGTTAAGTGTGTGTGGTGGCCAGAGTTTGGTTTAAGGTGTGTGTGAGTGTGTGATGGTCAGTGTTGTGTGTGGGTGTTTAGTGGTTGGTAAAGGGTTATACAGAGAACGGGCCCTAGCTGAAACACAGNACTTTTTTCAAATCATCATTAGTCACATCATGCAGCCTTAGAATGTATTAAAACATATAGCCCAACATTTGTATCACAAATAAAACTCTAAATTAAGCATATAGGAGTACCTGCTCCTGCTAAATGAACTAGTGTAACCCACAGCCATGTGGCATAGCCAGATCAGGGCCTAACGTTAAGTCAACTCAGAGTATGCCATTGTGTTCTTCTGAACTAGACTACATTTTCTTCATATGATGTTTCTTTAGACCTGTTTAAAATAAACAATGGATTTATTTTGATGGTGTAGGCTATATAACATGGATGTATTAGACTTTTATAAATGTAGATGTTCCAAAGGTCTGCATCAGTGGCTTGTAGGCTATTCGTGGGTGCCAGGAGATGCTAAATGTGTTTATGTTAATTAACGGTCAATTACCGTGAGACCGGCAGTTATTTGCTTGACAATCACCAGCTAACATTTCATGACCACCGCAGCCCTATCTCTGGGCCTCGGAAAAAGTGCATCTCTCAGCTTCCTATCAGCAATCAATGCTCCCGAAATCCAGTGAACTGATCACACACCCAAGAGAAAATAAGCGCATATTAAAGAGTGGGTGGTTTTAGTTGGTGGGAGAGTAGGTTGTGTTAAGTGTGTGTGGTGGCCAGAGTTTGGTTTAAGGTGTGTGTGAGTGTGTGATGGTCAGTGTTGTGTGTGGGTGTTTAGTGGTTGGTAAAGGGTTATACAGAGAACGGGCCCTAGCTGAAACACAGCGGGCATCCACACGCACACCTCATCGCACACACAATGGGGTCTTTGTGTGCCCAGCCAGGGAGAGAAATCCACAGGCAAACACTGCAGCCCAGCACTAATCAAACGCCCTCAGGCAGGGCATGCCCGTGACAAGGTTGGACCGCAAATATTACACGCAATGAATAATTTAGCCATACACCTGAATAATGCTGTCACAAGCTCACACCTTGACACACCTCAGTCATCTTAGCTACTTCTCATGGAGTCATGAGTTCTCACCACTACATCCTGTGGGAAACCCTGTATATGCAGGGCCAGTGTTCTGAGCCCGAGCAGCAGAGACAAAACAACAATTGTCACATCAGACCTGGATTATTTATACCACTAACTAATGACTCACACTGAGACAACACCTGCCCATTCACACTGTCACTACCCATCAGAGAGAGAGAGAGAGAGAGAGAGACAGACAGACAGACATGGAAAGGAGAGAGAGCGAGCGAGCGGAGACAGAGCAGTACATTAGAGGGAAAGAGAGAGAATAGGTCGTGGAAAGAGGAGAACATTGAATATTTAACACAAGAGCCAAACTAAAGTTTCAAACTAAGAGTTTGTTCTTAGAGGTGGTGCACCTAAAGTATCTGGTATCCCTGTTTGTTTACCACAGTTCAGAACACTATTAGCACAAAGTAAGAAACACAAATCAGAAGTTTTGCCTGTTGCTAGTGGCTACATAGCTTCTAAAGGCTCTGTAGAAGCACCATGCAGAAGGCGTAACTTAGAAGACGTACCACAAATCATTCCATCACCTTAATGTCACTGTGGGGTGTTACAATGGAGGTACAGAGACGCAGACACACCAATAAAGCATACGTCCTCTTGCAGGATAAGGTATATTGGATATCATTCAACAACCACCATGGCTTGGCAGAGTTTCCCAGGAGTGTCAGGCATTCTGATAACAAATCAGGGCACCCCTATTTAAAACACCAATGCACCAAGAATATACAAAAACAGGGACAAAAACATGATATAGACCAACAGTAACTTGGACAGTTTACTCATGTGGATACACAGCTCTGTCCCCCCACACTAATACTCATATATCATGTTTTGTCCCGGTCTGAGAGAAAGGAAAACGTGATCATGTGAAAAGCCTGATTGTGGATTTTTATTGTTACTGTTGTTCTATATCATGTTTTGTCCCGGTCTGAGAGAAAGGAAAACGTGATCATGTGAAAAGCCTGATTGTGGATTTTTATTGGACGGGTGAGCTACAGGACAGGGTAGATGGATGGATGGTGGTAGCAGAAGCGCTTAACGTAGTCTAATACCCATGGTTGGCCAACAACATAAATTGGAGGTGCAAAGACTGGGGTAAAAAAGAAGAATTAGCTGAGGTACTTTTCTTAGAAAATCCAAACATTTTGTACTGGCCTGTTTTCCTATTATTCACTCTTCCACAGCTCCCCACCTTCACTGAATCCTCTTCACTTCCTCTCCTCCTCCCTCTCCTTTAGTTCCATATCTATCCATATGTGCCTGTGTCTCCGTTTGGCCAACCAAATCAGAATCAGCACGTGGTGTTAGCTAGGAATGCAAAGGTTTAAAACTTTTGTTGGCACAGTTAATCTGAAAAATAGATCATCTAAGCCACATAATCATGATTTGAGTGTGCTCCCAGTTTTTGTTTTGGGAAAGCCAGAACACACACACACACACACACACACGTTTAGAAGTCTGACCTTCATACACTCATATCTGATACTCAACCCTGCTTACAGAACAACATTTTAATTGATGTAATAATGAGAAAAAACAACAAGTGCGTGATAATAAGGAGAGAGATTTGTTTAATAATTTTGCTCTTTAAATGTTTTTAATAATTTCGCTCTTTAAATGTTTTTAATAATTTTGCAGTATAATGTGCGTCTGTCCACTCTGTACTATACATTAAACACATTCAGTTTAATTATAGTAAACCAAGGCCAAAAATAGGAGCAATACTGTAGGTCAGAGCTGCCCAACCCTGTTCCTGGAGAGCTAACCTCCTGAAGGTTTTCGCTCCAACCCCAGTAGTACTGCAACTAACCTGGTTCAGGTAATCAACCAGCTAATTATTAGAATCAGGTGCGCTAGATTAGAGTTGGAGCGAAAATCTCCAGGACGGTAGCTCTCCAGGAACAGGGTTGGCCAGGCCTGCTGTAGGTAGTTGGACTTGCAAACCCCCACAGGAATTCATACTATGCTTGGTGGAAAATAATCCAACTCATGTTATTATTCTTTCATATTATACTCCCACATGCTTCTTTACATGTAAATCTGCAGTAATCCATCATAATCATAATCCAATTTTAAAAGATGGAGTGTTGTATTTGAAGTGGGCAGCATGAATGTGCTATGTACATTAATGTGGGGGTAATGAGGATAAGCCTTAGTACACGGCCATGTTAGAATCAAATCTTCCATGGCCATGCCATCTCCCTCCATTGTAGTGCTGCAAGATTCCCTGCCTGTTACAGAATGTATGGGGAGGGTTAGGGTACAATACACTAAGTTATCTGTACAGGCTACTTAAACGGAGTGAGGGAGAGTTGAGGGAGTTGTGTGTTTAATACCTCTGCAGTGTGGCCCCTCATCCCAGCCGTCGGTACAGTCCGGGACCCCGTTGCACAGTTTACTCATGTGGATACACAGCTCTGTCCCCCCACACTGGTACTCATTGGGGGGGCACTGCGAAACACGGCTGTGCGGACCTGAAACACAGACAGGGACAAAACATGATGTAGACCAACAGTAACAAGCAGAAACAAGAAGAATTAGCTGAGGTACTTTTCTTAGAAAATCCAAACATTTTGTACTGGCCTGTTTTCCTATTATTCATTCTTCCACAGCTCCCCACCTTCACCAAATCCTCTTCACTTCCTCTCCTCCCCCCTTCCATATCTATCCACGTGCCTGTGTTCTACCACCACTCTTCTTTCAAACATCTCCAATTCAGTCTCCATCACATCCTCTTGATTCTATTTAGACATACCTAGTGCAGCAGTTTTATAGACAAGTTCAACCACAGACAAATGTGCACAACTCTTGGGGGATAAACAGATTCAATTGATCATCTAATCATCAAGCCCTTTATTAAAAATGAATCAGGCTTTTCAGTGCTGGGCAAGAACAAAGATGTGCACCACAGTAGGTCCCTGGGACGAGGACGGGAGAGCCCTGCTTTAGCTCAAAAGGCCAGGTAGAGAACGCTACTCTCTTCAACACACTCCATCTACATGGCTCCATTTAATATCAATCTGTTCAAAATGCATAAAAGCCTTCGCCAAGCAAAGGTGGGCGTCTGCTTAGGCTAGTTGTCCTCTTAGTGTGCCTAGGACCCAGCCAGACTCCTGCCCAGAGCTGCCCAGCCAGAGTAGACCAGACCAGGGCGTTTTCCCTACAAGAGGGTCTTTGTGAATGTCTGTCAGTCTGTTATTTGTATGAAATCATTGTTTGTGCGAGTGTACTGTAGCATCATGTTCGGAGCGTGCTCATAAATCTGTGGCCAAACACAAACCCCGGTGGCAGGCTGCTCATGGCATCATGTGTTTTTCTCTGAGTCACCCAGACAGACTGGATGGATGGATCTCTCCTGTTTGTCCCCCTCTTTGATTCAGTGCCTTTACACAATACCATGGACATTTCCTGGGCTTACATGGGGGACTTCAAGGAAGACGTAGCAAAGATCACAAAAACAAAGTTCGCTAACATTGTAGAACGGGGAAGTGAGTGTTTATGGACTATGGATAAACGGTCGATATTTTCAAACTGCAAACAGAATACAAACATAAATCCTGCTAACTGCCAATTAGCTGAAAGATTAGTCTTCACTGATACGTAGTGTTGGCCAATATTAGCATGCTATGATCAGTACCACGTCAAGGGGCAGCATATTCTTTAAAGACGTGTAAACTGTTCCTCCGTGTTGAATGGTATTTTGCAGGGTATTCAGATGTAAATGACAGTCTGTGGGGTGCAGAACAGGAGAAGAAGACTGGAACTGAACACACGTTCTCTTCTCTTAAAGTTCCATCTCTCTCCGCCCATGCGGAAAACCAAACTATTGTTCTTGGCAATCTCCACTCCATTTTTAACATCTGCTGACTCATTTAAAAACAATATAAGAGAGAGGGCATAATCGTGGGGGCGAGAGGGGAAAAGGGGATCATGCGGAGGAAGCGGAGTGAACCCCATTTAAAAGGTAGCTGGCAGGGCTTTGCTGGAAAACACACTGCTAATGTGAATCAGACAGCCTCTTTTATTTAACATTCCCCAGGTGGAAAGAGCCAGGTTAGAAGAGAAACCAAGGGTAGCAGGAACACCAGAGTTCATGCTCTCATTAAGACTCTAGTAGTAACAGTTTTAACACTAACACTATTAAACTATTTTAAACACTGAAATTGTTTAACACCAACTACTTTCTCACCATTTGTTTTTCAATTATAGAGGCACAGTTGACTTTTAAATGATGCCGGCCAAAGGGTATCTGTTGTCAATGGGTCTTTGGCTCTGCACTGTACACACACGCATGCGCGCACACAAAATTAACTGTTCTCTGACTATTGGGTTGGGACCAGATGAGAAAAAGCTTAAGGGAGAAACGAGTTAAATAAAAAAATCCTAGTGCCTCCATTAACATGATTGTTGGGCTGCCTTTGTGATAATGCCAAATTACATAATCTCTCAGCACATCCCTAGACAAACACACATTCCCATATTCATCCTCCATCACAGGCCACATCCAGAACAGAGCTCGTACTGTACCATCAGCCCCAGCCAAGCCATTGCTATCAGAGTCAGGGTCTGCTTGTTGAGACTACAAGAGATAGGTTATGCTAACCAAATGGCCTTCTCAATGTTTCAATCCATATCTACATTTCGGTAGGAATATAACAGATGGGCAGGCTATATGATTTATCTTCTAGGCAGCTAGCAATTCCCAAATCATTCTAGAAACTTGAGTTTGGCCCGATGACTGTATATATGAATGGACAAAGCCATCGATCACGTGACCCTATTCATTCTCATGGGAAGACTCAATAGCGCAAGGAAGTAATTTAAGATGGCGTCTCATGTGGGAGATTTATGGAGACATAACATGCGCAGTTTGAGATACTCCAGGAAGTGAAGTTGCAGGCTCTCTCAGTGCTGCCCCCTCTCATTGAAAATCTGTAATGTAATATAATATTTTCTCACCGTTTTACCCACATATACAGTACCAGTCAAAAGTTTGGTCACACCTACTCATTCAAGGTTTTTCTTTATTTTTTAACTATTTTCTACATTGTAGAATAATAGTGAAGACATCAAAACAATGAAATAACACATATGGAATCATGTAGTAACCAAAAAACTGTTACATCAAAATACATTTTATATTTGAGATCCTTCAAATCGCCACCCCTTGCCTTGATGACAGCTTTGCACAATCTTGGCATTCTCTCAACCAGCTTCATGAGGTAGTCACCTGGAATGCATTTCAATTAACAGGTGTGCCTTGTTAGAAGTTCATTTGTGTAATTTCTTTCCTTCTTAATAAGTTTGAGCCAATCAGTTGTGTTGTGACAAGGTAGGTGGGTATACAGAAGATAACCCTATTTGGTAAAAATCCATATTAAATCGCAAGAACAGATCAAATACGCAAAGAGAAACGATAGTCCATTATTACTTTAAGACATGAAGGTCAGTCAATCCGGAATATTTCAAGAACTTTGAAAGTTTCTTCAAGTGCAGTCACAAAAACCATCAAGCGCTATGATGAAACTGGCTCTCACGAGGACCACCACAGGAAAGGAAGACCCAGAGTTACCTCTGCTGCAGAGGATAAGTTCATTAGAGTTAACTGCACCTCAGATTGCAAACCAAATAAATGCTTCACAGAGTTCAAATAACAGACACATCTCAACATCAACTGTTCAGAGGAGACGGTGTGAATCAGGTTTTCATGGTCGAATTGCTGCAAAGACACCACTACTAAAGGACACCAACAATAAAAAGACTTGCTTGGGCCAAGAAACACGAACAATGGACATTAGACCGGTGGAAATTTGTCCTTTGGTCTGGAATCCAAATTGGAGATTTTTGGTTCCAACCGCCGTGTCTTTGTGAGACGCGGTGTGGGTGAGCGGATGATCTCCGCATGTGTATTTCCCACCGTAACGCTTGGAGGAGGTGTTATGGTTATGATGTGGGGGTGCTTTGCAGGAGACACTGTTATTTAGAATTCAAGGCACACTTGACTAGCATGGCTACCACAGAATTCTGCAGCGATACGCCATCCCATCTAGTTTGGGCTTAGTGGGACTATCAGTTGTTTTTCAACAGGACAATGACCCAACACACCTCCAGTCTGTGTAAGGGCTATTTGACCAAGAAGGAGAGTGATTGAGGGCTGCATCAAATGACCTGGTCTCCACAATCCCCTGACCTCAACTAAATTGAGAGGGTTTGGGATGAGTCAGACTGCAGAGTGAAGGAAAAGCAGCCAACAAGTGCTCAGCATATGTGGGAATTCCTTCAAGACTGTTGGAAAAGCATTCCAGGTGAAGCTGGTTGAGAGAATACCACGAGTGTGCAAAGCTGTCATCAAGGCAAAAGGGTGGCTATTTGAAGAACCTAAAACATGTTTTGATTTGTTTAACACTTTTTTGGTTACTACATGATTCCATATGTGTTATTTCATAGTTTTGATGTATTCACTATTATTCTACAATGTAGAAAATAGTAAAAAAAAATAAAGAAAAATGCTTGAATAAGTAGGTGTTCTAAAACTTTTGACTGGTAGTGTATAAAATCGAGCACATAGCCATGCAATCTCCACAGACAAACATTGGCTATAAGATGGCCTTACTGATGAGCTCAGTGACTTTCAACGTAGCACCATCATAAGATGCCACAATTCCAACAAGTCAGTTTGTCAAATATCTGCCCAGCTAGAGCTGCCCTGGTCAACTGTAAGAGCTGGTATTGTGAAGTGGAAACGTCTAGGAGCAACAATGGCTCAGCCGCGAAGTGGTAGGCCACACAAGCTCACAGAATGGGACCGCCGAGTGCTGAATCACGTCGTGCGTAAAAATCTTCTGTCCTCGGCTGCAACACTCACTACTGAGTTCCAAACTACCTCTGGAAGAAATGTCAGCACAATAACGGTTTGTCGGGAGCTTCATTAAAATGTTTATGAACGGCCGGGCAGCCTCACACAAGCCTAAGATCACCATGCGCAATGCTAAGCGTCGGCTGGACTGATGTAAAGCTTGCCGCCATTTGACTCTGGAGCAGTGGGAACGCGTTCTCTGGAGTGGTGAAACGTGATTCATCACTCCAGAGAACGCGTTCCCACTGCTCCAGAGTCAAATGGCGGCGAGGTTTACATCAGTCCAGCCGACGCTTGGCATTGCGCATGGTGATGGCAGTCAAACAGATGAATCTGGGTTTGGCAGATGCCAGGAAAACACTACCTGCCACAATGCATTGTGCCAACTGTAAAGTTTGGTGGAGGAGGAATAATGGTCTGGGGATGTTTTTCATGGTTCAGGCTAGGCCCCTTAGTTCCAGTGAAGGGAAATCTTAACGCTGCAGCATACAATAACATTCTAGACAATTCAGTGCTTCCAACTTTGTGGCAACAGTTTGGGGAAAGCCCTTTCCTGTTACAGCATGACAATGCCCCCGTGCACAAAGTGAGGTCCATACAGAAATGGTTTGTCGAGATTGGTGTGGAAGAACTTGACTGACCTGACCTCAACCCCATCAAACACCTTTGGGATGAATTGGAACGCAGACTGCGAGCCAGGCCTAATCGCCCAACATCAGAGCACGACCTCACTAATGCTCGTGGCTGAATGGAAGCAAGTCACTGCAGCAATGTTCCAACATCTACTAGAAAGCCTTCCCAGAAGAGTGGAGGCTATTATAGCAGCAAAGGGGGGACCAACTCCATATTAATGCCCATGATTTTGGAATGAGATGTTTGACGAGCAGGTGTCCACCTACTTTTGGTCATGCAGTGTATGTGTATATGCATATATTTCTGGGATTTCTGGGACACTACAGGCTGCCATTAGCTAGTAAATTATACTTAGAACTTCTTCTGTGTGCGATTTTAAAATAAAAAATTGGTTCAAGGACCTACAACTGCAAACAATGCTTGCAGTACTGTGGTCTGCCTTGAACTTCATGGCTTCAATTAGAGGTTGGGCCAGGAATTTTTCCTGACTATGTGACCTGACCTAGGTGTTATAGTCTATAACTAGGGGCCCAGTTTGGCCTGGTGCAGGTCAGGTGGTCAGAAGCCCCAACAATGAGTCACGGCTTTTACATAAAATAACAGTAGAACGGTACAGTGACTTTTCCAGCACGCAACAAAGCATTTCTTTTTTTAAGCATCTATCAAAACAACGGGTTTCAGGGAGAATGGCAGATTTGACAGCTTGCACGAGTGCACATTGAGTCCTTAAGCTTTTTCACAAAAGTGATGTAGTCACATGGTGAGGTGTGACGGGGCAAGAGGTGACGGGAGAAGTGGGGCAATTGTTTGGGTGACACAAATCGGCCTGTAGCCCTCAGCCGTACAGTAAGCCCCGGTAAGATTGTACATTAGCAGCGTCACATGTGGAGGGTGACCTCTGGGGGTCGGCTAGATCCTGGGCCATTATTAGTCAACCGACTGTAAACTGAACCACCATGCTCTGCTCTTTTGTAGCTTCACTTGTAGAGTGGAAAAGAGAGGCAGTGCTTTCTGGGGCTGAAGCAAAGGCCCATGTTCTGGAGTTGGCCCTGAATGTCACTGAACCCAAATGGCCTGTTAGGGTGGCTGCTGCATGCTATTTTCCATTCAGTGCTGCCTGCAGCATGCCTCACGTCCTCGCTCGCTCGACAACACAATCAAATCAAATTTTATTTGTCACATACACATGGTTAGCAGATGTTAATGCGAGTGTAGCGGTATGCTTGTGCTTCTAGTTCCGACCATGCAGTAGTATCTAACAAGTAATCTAACAAATTCACAACAACTACCTTATACACACAAGAGTAAAGGAATGAATACGAGTATGTACATATAAATATATGGATGAGCGATGGCTGACCGGCATAGGCAAGATGCAGTAGATGGTATGGAGTACAGTATATACACATATGTATGAGATGAGTAATGTAGGATATGTAAACATTATATAAATGGCATTGTTGAAAGTGGCTAGTGATACATTATTTCATCCAATTATAATTATTAAAGTGGCTAGAGATTTGGGTCGATGTCCGAACGGCATAGGCAAGATTCAGTAGATGGTTTAGAGTACAGTGTATACATTTGATATGAGTATGTCGGAAACGTAAACATTATATACAAAATTGTTTAAAGTGGCTAGTTATACATTGTTACATCCAATTCCTATGTTTAAAGTGGCTAGAGATTTAAGTCAGTATGTTGGCAGCAGCCACTCAATGTTAGTGATGGCTGTTTAACAGTCTGATGGCCTTGAGGTAGAAGCTGTTTTTCAGTCTCTCGGTCCCAGCTTTGATGCACCTGTACTGACCTCGCCTTCTGGATGATAGCGGGGTGAACAGGCAGTGGCTTGGGTGGTTGTTGTCCTTGATGATCTTTTTGGCCTTCCTGTGACATCGGGTGGTGTAGGTGTCCTGAAGGGCAGGTAGTATACCCCCGGTGATGCGTTGTGCAGTCCTCACTACCCTCTGGAGAGCCTTACGGTTGTGGGCGGAGCAGTTGCCGTACCAGGCGGTGATACAGC
>QNTS01001296.1:196380-224706 GCA_003317085.1 Hucho hucho | reverse complement strand
GTGATTGACTGTAGACCCTGCCACATTCCTCTTGTGTCTGAGCCGTTGAATTGTGACTCTACTTTGTCTCTATATTGACGCTTAGCTTGTTTGATTGCCTTGCGGAGGGAATAGCTACACTGTTTGTATTCAGTCATGTTTCCGGTAGCCTTACCCTGGTTAAAAGCAGTGGTTCGCGCTTTCAGTTTTGCCCGAATGCTGCCATCAATCCACGGTTTCTGGTTGGGGAAGGTTTTAATAGTTGCTATGGGTACAACATCACCAATGCACTTGCTAATAAACTCGCTCACCGAATCAGCTTATACATCAATGTTGTTGTCAGATGCTATCCAGAACATATCCCAGTCCACGTGCTCGAAGCAATCTTGCAGTGTGGAATCAGATTGGTCGGACCAGCGTGGAACAGACCTGAGAACGGGCGTTTCCTGTTTTAGTTTCTGTTTGTAGGCTGGGAGCAACAAAATGGAGTCATGGTCAGACTTGCCGAAAGGAGGGCGGAGAATAGCCTTGTATGCATCACGGAAGTTGGAATAACAATGATCCAGGATTTTACCAGCCCGGGTGGCACATTCGATATGCTGGTAAAATTTCGGGAGCCTTGTTTTCAAATTAGCCTTATTAAAATCCCAAGCCACAATAAATGCAGCCTCAGGGTATGTGGTTTCCAATTTACCTAGAGTGAAATGAATTTCTTTCAGTGCCGTCGATTTATCAGCTTGAGGGGGGATGTACACGGCTGTGATTATAATCGAGGAGAATTCTCTTGGTCTGCATTTGATTGTAAGGAATTCTATGTCAGGTGAACAAAAGGACTTGAGTTCCTGTATGTTGTTATGATCACACCACATCTCGTTAATCATAAGGCACACACCCCCACCTTTCTTCTTACCAGATAGATGTTTGTTTCTGTCTGCGCGATGTGTGGAGAAACCAGGTGGCTGTACCGACTCAGATAACGTGTCCTGAGTGAGCCATGTTTCCGTGAAGCAAAGAACGTTGCAGTATCGGATGTCTCTCTGAAAGGCAACCCTCGATCTGATTTCGTCTACTTTGTTGTCCAGAGACTGTACATTGGCGATTAAAATACTCGGGAGAGGTGCACGATGTGCCCGCCGACGTAGCTTGACTAAAAGACCGGCGCGTTTCCCTCTTCTCTGGCGCCGCCGTTGTTTTGAGTCGCCGGGTGCTATCCAGTCTATTGTCCTGGTCGGGGTAACAAACAGAGAATCCTCTTCGGGAAAGTCGTATTCCTGGTCACAATGTTGGTAAGTTGACGTTGCTCTTATATCCAATAGTTCCTCCCGGTTGTATGTAATAAAACTTTATATTTCCCAGGGTAACAATGTAAGAAGTAATACATAAAAAAACAAAATACTGCATGGTTTCCTGAGAACGTGAAGCGAGGCTGCCATCTCTGTCGGCGCCGGAACATGGTCAGTCCTCTCCAAACAAACAAACAAAGCAGCATCCACGTAATGGAAATAAAGTGCCTTCAGAATGTATTCAGAACCCATGACACTTTCCACATTTTCTTGCGTTACAGCTTTATTCTAAAACGGATTTAAAAAAAATTATACTCAGAAATCTACACACAATACCCCATAATGACAAAGTGAAAACAGGTTTTTAGAATTTTTTACAAATGTATAAAAATACAGAAATACCTTATTTACATAAATATTCAGACCCTTTGCTATGATACTCGAAATTGAGCTCAGGTGCATCCTGTTTCCATTGATTATCCTTGAGAGGTTTCTACAACTTGATTGGAGTCCACCTGTGGTAAATTCTATTGATTGGACATGATTTGGAAAGGCACGCACTTGTCTATATAAGGTCCCACAGTTGACAGTGCTTGTCAGAGCAAAAACCAAGCAATGAGGTCGAAGAAATTGTCCGTAGAGCTCAAACAAATCTGGGGAAGGGTACTAAAACATTTCTGCAGCATTGAAGGCCCCCAAGAACACAGTGGCCGCCAAGACTTTTACTAAAGCTGGCCGCCCTGCCAGGGAGATGACCAAGAACCAGATGGTCACTAACAGAGCTCTAGAGTTCCTCTGTAGCGAAGGGAGAACCTTCAAAAAGGACAACCATCTCTGCAGCACTCCACCAATCAGGCCTTTATGGTAGAATGGGCAGACGTAAGCCACTCCTCACATGATAGCCCGGTTGGAGTTTGCCAAAAAGGCACCTAAAGACTCTCAGGCCATGAGAAACAAGATTATCTGGTCTGATGAAACCAAGAATAAAACTCTTTGGCCTGAATTCCAAGCGTCACGCCTGGAGGAAATCTGGCACCATCACTATGGTGAAGCATGGTGGTGGCAGCATCATGCTGTGGGGATGTTTTTCAGCAGCAGGGAGACTAGTCAGGATCAAGGCAAAGATTAACAGAGCAAAGTACAGAAAGATCCTTGATGAAGTCCAGAGTGCTCAGGACCTCAGACTGGGTTGAAGGTTCACCTTCCAACAAGACAACTACCCTAACCACACAGCCAAGACAACACAGGAGTGGCATCAGGACAAGTCTGAATGTCTTTGAGTGGCCCAGCCAGAGCCCGGACTTGAACCCGATCAAACATCTCTGGAGAGACCTGAAAATAGCTCTGCAGCGACACTTCCCATCCAACCTGACAGAGCTTGGGAGGATCTGCAGAGGACAACAACAGGACAACAACCCTAAGCACACAGCCAAGACAATGCAGGAGTGGCTTCGGGACAAGCACAGGTGTGCCAAGTTGTGCCAAGCTTGTAGCGTCATGCCCAAGAAGACTCAAGGCTGTAATCATTGCCAAAGGTGCTTCAACAAATTGTGTGTAGATTGATGAGGGTAAGAAAAACAATTTAATACATTTTAGAATTAGGCTGTAACATAACAAAATGCCTTGCTGTTCTGACCAGGCAGGACTGGACACAAAGATGACCATTGTAGAGGGTGCGCTGTGCTCTGCTCCGTTCGTAGGAGTGCTGACCAGCTGCATGGCCACAGTGGCCGACTTCATTTAAACAGCCGCTACACACACACCAACAAAATACCATGGGAATCATTCAGCCTGCATAAATAAATAAACACCCCTCTTGCATCCATCCTGATCTTTCACTCAAGAGAATATGCAATATCACACACATACGTTTGAAATAATGAGAGATATTCCTGAAGTTGTGGTTGGTCTGAATGTGTCTTCTTGGCCTCTTGTTGTGGTTAACAGCACATACTTAGTTCTGTACTACCACTTCTATTTTTGTCTGTGCTGCTACTAACACAAATATCATCCTGCTCCTGGCATTTTCTCGTGTCCTTCTGACACATTTCATGAGTTTTTCACCCACCCACACAGTTGTTTCTGTCCCAGATAGACAGGGGTGTAGGCCGTGGCCTGGGGCAAAAAAACAGCAGGTTTCTCCATTGGTCTGGGCCAGCCTGTAATGACTTCCAGACTCTCTGATGGGCTTTCCCTTCCAGAGATACTCCCCTCCCCTTCTCTACTCATCTATACTGTCTCCACCGCCCTCTCCCCTTTCTTCTCGGTCACTCACTATCTCCCTCCCTGGTTCTATATTTCTCTTATTTTTTGCTTTGCGTTTCTCTCAGAGAGAAAAGCTGACCAAACAGACAGGGCTGCTTTGATTCCCTCTTCTTAAGTGGTGCGCTGTAGCAAGCTATCTGCTTTAGTTTTCCAGATGATAGATCTCTGTCAAGGGAGGAGCTGTTTTTTTACATAGTGTATATTTATTTCTTCTGAACACATTTCCGTTTGTTAGCAATGTCAATTCACAATCTTTCAAAATACTTACTTTTATATTCGCTAGCTGGACAGGCAAAACGCAGCCAATAACTTTTTTTACGTTGCTGCTACTCACTGTTTATTATTTATGTATTGTCACTTCACCCCTACATCAAATCAAATTTTAGTTGTCACGTGCCGAATACAACAGGTGTAGACCTTACAATGAAATGCTTACTTACAATCCCTAACCAACAAAAAAAATAAGAATAAGAAATAAAAGTAACAAATAATTGCAGAGCAGCAGTAAAATAACAATAGCGAGGCTATATACAGGGGGTACCGGTACAGAGTCAATGTGCGGGGGGCATAGGTTAGTCGAGGTAATTGAGGTAATATGTACATATACAGTAGGTAGAGTTATTAAAGTGACGATGCATAGATAACAGAGAGTAGTAGCAGTGTAAAGGAGCGGGGCAATGCAAATAGTCTGGGTAGCCATTTGATTAGATGTTCAGGAGTCTTATGGCTTGGGGGTAGAAGCTGTTTAGAAGCCTCTGCCTCTTGGACCTAGACTTGGCGCTCCGCTCCAGTCTATGACTAGGGTGGCTGAAGTCTGACACCGCCTGGTATAAAGGTCCTGGATGGCAGGAAGCCTGGCCCCAGTGATGTACTGGGCTGTACGCACTACCCTCTGTAGTGCCTTGCGGTCGGAGGCCGAGCAGTTGCCATACCAGGCAGTGATGCAACCAGTCAGGAGGCTCTTGATGGTGCAGCTTTAGAACCCTTTGAGGATCTGAGGACCCATGCCAAATCTTTTCAGTCTCCTGAGGGGGAATAGGTTTTGTCGTGCCCTCTTCACGACTGTCTTGGTGTGCTTGGACCATGTTAATTTGTTGGTGATGTGGACACCAAGGAACTTGAAGCTCTCAACCTTCTCCACTGCAGCCCCGTCGATGAGAATGGGGGCGTGCTCGGTCCTCCTTTTCCTGTAGTCCACAATCATCTCCTTGTCTTGATCACGTTGAGGGAGAGGTTGTTGTCCTGGCACCGCACGGCCAGGTCTCTGACCTCCTCCCTATAGGCTGTCTCGTTGTCTGTGATTGGGCCTACCACTGTTGGTGGTGTTAATGATGATGTTGGAGTCGTGCCTGGCTGTGCAGTCATGAGTGAACAGGGAGTGCAGGAGGGGACTGAGCACGCACCGCTGAGGGGCCCCCGTGTTGAGGATCAGTGTGGCGGATGTGTTGTTACCAACCCTTACCACCTGGGGGCGGCCCGTCAGGAAGTGCAGGATCCAGTTGCAGAGGGAGGTGTTTAGTCCCAGGGTCCTTAGCTTAGTGATGAGCTTTGGAGGGCACTATGGTGTTGAACGCTGAGCTGTAATCAATGAATCACATTCTCACATAGCTGCTCCTTTTGACCAGGTGGGAAAGGGCAGCGTGGAGTGCAATAGAGATTGCGTCATATGTGGATCTGTTAGAGCGGTACGCAAATTGGAGTGGGTCTAGGGTTTCTGTGATAATGGTGTTGATGTGAGCCATGAACAGCCTTTCAAAGCACTTCATAGCTACAGGCAGGTTACTTTAGTGTTCTTGGGCACAGGGACTATGGTGGTTTGCTTGAAACATGTAGGTATTACAGACTGAAAATGTCAGTGAAGACACTTGCCAGTTGGTCACCACATGCTGGGAGTACACGTCCTTGTAATCCGTCTGGCCCTGCGGCCTTGTGAATGTTGACCTGTTCAAAGGTCTTACTCACATCGGTTGTGGAGAGTGTAATCACACAGTCGTCCTTAACAGCTGATGCTCTCATGCTTGTTTCAATGTTACTTGCCTTGAAGCAAGCATAGAAGTAATTTAGCTCGTCTGGTATGCTCGTGTCACTGGGAAGCTCTTGGCTGTGCTTACCTTTGTAGTCTGTAATAGTTTGCAAGCCCTGCCACATCCGACGAGAGTCGGAGCCGGTGTAGTATGATTCGATCTCAGTCCTGTTTTGATGCTTTGCCTGTTTGATGGTTCGTCGGAAGGCATAGCGGGATTTCTTATAAGCTTCCGGGTTAGCGCTCCTTGAAAGTGGCAGCTCTACCATTTAGCTCAGTGCGGATGTTGCCTGTGATCCATGGCTTCTGGTATGTACGTACGGTCACTGTGGGGACAACGTCATCGATGCACTTATTGATGAAGCCAGTGACTGATGTGGTGTACTCCTCAATGCCATCGGGAGAATCCCAGAACATATTCATATTACCTGGACTAACCTGTGTCCCTCGCACATTGACTCGGTACCGGTACCCCCTGTATATAGCCTCGTTATCGTGTAACTTTTTTTTCTTACTTGATTTATTTTTAGCATATATGTTAGAACTTTTTTTTTTAATTCTGCATTGTTGGTTAAGGGCTTGCAAATAAGCATTTCACATTAAGGTTTACACCCGTTGTATCCTGCGCAGTATTGCAGTACTCGAGACCACAGAGTGTCTCGATCTTGACTCGGTCTCGGACAGTGAGGAGGTTAGCCAGCGCATAAAACCATGTTGCCAGGCAAAATATATAGACTTCTTTCTTGAAACATGAATATCTTAATAGCCTTTATATCTATTATAGACATGTTTGCGCAGTGGCGAACCAGTTGGTCTTCAGTGTGTGACAGGTTCATGATTCTGAAAGGACAGCAACCGTAATACCAGCGCACTCATGTAGCAGAGTGCAATTTTTGTAAAACACAATGGGCCAGTGGTGCATTTTTTTTTTCTTCTTATACTTACTTAATCCCTACTGACGCATATCAAAGTAGTGTAGTGGAGGTATACAACTTATCATTTCTACTGATATCTACCAATAAATGCTAACCAAAAAAAAGAAACGTCCCTTTTTCAGGACCCTGTCTTTCAAAGAAAATTCTTACAAATCCAAATAACATCACAGATCGTCATTGTAAAGGGTTTAAAACACTGTTTCCAATGCTTGTTCAATGAACCATAAACAATTAATGAACATGCACCTGTGGAACGGACGTTAAGACATTAACAGCTTACAGACGGTAGGCAATTAAGGTCACAGTTATAAAAACTTAGGACACTAAAGAGGCCTTTCTACTGACTCTGAAAAACACCAATAGAAAGATGCCCAGGGTCCCTGCTCATCTGCATGAATGTGCCTTAGGCATGCTGCAAGGAGGCATGAGAACTGCAGATGTGGCCAAGGCAATAAACTGTGAGACGCCTAAGACAGCGCTACAGTGAGACAGGACGGACAGCTCATCGTCCTCAAAGTGGCAGACCAATTGTAACAACACCTGCACAGGATTGGTACATCCAAACATCACACCTGCGGGACAGGTACAGGATGCCAACAATGTGGGCACAAACCCACCGTCGCTGGACCAGACAGGACTGGCAAAAAGCGCTCTTCACTGACGAGTCACAGTTTTGTCTCACCAGGGGTGATGGTCGGATTCGCGTTTATTGTCGAAGGAATGAGAGTTACACCGAGGCCTGTACTCTGGAGCGGGATCGATTTGGAGGTGGAGGGTCCGTCATGGTCTGTGGTGATGTGTCACAGCATCATCAGACAGCTTGTTGTCATTGCAGGCAATCTCAATGCTGTGCGTTACAGGGAAGACATTCCCCTGCCTCATGTGGTACCCTTCCTGCAGGCTCATCCTGGCATGACCCACCAGCATGACGCCACCAGCCATACTGCTTGTTCAGTTCGTAATTTCCTGCAAGACAGGAATGTCAGTGTTCTGCCATGGCCAGCGAAGAGCCCAGATCTCAATACCATTGAGCACGTCTGGGACCTGTTGAATCGGAAGGTGAGGGCTATGGCCATTCCCCCCAGAAATGTCCGGGAACTTGCAAGTGCCTTGGTGGAAGAGTAGGGTAACATCTCACAGCAAGAACTGGCAAATCTGGTGCAGTCCATGAGGAGATGCACTGCAGTACTTAATGCAGCTGGTGGCCACACCAGATACTGACTGTTATTTTGACCCCCCCTTTGTTCAGGGACACATTCAATTTCTGTTAGTCACATGTCTGTGGAACTTGTTCAGTTTATGTCTCAGTTGTTGAATCTTATGTTCACACAAATATTTACACATGTTAAGTTTGCTGAAAATAAAAGCAGTTGACAGAGAGAGGACGTTTCTTTTTATGCTGAGTTTAGGTACTTGAAAAAGTTAAGTCCGAAGTAGGGCTGTTGTGGTGACGTATTACTGCCACACTGGCGGTCACTAGTTATGAAGGCAGTCAAATTCACGGTAATTAGGCTTCTCCAAGCTCTGATGCTGCTGATGGTCATTAGTAGCCTACCAAACTTGCTAACTGCCTAATACTCAGCACTCTATTGTCCCTCTAATCACTGACATCAATGCAAATGTGTTAGAAACTCTAATCAAACACTTCATGAGAGCCCATGAGCTCATGTTGCGCAACATTTCTATAGGCTATGCAATTGCGCGAAAAAACTGTTGACGGCCTCTACTAAAAAGAGGAGGATCCCATCAGCTTTCTATAGGCTAGGCCTACTATATTTATATCTAAACTTTCCTAATATTAAGCACATTGTTTATCTTTACAACAGGAGTAAATCCTACCTGGCTAGCATGAAAATGAACAACCGGAAAAGCATTCTCCATTTGCTATTTAAGTGCATAGATGACATGTATTTTTTCCCGCTGCCCCAGTTGACACAGGTGCATGATAATGGTCCATTCTAAATCAAAACAAATTTCACACATTAATTTGTTTATTATGTAAAGACAAGATTAAATCAAGAATAGTCTGATGGGTGACAATATTAGCCCATCACCTGTGAATGATATATCATCACTTGTGAATGATGGCCAGCATAAGAAACCTTATTTTGGGTGACTTCTAATCAGTCACACACCTCATGTGGCCTAGCCCATAGACCTATATGTTTTGATAAGGTTTGTAACAACAAAATAACTTCTTAAAATTAAGCACATTAATCTGCTTTATAATGGGTTTAGAGCATAACTGGTATACATAAGCAGCGTTTGAGTTTCAAGTTTGGGGAAGATCATTTCACAATTAAAATGCACCTTTATAATCAAAACCTTACATGCAATATCGCATTTGCGGTCACTTTTGCTCATGGTGTTTTCCAGCTAATGGAACACTTGCGCTTATAGCCTACTGCAGTGTGTGCATTGCTGCGCGTATTATGTGAAGAACATTCTAATGATCTAAAGTCACGCTGTTGCAACTGCCTGTAAACAAAGTCCAGTTCATAGTGAATGATGGCAGGCCCATGTGGCAAATGCCTTGTTTGTATAAAGGCCTACTGTAGCTCTGATTGGCTATAGCGCACCGGTCTGTGTAGATGCCGGTCCTGGACAAGACAGATGTTTTTATTTCATTTTATTTACTGCAGTGTCTATTAATTGTCCAAACACACGGCCGCTTTCCCACTTTATATTGCCTTATAATAAGCAATTCCCAAACATTCCAGAAATGTATGAAAACGTGAAAATGACCATATCTAAGTGGTGTATATGAACAGGGGGTGTATAATGAACAGATTTCATGTTGCTAAAATGCTGTCAGATCCACTTTAAATGCAACAATGCCTTCCACATAAGATTTTTTCAAAAAGAGATGGCTAAACGCAAGCTCGCTGCAATAAATAGAAAACAAAAAAAGTTCCATTCACCAGATGACAATTATTTGAAACTGAACTTCTTGTTGAAAGTTATTCTTGAAAAGGGATAAGCTAACAAATGAGCAAATCCTCTTTGATAACACCTGCTGCAGCCGCTGCAAACTAGCTGTCAAACACTAGCTACTGTTGACTAACCCCATTCCATACAAATTAGCGCACCACGGCATTCAAACGAGGCTGCAATGAAAACTAATGGGACTGTAGCGACTGTGTCGGCATCAAAATTTGGGGTGTGAACTACGTTTCTATTCAAGCGTTGATTGGCATGGTAATGGCCCGATAGTATTGGAGAAAAGTTGAAAGAACTGACCCCTCTGATGCTGTACGTTAAATTGTGACATGTCATGACGTAATGTACATCACGTATAATGCAACTCATTCTGTGTCGTACAACCTCTCTCCACCAGGTGTAGCGTTTCTCTCACAGATTAAAAACAAGAAAGGGTAAGGGGGGATACCCAGTTAATTGTACAACTGAATGCATTCATTTTATGCGTCATCACTGCAAGCCAACATGACTCTCAAAAGCTGCGACAGCCGCTGTTAACTTCTGAAGATACCTATTTGAAGGGCAGCGCTAAAGTTATGTAATGACACATTATATAAACTCTTTATAGTGTTTTATTTACAATTTAGAGGTGATACGTTTGACAGATCGGGTGAAAAAAAGCAGTTTCCCCACACGGCTTATCTCCCCCTTTCCCTAACACGCAGTAGGTTTCGCTTCCCCACCCGTTATCAAGACCCGACTTCTTCAATCTTGCAGAGACGGGCAGCATGAATGTTCTCGTCATTGATTTTAGCTGGAAAGGGGAGAAATTGTGCTTTACAATGGTATTCATATTACAGTTGACCTGAAAGTATGACATTTTTTGGGCGCTAAAATAAGGTAAATTGTATATTACAGCGTGATGTACAAAAGTGCGTTAGCTAACTAAAGCTAGACTGTGGGTAAACTACTGCTCCCGATTATGCAGTGACCTGTTGGCCTTCAAGGCAGATGTTTCTATAGGTTTTTGTAAAAAAACAGTCCCAAAAAAGTCCCAAGTCAAAATGTGATTGATTGATTTCACTGTCACTCCAAAATGTTGCCCTAAATACAGTTGAACAGCAGATGCCTTTATCTAGCTTCTGATGGCCTAGCCAATGGCTGACTTAGCTAGCTATATTTTACCTCCCCAGAGACCAGCAAAGAAAAATCCTGATTGGATTTTATAAATCATAATATAATTATCATTATAATCATCTGAAGGCGTAGGATGCCCATTGTTACGCACTGTTTGGGTTAGTAATAATTTGTAGAGTGGCTCCATTTTCCCTCAGCATGCCTTTTTCCACTATTCTGAATGTCTAAAGAATCCATATGTTGTTCTGAAATATGAACACAAAAAATACTGTACATTTTGAACTTGTATTATGGTGGTGATTTGACTAAATTACAATCATGGTCTGGAATTGGATTCACATTTTTCTTGTCTTGGTCTTGACTGTCTCGGACACCTTGTCCCCCTCCTGGTTTCGGTCTTGACTTGGTCAGACCCCTTGACTTTTTCCACATTTTCTTACGTTACAGCCTTATTCGAAAATTTATTAAATTGTTTGATTTTACTCCTCATCAATCTACACACAATACCCCATAATGACAAAGCAAAAACAGGTTTAGACATTTTTGCTAAATAATATATTTTTTTAAACACACACACACACACACACACACACACACACACACACACACCCCTCATTTACATACAGTTGAAGTCGGAAGTTTACATACACCTTAGCCAAATACATTTAAACTCTTGTTTTTCACAATACCTAACATTTAACCCTAGTAAAAATTCCCTGTCTTAGGTCAGTTAGGATCACCACTTTATTTTAAGAAAGTGAAATGTCAGAATAATAATAGAGAATGATTTATTTCAGCTTTTATTTCTTTCATCACATTCCCAGTGGGTCAGAAGTTTACATACACTCAATTAGTATTTGGTAGCATTGCATTTAAATTGTTTAACTTGGGTCAAACATTTCGGTTAGCCTTCCACAAGCTTCCCACAATAAGTTGGGTGAATTTTGGCCCATTCCTCCTGACAGAGCTGGTGTAACTGAGTCAGGTTTGTAGGCCTCCTTGCTCGCACACGCTTTTTCAGTTCTGCCTACAAATTGTCTATAAGATTGAGGTCAGGGCTTTGTGATGGCCACTCCAATACCTTGACTTTGTTGTCCTTAAGCCATTTTGCCACAACTTTGGAAGTACGCTTGGGGTCATTGTCCATTTGGAAGACCCATTTGCGACCAAACTTCCTGACTGATGTCTCGAGATGTTGCTTCAATATATCCACAGAATTTTCTTTCCTCATGATGCCATCTATTTTGTGAAGTGCACCAGTCCCTCCTGCAGCAAAGCACCCCCACAACATGATGCTGCCACCCCCGTGCTTCACGGTTGGGATGGTGTTCTTCGGCTTGCAAGCCTCTCCCTTTTTCAATGGTCATTATGGCCAAACAGCTCTATTTTTGTTTCATCAGACCAGAGGATATTTCTCCAAAAAGTACAATCTTTGTCCCCATGTGCAGTTGCAAACGGTAGTCTGGCTTTTTTATGGCGGTTTTGGAGCAGTGGCTTCTTCCTTGCTGAGCGGCCTTTCAGGTTATGTCGATATAGGACTCGTTTTACTGTGGATATAGATACTTTTGTACCCGTTTCCTCCAGCATCTTCACAAGGTCCTTTGCTGTCAACTTAGTGTATGTAAACTTCTGACCCACTGGAATTGTGATACAGTGAATTATAAGTGAAATAATCTGTCTGTATACAATTGTTGGAAAAATTACTTGTCAAGGACAAGTCCTAACCGACTTGCCAAAACTATAGTTTGTTAACAAGAAATTTGTGGAGTGGTTGAAAAACGAGTTTTAATGACTCCAACCTAAGTGTATGTAAACTTTAGACTTCAACTAAGTATACAGACCCTTTACTCAGTACTTTGTTGTAGCACCTTTGGCAGCGATTATAGCCTCGAGTCTTCTCGGTTATGACGCTAGAAGCTTGGCACACCAATAATTGGTGAGTTTGTCCCATTCTTCTCTGCAGATCCTCTCAAGCTCTGTCAGGTTGGATGGGGAGTGTCGCTGCAGAGCTATTTTCAGGTCTCTCCAGAGATGTTTGATCGGGTTCAAGTCCGGGCTCTGGCGGGGCCACTCAAGGACATTCAGAGACTTGTCCCGAAGCCACTCCTGCGTTGTCTTGGCTGTGTGCTTAGGGTTGTTGTCCTGTTGGAACGTGTACGTTCACCACAGTCTGAGGTCCTGAGCAGGATTTCATCAAGGATCTCTCTGTACTTTGCTCTGTTCATCTTTCCCTCGATCCGGACTAGTCTCCCGGTCCCCGCTGCTAGTCCCCACTGCTGAAAAACATCCCCACCACCATGCTTCACCGTGGGGATGGTGTCAGGCTTCCTCCAGATGTGACGCTTGGCATTCAGGCCAAAGAGTTCAATCTTGGTTTCATCAGACCAGAGAATATTGTTTATCATCATGGTCAGAGTCATTAAGTCCCTTTTGGCAAACACCAAGCGGTCTGTCATGTGCCTTTTACTGAGGAGTGGCTTCTGCCTGGCCACTACCATAAAGGCCTGATTGGTGGAGTGCTGCAGAGATGGTTGCATTCTTGAAGGTTCTCCCATCTCCACAGAGGAACTCTGAAGCTCTGTCAGAGCGACCATCAGGTTCTTGGTCACCTTCCTGACCAAGGCCCTTCTCCCCTGATTGCTCAGTTTGGCAGGACGGCCACCTCTAGGAAGAGTCTTGGTGGTTCCAAACTTCTTCCATTTAAGAATGATGGAGGCCACTGTGTTCTTGGGGACCTTCAATGCTGCAGATATTTTTTGGTACCCTTCCCCAGATCTGTGCCTCGACACAATCCTGTCTCGGAGCTCTATGGACAATTCCTTCAACCTCATTGCTTGGTTTTTGATCTGACATGCACTGTCAACTGTGGGACCTTATATAAACAGGTGTGTGCCTTTCCAAATCATGTCCAAATCAATTGAATTTACCACAGGTGGACTCCAATCAAGTTGCAGAAACATCTCAAGGATGATCAATGGAATAGGACGCAACAAAGCTCAAAAGTCTCATAGCAAAGTGTCTGAATGCTTATGTAAATAAAGTATTTCTGTTTTATATTTATAATACTTTTGCAAAAATTTCTAAAAACCTGTTTTTGCTTTGTCATTATGGGGTAGTGTGTGGATGGATTAAATATATATTTATATATATTTTTTATAATTTTTAGAATAAGGCTGTAACGTAACACAATGTGGAAAAAGTCAAAGGGTCTGAATACTTTCCGAAGTCACTGTACATGCTTTTATTTGGGTTTCTATGCAAAGTATATTGACTATTTCTTTAAGCCTGCAGCTAGTTACTTGAAATTAGACATATAATTATGCCAAAACATGAGTCAACAATTGAATTCACTGACAGAGATAGCTAATGAAACACACATATACAGTAGCTGGCTGGCTAGTCTAACATTGGCTAGCTTTCAATAAACTGGCTAAATGGTCAACGAAGTTACCTATTCATATGACCAAGACAATTCATATTGCATGCTGCATATTTCAAGTGCACTTGAAAACAGATATTCATCTTATTTCAGTCTGTGAGATAGCTAGTGATATCTGTTCCTCTTCATCAGACAGCAGCTTGAGTTTTCACAAGAGGCTCTATTTACATTTTCGATAGAAGCGGGCCATTGGCTGCCTTCATCATGAGGGGTATGTACTCGAGTTCTGATTGGTTCCAAATGTAGTAGTTTGGCAAATTTGCCTGAGCGGTCGAGTGTTGAAATATACTTTTCTATTAGAAAATGTGCAAGAATTTAAGGTGCCAACACATTTTTATAGTCATCATAAGAATGTTTTACTGTCATATAGAAAAATAATCCGCTCCTCCCTCGACGGGGATCGATCAACTTCACATTTAAAGGCTTCGGCCCACCATCTATCTGAGAAGCTTTCTCTTTGTAACACTGTCTGATCTCCAATGAAGACATTGTGTCAGGGGAAATATGACGGTCGTCAATTGTTACGACTGCCACCTCTGTGGTGAGGGGCTGTAGGAAACCACGTCCTCAAAGCAAAGACAAACTTCGTAAATCAGGGAACTGGGTATGACTGAGTTGCGTGAAGGCAGACATGGAGGAATCGCCAACCAGCCAGACCCAGACCACTGTGTTAAATCTGATTATGTGTCAATCTAAGCTGGGGTTACAGAACCACACTATCCTCTCATAAGTAACCTGACTGAAGTATAATAGCCAAGTGTATTTTCATACCCTATCTAATAGAGCTTCTATGGTCATGGTTTATAACAGCGTGATTCTTCACACTAGCCCTGTTGGAAACACTGAACAACCAGAGTCCTTATCTGTGATCTGGGGTCTCTGACAAATCAGACCCAATTCCTGTCATTTTATCTAATTCACATAAATCATCCTCCCTCCCTCCCTTGGATGCCTCATCCTCCATTGATAAGACTTAACCTCCTTTTACTTCTAACAGGGGAAATGTAAGTAACCATCATCAGGGTAGTTGATAACGTTAGAGCCTTGACTCCAGTCATATGCATGGTTAACAAATGCAATCAAATTAAGCAGACGTAATAAAATAGAGCGGTTACTGCAATAGCGTTGCAATTATAAATCGATGATAAGGTAGAGTGATAAATTCACAGAACTCTTAAAGTGAAATAACATTACCTTTACACGTCTTAATCAGCAGCGTAAAATCAGAAGTTAAAGTTTCAATAGATTTGTTGTGGTTTGTGCCCTCGGCCCCAGGCAATTATGTGCATGGAGAAGTTGAGTGTTAGCCAAAGTTCATCACATACCGTGCCAGCCAGCTGGTCGACAGGGGCACGGTTACAGGGAACAGGGTGTAAGAGGGGCCACTCATAGCCAGAGGACCAACAACACCACCCCACACACACCCAGAAATATAAAATAGACAGTTAGGCTATAGTGCAAAATTGAATGCAACTGGACAAATCATGGTGAAAGATAATGTTGTTGAAAGCCTGGGCAGAGGCTAAGTGAAGGCAATGGCAAATCTTTAATGGTAGAGGAGCAGAACAGGGGTGTGTGTGTGGCGTGCCAATGATGGAGCAGTGACTGTCTGATGAGGAACGGGCTGTCTTACTGTAGTGAGCTACTGTAGGTTATAGGCCTACATCATGGGCTGGATTGAATCAGTCTTCAGAACTGGATAATAATTGCTTTATTTGCCTGATAAAATAATCAAAAAATATATATATATTGTAAAGCTGTGATTGAGAATAGCCCATGCTTAGTCTATAGATGTTCATTGTTATTATTTTTGAAAGCCACAACAACTTCAGGACAACACCTTTGTGGGTTAGAATATTTGGGAAATAAAGTTAAAGTTATGAACAGTAGCTGTCTTAAAGCTTTTTTGATAGGCCTAGTAGGGGGATAGGTTTTTGGCCATTTGTTTTTCAACCTTGCATGGAGGGATTTTCCCACCCGTTTGATCTCTCTCATTATTAGTCCTCTGGATACTGTATGTTTTTAAGCTATTCAAATAACTTTGAGATGGAACTCCGTTACATTCATTGTTTGATCGGGAGAAAGCCAGGCATAAAACAAAGAAGCCTAGCCTTCAGTCATATTCATAGCCTATCGAATGGAGAGAGAGAAGGGAATATAGGGTACTTTTTTTAACACCTAGACATAAGATAGAGTCCGTGCATCCAACAGAGAAAGAGAGAGTAACATTTTCTAACTGGACATTTTGAGCTGCTTTGGTGGAATTCTCCGCTCTGTCTGGCCTACATTCCTCTCTTCCATTCTGTAGGCTATATAAAATATTTATTGAAATAAGCAAGACCAAATAGGAATAGGAAAATTACTTGGAATGTCACCTGTGTAGCGCCCTGCTGTGCTCTGGAATCAAGTTTAAAATGGGTTAAACCATCAACGATGGCTGTCAATCATCAATAGACGATGCTATCGTAGTATTGTGTTGCCCAGCCCTACTTATGACCCACGATCAACTGAACTGGAACACCAACAAAGTACTCCATCCAACGAATGATTACAGAATAACTGCAGATGCAGGTGGGATAAACAAAACAAACATAAATTCCTACATTCATAACTTTCCCTCACTTAGCGGTCCTCTACCACTTAGTAGCATTCTGTTGCTAATTTCCTTCGTAGCACGACAACAGTGAACACTGGACACGCTGGACAGAAATCATGTGAGAGAATGAGAGACTTACAGACATCCGGCGCCTCGTCCGAGCCGTCTGGGCAGTCCTTCTCTCCATCGCAGTGCCAGCCCTTGGAGATACACGTTACTTGGTCCTTACACACAAACTGCTTTGGACTGCACGTCTTTGGGGCTGAAACACACAAGACACAAATATTAACTAACAATAAAAGTCTGCAGCAGATAACACTATGTAGCAGCAAACACAAAACACAACATTGAGTAGAAAGTTTGCCTTCTCAAACAACCATTATGTAACAAAGGCGGCTCAATAATTGTGAACTGCATAACTAGCAGTGTTAGGTAAAAATACACAAGGGTGTTTGACAGACATCCCATAATACTTGTTGCATAATAAAAAGTAGAAGAATGTTGAATCATTGTTAAATAAACTATTTAAATAAATGTGTTATTTCAGATTGATAGGTGAAAACTGAGGCATCATTAGTCAAATGCAGTTTTTCAGTTGACGTTTCTATTTCTGTGGAGTCATCTGGCTGTTATAATGATGGCTCAGGCAGCATTGAATCTCAACAGTTAAAACTGGGACTAATTGGTCTCAGAGAATGTTGTCCTGATTGGCAGCTCTTTAGTGGAAGGGACCGAGAGCGGTCACACGCACACAGGCAAGGCACACACGCACAGGCAAGGCGCACACCCACCCACTCACAGGCAAGTCGCACACCCACCCACTCACAGGCATTGCGCACACCCACCCACTCACAGTCAAGGCGCACACCCACCCACTCACAGGCAAGGCGCACACCCACTCACAGGCAAGGCGCACACCCACTGAGCTGAGCGATAGGATTGGGCAGTATACCATATATCGGGGTATTTGGAAAAAGCCACGGAATGTTTTTTCAATACCGTTAACTATTTCTGACATTTTTTTATAAATACATTTGTAGCGATTTTTTAAGTAAATACCTGCAGTCAACTTGTGCAATACATTGCATTCTTCATTTCACCTGTCACATTATTATGTACAGTGAGGGAAAAAAGTATTTGATCCCCTGCTGATTTTGTACGTTTGCCCACTGACAAAGAAATGATCAGTCTATAATTTTAATGGTAGGTTTATTTGAACAGTGAGAGACAGAATAACAACAAAAAAATCCAGAAAAACGCATGTGAAAAATGTTATAAATTGAGTCACGTGTGGTTTGTTTACAACTGAGGTGAAAGGGGTCTTTATATGGCTCTCTGGCACTGGAGTATACACATGAACACACACAATTCTAAACATGCACGCGGACAAACAGAAGTCTGACTCCGACATGTAGGTCTTTTGTTCTGCTCATCCTCTGCTCATCCTCTTCCTGACAGTGCTACCATCACCCCAGCCTGACTCACTACATCTAATGTCTGCCTCTGTATCTCCATTCTCTCTCCCAAAAGTCACGCCTTATCCCTGAATTAATAATGAAATGGAACCACAGCTTGTGTAAAAGGAGCTCTTATTTGTTGTGTGTTTGTTTGGGAGGCTACGGTAGACACCACTAGCAGAGACAGGCCAGGCACCTCCAATCTCCTGTAACTTCCTGTATGTGAACGCTGCTTGCTGTGACAGGGCCTACAGCAACCATAATGTTTGTAACAGCAGTGTGTGTAACAACTTTCCCAGACAGCTGTGGGATTAAACCTGTGTGTTCTGTTCACATAGCAACAGCTGCTTCAGACAAGACTCAACAAGCAGCTGACAAGAAGACACCGGGGAAAGCAGGAAGTGGGTCAGGAGGTTAGTTAGCTACTGTAGCAAACGTTACTGTACTACTACTGGGACTGTTGTGACCAGCAGGGATGTTCTAAAATGAGGAAGAGACAATAAGTAAAGAGAATGGTGACAACAATGACTGAGTATGTCCTGGGTATTTCCAATTTCATATTAGAACTGATGAGTAAAATGAGGATTGTTCATTCTGGATGGTGATGCTGGTTAAGTAACCTACATTAATGAATAAATTATGCAATGGCAAACTGGTGGATAACATCCAAGTGGCTAAAGGGGAAAGACAGAGGGCGGAAGGGAGGACAAAGTGGAGAGAAAAGGACAGAACAGGGGACAGAAGGAGAGAAGACAAAAGAAGGTAGGAAGAGCACCAGGGCGAGACAGCAAGTTCCACTGCTGACCAGCAGGAGCAGGAGATAAAGGATATTTTCTCCAAACGATTTGAGGTAGTGCGCACATGCGGCTGTTCTGTGTTGAGCGGTTAACAAAGAAATACAGTTGAAGTCGGAAGTTTACATACACCTTAGCCAAATACATTTAAACTCAGTTTTTCACAATTCCAGAGATGTTGCTTCAATATATCCACATAATTTTCTTTCCTCATTATGCCATCTATTTTGTGAAGTACACCAGTCCCTCCTGCAGCAAATCACCAAAACACAACATGATGCTGCCACCCCCATGCTTCACGGTTGGGATGGTGTTCTTTGGCTTGCAAGCCTCCCCCTTTTTCCTCCAAATATAATGATGGTCATTATGGCCAAACAGTTCTATTTTTGTTTAAATCAGACCAGAGGACATTTCTCCAAAAAGTATGATCTTTGTCCCCATGTGCAGTTGCAAACCGTAGTCTGGCTTTTTTATCGTGGCTTTGGAGCAGTGGCTTCTTCCTTGCTGAGCGGCCTTTCAGGTTATGTCGATATAGGACTACTTTTACTGTGGATATAGATACTTTTGTACCGGTTTCCTCCAGAATATTCACAAGGTCCTTTGCGGTTGTTCTGGGATTGATTTGCACTTTTCGCACCAATGTACGTTCATCTCTAGGAGACAGAACGCGTCTCCTTCCTGAGCGGTGTGACGGCTGCGTGGTCCCATGGTGTTTATACTTGCGTACTACTGTTTGTACAGATGAACGTGGTACCTTCAGGTGTTTGGAAATTGCTCCCAAGGATGAACCAGACTTGTGGAGGTCTTCAATTTTTTTTCTGAGGTCTTTTGATTTTCCCATGATGTCAAGCAAAGAGGCACTGAGTTTGAAGGTAGACATTGAAATACATCCACAGGTACACCTCCAATTGACTCAAATTATGTCAATTAGCCTAACAGAAGCTTCTAAAGCCATGACATAATTTCCTGGAATTTTCCAAGCTGTTTAAAGGCACAGTCAACTTAGTGTATGTAAACTTCTGACCCACTGAAATTGTGATACAGTGAATTATAAGTGAAATAATCTCTGTAAACAATTGTTGTAAAAATTACTTGTGTCATGCACAAAGTAGATGTCCTAACCGACTTGCCAAAACTATAGTTTGTTAACAAGAAATTTGTGGAGTTGTTGAAAAACTTGTTTTAATGATGTGTATGTAAACTTCCGACTTCAACTGTAGGTACTCCTATATGCTTAATTTAGAGATATTAATGTCACTTTAGTTGTTCTGCAAATGTTGGGCTTTATGTTTTGATTTTTAATACATTGTAAGGCTGCATGATGCGACTAATGATGATTTGAAAAAAGTATCTTAAAAGGGATGAGCCCTGCTTAGTTTTTTGCACAGGCTGGACACACTTCATTAGTCTCTCATTCACAATATGACAAGCACTTGATAATGCCTTGAATTTCCCAGCGGCATCCCCTTTGTGGCCGTAATGCACCCTGAAAAGAAATCCAGGCATTTTGCAGCCAGTATCCGTTGTGCCCTTTGCCCGGAGTGCTGCATGCTCTGAAGCGCCTCTCACTCACACGGCTCGCAATCACATCATCAGTCTTTCTCACAGGCTACAAGTGAAGACCGACACATTGGGACGCAACTGCGTGCGTCCTTATCCAATTCCAAGGTGCATATGGAAGATATTGGAAGAACTGTCCACATTTACTTTGTGTCAGCCAACAAGATGAGCAGGCCTAACGAACACCAAAAGCACTAGCCTATGTCAATCTACTATCCCCCATAATACAAAAGTTTACCTATTCTGTGCGAGAAATAAATATTCCAAACATAGTCTGGGACAGTTGTGGGATGTGATAGATCCCAAAGATTTTTTTTACAGAATGTGGCTGATGCAACAGATCAGAACTTTTAGCTTAAATGTTGATAAACTATTAGGGCTATTTCTTCACATTACACGCACAGCAATGTGCACATGGCAGTAGGCTATAAACGCAAATGTTCCATTAGCAGAAATTATGCATGTAATGCTTTTATTATAAAAGGTGCATTACGGCGAAAAGTCTTACCCAAACTTGAAACGCACATGCTGCTTATGTATGCCAACTATGCTCTAAACCCCCTATAAAGCAGATTAATGTGCTTAATTGTAAGTTATTATTTTGCCACTTTAGTTGTGATACAAACCTTCTCAAAACATATAGGCCTATGGGCTAAGCTACACGAGGTGTGCGACTAGGATCAGAAAAAGTTGCAAAAAAAAGGCAGTTTCTAATGCTGGGCATCATTCACAAGTGATAATATTTATAATTCACAAGTGATAGGCTAATATTGTCTTTACATATATTATTTAGTATATTACGTGTGAGATTTGTTTTGATTTAGAATGGACCATTATCATGCACCCCTCTCGAAAAAGGGGCAGCGGGGAAAAAAAACATGTAATCTATGCACTTAAATAGCGAATGGCGGATGCGTTTCCTGTGGCTCATTTTCAGGCCAGCCAGCTAGGATATACTCCTGTTGTAAAGATAAACAATGTGCTTAATATTAGGAAAGTTTAGAAATAAATATAGTAGGCCTAGTCTATAGAAAGCTGATGGGATCCTCCTCTTTTTAGTAGAGGCCATCAATCTAATTTCTCACGCAATTGCATAGCCTATAGAAATGTTGTGCAATATGAGCTCATGGGCTCTCATGAAGTGTTTGATTAGATTTTCGATTACATTTTCATTGATGTCAGAGTGATTAGAGGGGCAATAGTGCTGAGTACCAGGCAGTTAGCAAGTTTCGTAGGCTACTAATCATCAGCAGCATCCGAGCTTGGAGAAGCCTAATTACCGTGACTAAACGGTCAAGTGGAATTTGACTGCCTTCATGACTCATTACCGCCACACCGGTGGTCACACGGTCACTGCAACAGCCCTAGTTGAGATGGGACCGGAAAGGGGAAAGTCACACTTGCTATCAATGAGCCGTCCTCCTCTCAACGTTGTTTACCCAACTGGAGGTGCGTGAAAACGGTCTGGGTTACCACCATTTGAATAACCGCTCCCCCTCCACCACTGTCCACACAGTCACCCAGGAAGGGCACAATAAGGCTGGAGAGGAAGCGCCCAGATCTTTGTGGGCTAGTAGTTTATGTGTCGGGGGGCTAGGGTCCGTCTGTTATATCTGGAGTATTTCTCCTCTCTTATCCGGTGTCCTGTATGAATGTGAATTTAAGTTCTCTCTCTCTCTCTCTCTCAACATTTTAAAATCTTGTCCATGTTTTGTTATAATCTGCAACCGGCACAGCCAGAAGAGGACTGGCTACCCCTCACAGCCTGGTTCCTCTCTAGTTTTCTAATAAAACGTAAATAACTTCACAGTAACCTAAAATGTATGGAGATCTAGTAATAGTTCTGGAAATGTTGCAGTGGTCAGAGTCAATTGGAAACTACATTTTGAATGGTTTCATTTAATAACAATAGGCCCTCTGAAGTCATGAATCATTAAGGGAAACATTTTATAAAATGTATGAATTCAGAATTGCCTCGTCTCTCGTGTTTACTCTATCCATCTAGTCAAGATTGTACTTCAAATCAGTAGTGACACTCAAACATACAGTCATCAAAGTTGGCATTTGTCCCAAAGTAGATAAGACCGGCAGACAGACATAACATAGCTCAGTCACAAGACAGAAATAGTTACTATACCCCAGGCAGTCACAGAAACCCGCCAGCACCACCCTTATTGACAATGTCACTGTGGGGTAGCCTAGACAGTACAGTAGATGTTGACTGGGAGCTTTGATCACCGTCAGACTCACCGTCATAGGCTACAGTTAGTCTCACCCCATTAACCCTAGCCTGTAATCACAGGAGACTGTTCTAATGACAGGGACAATGGCGGACCAGCCTGCTCTATGTACTCTATGGAAGTGAGTGTGTGTGTGTGCAGCTGGTTTCCATTAGCGTACCTACACACTACTACTTGGATAAACTTCCTGAGAGAAAACTGGCTGCATTATCATCCAGACCACCCGAGAGGGAGATTCTTAGCTATGGTCCATTGTTATTGGGATTGTCTCTGAAGTGTAAGCGTATGTAAAATGTGTACAGAGAATAAAAAAGCTGGCATGGATACAAGACACCAGGTGTGTGACGGGAGGCTGAGAAGAAAGCCAGAGTGGCCATTAAATGACTGACGGGAATAGGGTCCTGTGAAGATAGCATGTACTGTACTACATTTTAAAATCACAGACAGAACACAATACAAGACAGAGTAAATAAGTCTAATCCTAAATGTCTAGTTATTTAACAAGTGATAAAAACTTAATTACGTTTGCAGATATTTAAAAGGAGACAAGGAGTCTTAAAGCTCACACACCGGTAGGATTGTCAAACGTTTGGAAGTCGTCAACAGCATTGTTAATATACTCCAAACCAGAAGGTGGCAGTAGCATTGTTTGGCTGTGCATATCTGTACATATTGCCCGATGGTCTAGATTCTAAGCTATCTGCGCTAATGTTGCTATTTTGTAGAAAACCCTTGTTGATACTAGCCAGACGGCCACCGCTAGATAACTACATAGCAAGATGACGAAGAAATTATTTTATTCACTCTCCAAGCTAGCTAGCTAATGTTAGCATATTTGAACAAGCTAGATAGCTAAGTACACTGCACTAACTCGGCAGCTAACACAGGCAGCTGTTTCATGGAAAGTAGCTAATATATTGTGATTTATTAAAATGTCAATACTAGCTACAGTGGTTAGCTAGCATGGAGGAAGTATTTAGTGTTGTATGCATTGCGTCTGTGCACTTGGCTAGCTATCATTCCATAGCCTACACTGCATATGAAATGTGACTGGCTTATCTGTGGCTGTGTGGAGAAAATGCTCTCTTTTTTTCATTCCCCCTTTCTGCTCTCTGATTGGCTCAAGTTGAAGAGCATTGCGATTCTAAAAGTAGAAATTGGTAGGTTCGTCGCTACCGGGTCGGCACCCAGCAGGTACCGCTTTTGTTCTAGCAAGACAAGGAACTTTGATAAGTACCTATTGGCAGTCTATCGGCAATGAGTTTCTCTGTGTGTTTCATGCTTTACATCAGGGTGAAAGAAACGACTTGAGTTGTGTGTAATCCCTCCCATCATGAACTCCCCTCTTGACTAGCCTTACAGTTCCGGCCTCCTTTTCAGACACACAAATCTAAAAATAGCACTTTCCCATTCACAGGAGAGAGAGAAAGAAAGGGCCAAGTGCTCAGATACATCTACCACTCCAGCCAAAAATGGACTCTATGGTCAGTCAAAACTAAGACATGAAAGCAACTTCAGATGGATAAGACGTTCCAAAAACATGACCACCCTTGACCTGGGAACACAGAGCTAAAACACCCCGCCATGACGGTTTCTCTCAACTATTTGCAGAATGTACTTGGAAGTCCATTAAAACAAATAGAGGATATGGAGAGCAAAGTTCCCTGGAGATGGCCCCATTCAATTCCAAACTCTGGGGATTTCACTGGCCGCAAGCCCAGGTGTGACCAGTAATGGGAACGCAAACAGTTGAAAACAAAGGCTGAGGATAGAGGGAGTGAGGGGACAGCCGAAAAAGGGGAGGATGGGGGATTGAAGGGATGTGTCCGAGACCCCGGGAAACCCCGTCATGTCTTTAGAAGTCCTCTATTCTGACCTCTGGGCTGACCTGAAAAAGGTTGCGCTGTGGATCTAACGGCCAAAACAAGAACTCCCTGTGGCTACAATGGCCTCCCTTCTCCTCCCTCTCCACCCAGGAGCCACACATGGTTCAAGGTTTAGTCATGGAAAACAGTGAAAAGAGCAGGAGGAAAAGGTTCCCAGATTTTCACAGTGAAAAACGCAAACAAAAATAAAAGCCCTGGGCACCAGCTGTGCCTCTTAAATATGGAGCCCTCTGGGAGTTTTGAATCAAATCAAATTGTATTAGTCACATGCGCCGAATACAACAGGTGTAGACCTTACAGTGAAATGCTTTCTTACGAGCCCCTAACAGACAGTGCAGTTAAAAAAAATACGTATAAGAATAAGAGATAAAAGTAACAATTAAAGAGGAGCAGTAAAAAAATAACAATATATACAGGGGGTGCCGGTACAGAGTCAAAGTGCGGGGGCACCGGTTAGTTGAGGTAATATGTACGTGTAGGTAAAGTTAATTAAAGTGACTATGCATAGATGACAACAGAGAGTGGCAGTGGTGTAGAGAGGGGAGGGGGAGGGCAATGTGAATAGTCTGGGTAGCCATTTGACTAGATGTTCAGGAGTCTTATGGCTTGGGGGTAGAAGCTGTTTATAAGCCTCTTAGACCTAGACTTGGCGCTCTGGTACCGCTTGCCGTGTGGTAGCAGAGAAAACAGTCTATGACTAGGGAAGCTGGAGTCTGACAATTTTCAGGGCCTTCCTCTGACACCACCTGGTATAGAGGTCCTGGATGGCAGGAATCTTGGCACCCAGTGATGTACTGCCGTTCGCCCTACCCTCTGTAATGCCTTGCGGTCGGAGGCCGAGCAGTTGACATACCAGGCAGTGATGCAACCAGTCAGGATACTCTCGATGGTGCAGCTGTAGAACCTTTTGAGGATCTGAGGACCCATGCAAAATCTTTTCAGTCTCCTGAGGGGGAAAAGGTTTTGTCGTGCCCGCTTCATGACTGTCATGGTGTGCTTGGACCATGTTAATTTGTTGGTGATGTGGACACCAAGGAACTTGAAGCTCTCAACCTGCTCCACTGTAGCCCCGTCGATGAGAATGGGGGCATGCTCCGTCCTTTTTTTCCTGTAGTACACAAGGCCTGTAAACTTAAAACTTGACCAAATCCACCATTGAACAAAGGAAATAACACAAACTTTAGACTCAGGGCTGTGGTAAATGTTTCATGAAAATGCAGCCAATGTCTGATTGATCTTTTAATATATGATGTTACTTTCTTGTTTTGAAAGCAGGACATTTTATGTTTTAATGAGCCGAGTCCGCTAGATATCTCTGTAAATAAAGGTCTTTATTAAAATCACATCAAAGAGGATAGGACGCTAGTGTGTGGGTGTGTGTGTGTGCACGTGCGTCAGCAGGAGTGGTTCAGCATGTTTACATGTGTTTTTTCTGTATTTATAGTATGGTGTGTGTGTGTGTGTGTGTGTGTGTGTGTGTGTGTGTGTGTGTGTGTGTTAGAGCACAGTGGAGAATTAACAGCAGGAATGCGCTCATGTCTGGGGAGGGCTGCCAAGTAAAATGGGTCTGGCCATGCGGGACAACAGCCCTAAGACTGTTTAAGTAGTAGACGCTATCGATCTACATATGCCACTGTGGTATGGAGAAGCAAAACCCATTAGGGGAATGTGCCCATCATACGTGATCTTATTAATGTGCTGATTGGACATCTGCCGGAGTTTAGACCATGTGGGTGATTCTCACGAAGCCAGTTTTATACATGTCTGTAGCAAACAAAGTTACAAAACCATGATGCATCTGCAAAAATCAACTATCATTCTGAGGACTAAGGTGTCTATTTTTTGGCAAAGTGTCTTATTTTAAATACATTTTGCAGAATTTGGTTCATTTTCACCTCAGTCCCGAAATTAAATTCTCTGGTAATTTTATACAATTTTACTTTAGGTTTTTCTAACTTATTTGAATAAAACACAAAATATGTTGCTGTAGTTGGTCCATATATCATAAAAATAGGAGATTAGTTGAAAAATAAATAAAATTACATTAAACTATTACGTCTCAAGTTCTTTTTCAAGTTCTTTTTAAAAACGCCAATCAGCTTTTAAATAAGGTTGTGGTCACCCATGATGCATCATCTAGGAGTAGAAGTTAATTTATTCGCTTATATTCAGAATGAGGTTCTTATCCTAAAAACACCCCCTTTGTCCCGCTTAACTCAGGCCTTTTCATTAGCAGAGCAATGTTAAAAAAACATATTATACATTGATTTGTTTGTTTATAACTGTTTTGGACTGTTGCGGTAATGAGAATTTTGTGAAAAAGGACAAATGTTTTGGTCAAATGTCAGTTGTGAGAATCACGTGTATCAACCGCGAGGCAGTCATTGACTGTGACCAGTGTGTTCCGTACAGTATGTTAGGACAGAAGTTGGAGACTTAACCTCCCATTACATTGACATGAGGATTACAAACCAGTTTAACTGCAAGAGAAGAAGAAAAACCATGAGACTATTGCTTCCTTTGTGCGACCACAATCCTAATCCCCTGTTAAGAATAAGGGAATCTGTAATAATGATGTTCCAAACGAGACCTCCCTTTACCGCACAATTCTGGCACTGTACAGTCTGTACCTACAGTGAAGTAGGCCAGGCATGACACAATGCTACTTAGATAGCTGCTGAGGGAAACATTTTTAGAGGGAATTATAATGAAATCCTTTAGTGCCTTCTCACGGGACCAACACAAGCATAGGGCTTGGGCTTCAAAGTTCCAGCCTCATTTCTCTAGAACGTTCTCACTTACACTTAACCATGCCTGTAGGACGAACATATGATATGACAAGGTGAAACAAACAGTCTGTCATCCACTGTAGACACCCAAAGATGAGGCGTGTAAGAGACACCCCAAGGGAAGATGATTCAATAGCAGTGGTGGCATCGTAACCAAAACCATCACAACTTTACCGGTGGTCCCAGCGAATCTGGTCGTGCAACTGTTGCACAATACAACCCAACCAAAAACATAATGAGATGGACTGGAGCCACTGACCACAAGATAAGTCATCTCCCCTCAATTTAATTGGTAGGCTGGAGGTCTAACAAAGCTTGATGCAACATGCTACATAATTAAAGATGTAGTAAGGGGAAGAAAGACGTCATGTCAGTATGTTATCGTTCACAGTAAAAGGGCAGTGAGAAAGAGGCTGAGAGCTGCCAAGATACTGTATGTATTCCATCTCTGCTGGCACACACCAGCCTAATGTGAAATTGCCTCTGCTTCAGTGATGTTACATCACCAGTGTCTGGGTCGATCCGCTTTGGTCCACAAACATCACCAGTGCAGTGCACTTCACCCGCTCTGTCCCTGGTCAATCAGGTGTGAGGATCGAGGACATCAGTGGGACAGTGTGTCCCTGATGTTACATCATCATAATAATAGAAAACACAGCCACTTTCTCAGTCTCTGCCCAATCAGGTGTGATAAAAGCCTTTGATGACTGCTAGCAATTGTTCTCCCTCACAAGGAAAGCATTGAATTGCCTATGGTGTATTATTATTGTTATTATTACATTTTTTATTGAATATCTGAAAATATATACAATATACTTGCAGTGAAGCCGCTCAACAACTACATCATACCAGTCATCCAACAGACTCCCATTCAGAGCGACACACAGAAGCATCCAGGGTCAATTCCCTGCTCAAGGGCACGTTGACAGATCTCCCACCAGGCCAAAAAATGTGAACCCAAACCCTCCAAGATCCCCCACAGTTCCCCAATAGCTGTCCCTCAACCATTTGAGACCCCTCCCAC
>QNTS01001296.1:163220-196372 GCA_003317085.1 Hucho hucho | reverse complement strand
CCCCCCCCCCCCCAAGAAGAAAAATAAAAAATACAATTAATTCCATTCCCCACCCCCCACCCCCCAAGAACCCCCAACAACCAAGAGAATGAACTAAAGAGAAAAAAGAAAAAGACAGAAAACAGCAAACAATGCAAAAAAAAATACAAATATAAATAAAAAAATGAAAAATGTTCTTTTTTTTTTTAAACAAAGTACATCGCTAACTGAGGGCAATACCAAAATAAATGGTCTATTGATTTTGTATCTTCACAACAAAATCTGCAGAGCTTCGATGATTTTATGCAAATTTTGTTGGTGGCAAGAATTCTATATAATAATTTTAGCTGAAAAGCACGAAGTCTTGAATCTTGCGTTGTTTTATATATATCAACTCATACACCCTGTTCCATGGAATTGGTACATCAAAAATCTCTCCCAACTATTTTGCAATCTGTATGGCACAGTTGTCAACATCCTGATCCTCAAATGAAACTGGTATACTTTCCTATTTATGCTATTTTTATTCCTCCGCCAGTTTTGATCCCTACCTCCTCCCGCTGCCACCTGCATCCTCCATTTTTGGGGTGATGCTGTAATCAATTGGATTGATTGAGCAATCCTTCCCGTACAACTCCATGAAGGACATAACTCTACCATTCCAATTTACAATATCGTTTAAGAACAAAACTCCCTTTTCAAACATCTTTCCCATAAATACAGGTATTTTATCAACCAGCACATTTGAGTTCAGCCATAATATTTGTTCTATCTTTTCAGGGGGATGAAATTGAAATTGTAGCCAATTATTTATATATTTTGTGATTTGAATACCAAGTATGTCTACTTCACCATCAGCCCATTTTATAGGTAAACTGCAGGGTAATGTAAAAGTTGTATTTTTCAAAGATCCAATACGTAATATTGTACACTTATCATAATTAGGTTTTAGTCCAGAGACTACAGAAAGGTTATCTAGATCTTCAATGAGACATTGCAGGGATCTAGCTTGCGGACTTAATATAAAACTTGAGTCATCAGCATACATGGACACCTTTGTTTTTAAGCCTTGGAGTTCTAATCCTCTAATGTTATTGGATCTGATTTTAATAGCTAGCATTTCGATGGCCATAACGAATAGATATGGTGACAGCGGGCACACTTATTTAACTCCTCTTGACAATTCAAAACCCTGAGAAGTAGCCGTTATTTACCATTTTACACCTGGGGTTGCTATACATTATTTTTACCCATTTTATAAGAGAATTACTGAAATTGAAAAGATCCAGGCATTTATAAATAAAATCCAGTCTTACTTTATCAAATGCCTTTTCAAAATCTGCTATAAATACCAGGCCTGGCTTCTTAGATGTTTCATGATGTTCTATTATTTGTTCTTGAATAAGTTCCTCAAGTTTTTTGTTTTTCCTCTAACTTATTGTGTACCTCTGTAGTATAGTTTTTATTGCTATCTACCTGTACTATTAATTAATGAATTAGTCTGCCAGAAACTGCTTTTATTATTGATGAATACTGAATGACCTCTGAAGGTACATTTAAAAGGTATCCCAAACAATAAGGGGATTTGCAAAAAGAATTCAGTTATAAATTATTTTGTCTTACTTAAAAATATGTTGTCCTCCAGTAAACTTTGATTACATTTCCAATACCCCTGTCCACGTGGAAAATCTATAAGAGTTAATAATTAGATTATGATCCGATCGCATTCTGTCTCCTTTTAAAACTTTTTTAACCTTTGATGCAAGAGAGAAAGAGACAAGAAAGTGGTCAAGACGACTAGCTTGATTGTATATCTCACTAGGTCAGGTTTTTTTTAGTCTCCAAATATCCACTATTTCTAACGTGTCCATAATATTTTTGATTTCCTTAAGGGCACAGTGATGATAGTTTGTAGAGTGATTACCTTTACGGTCCATTGATGTACTTAACACTGTGTTATAGTCTCCTACCATAATGATTTGACCATTTGTTGCCGGTAAGTTCAATAAATTGGTATAAATGTTTTCAAAGAATTATGGATCATCCTGATTTGGACCATATATATTAATAATGAGCCAAATCTCTTTTTCATCCACTTTCATATTCTAAAAGATCCACCTTCCTTGCGAATCCTTCCTGACCATTTGCACATTCAGATCGACATTTTTGTTAGTTAATATCACCACCCCATTCCTTTTTCCACACAACTTCATCTAAAAATGTAGAGTGAGTTTCCTGTAAACAGTATATGTTATATTCCTTTTATTTTACCCAGTTGCAGTTGCAAACCGTAATCTGGCTTTTTTATGGCGGGTTTGGAGCAGTGGCTTTTTACTTGCTGAGTGGCCTTTCAGGTTATGTCAATATAGGACTCGTTTTACTGTGGATATAGATACTTTTGTACCTGTTTCCTCCAGCATCTTCACAAGGTCATTTGCTGTAGTTCTGGGATTGATTTGCACATTTTGCACCAAAGTACGTTCATCTCTAGGAGACAGAACACGTCTCCTTCCTGAGCGGTATGACAACTGTGTGGTCCCATGGTGTTTATACTTGCGTACTATTGTTTGTACAGATGAACGTGGTACCTTCAGGAATTTTGAAATTGCTCCCAAGGATGAACCAGACTTGTGGAGGTCTACAATTTTTTTCTGAGGTCTTGGCTGATTTCTTTTAATTTTCCCATTATATCAAATCAAAGAGGCACTGAGTTTGAAGGTAGGCCTTGAAATACATCCACAGGTACACCTCCAATTGACTCAAATTATGTCAGTTAGCCTAACAGAAGCTTCTAAAGACATGACATCATTTTCAGGAATTTTCCAAGCTGTTTAAAGGCACAGTCAACTTAGTGTATGTTTCATTTCTGACCCACTGAAATTGTGATACAGTGAATTATAAGTGAAATAATCTGTCTGTTATTAATTGTTGGAAAAATGACATGTGTCATGCACAAAGTAGATGTCCTAACAGACTTGCCAAAACTATAGTTTGTGGAGTGGTTGAAAAACTAATTTGAATGACTCCAACCTAAGTGTATGTAAACTTCCGACTTCAACTGTATATACACTGAACTAAAATATAAAATGCAACAATTTCAAAGATTTTACTGAGTTACAGTTCATATAAAGAAAATCAGTCAATTGAAAAAAATTCATTAGGCCCTAATCTATGGATTTCACATGACTGGGCAGAGATGCAGCCATGGGTGGGCATAGGCCCACCACTGGGGAGCCAGGCCCAGCCAATCAGATTGAGTTTTTCCTCACAAAAAGGGCTTTATTACAGACAGAAATACTCCTGTGTCATCAGCTGTCCGGCTGGCTGGTCTCAGACGATCCCGCAGGTGAAGAAGCTGGATGTGGAGGTCCTGTCTTGGCATGGTTATACATGGGCTGCGGTTGTGAGGCCGGTTGGACATGCTGTTAAATTCTCTAAAACAACGTTGGAGGCGGCTTAGAGAAATTAACATTAAATTCTCTGGCAACAGCTCTGGTGGATATTCCTGCAGTCAGCATGCCAATTGCGCACTCCCTCAAAATTTGAAACATATGTGGCATTGTGTTGTGTGACAAAACTGCACATTTTAGAGCAGCCTTTTATTGTCCCCAGCACAAGGAGCGCCCGTGTAATGATCATGCTGTTTAAATCAGCCACACCTTCAAGTGGATGAATTATATTGCTAAAGGAGAAATGCTCACTAACAGGGAAGTAAAGAAATGTGTGCACACAATGAGAAATAAGCTCTTTGTGCATATGGAACATTTCTGGGATCCTTTGTTTCAGCTCATGAAACAATGGGACCAACACTTTACTTGTTGCATTAATATTTTTGTTCAGTATATTTTTAATTTACAGTGAGGGAAACAAGTATTTGACCCCTCTGCAAAACATGACTTAGTACTTGGTGCCAACAAGGGTTTTGCCAATCACAGAGGTCAGACATTTCTTGCAGTTGGCCACCAGATTAGCACAGGAGGGATTTTGTCCCACTCCTCTGTGCAGATCTTCTCCAAGTCATTAAGGTTTCGAGGCTGACGTTTGGCAACTCGAAACCTTTAGCTCCCTCCACAGATTTTCTATGGGATTAAGGTCTGGAGACTGGCTAGACCACTCCAGGACCTTAATGTGCTTCTTCTTGAGCCACTCCTTTGTTGCCTTGGCCGTGTGTTTTGGGTCATTGTCATGCTGGAATATATCCATCCACGACCCATTTTCAATGCCCTGGCTGAGGGAAGGAGGTTCTCACCCAAGATTTGACGGTACATGGCCCCGTCCATCGTCCCTTTGATGCGGTGAAGTTGTCCTGTCCCCTTAGCAGAAAAACACCCCCAAAGCATAATGTTTCCNCCCAGGCCGAGGGAGATTGACAGTTCTTTTGTGTTTCTTCCATTTGCGAATAATCGCACCAACTGTTGTCACCTTCTCACCAAGCTGCTTGGCGATGGTCTTGTAGCCCATTCCAGCCTTGTGTAGGTCTACAATCTTGTCCCTGACATCCTTGGAGAGCTCTTTGGTCTTGGCCATGGTGGAGAGTTTGGAATCTGATTGATTGATTGCTTCTGTGGACAGGTGTCTTTTATACAGGTAACAAACTGAGATTAGGAGCACTCCCTTTAAGAGTGTGCTCCTAATCTCAGCTCGTTACCTGTATAAAAGACACCTGGGAGCCAGAAATCTTTCTGATTGAGGGGGTCAAATACTTATTTCCCTCATTAAAATGCAAATCAATTTATAACATTTTTCACATGCGTTTTTCTGGATTTTTTTGTTGTTATTCTGTCTCTCACTGTTCAAATAAACCTACCATTAAAATTATAGACTGATCATTCCTTTGTCAGTGGGCAAACGTACAAAATCAGCTGGGGATCAAATACTTTTTTCCCTCACTGTAAGTACTTTACACCACTGCAAGATACTAAAGTAATACTGCAATAAAAGGTGGCAAACCAATTAACTTAAAAAAATATATATTTACATTTACGTAATGGAGCTAGGCAAAATCCTTGAGGAAAACCTGGTTCAATCTGCTTTCAACCAGACACTGGGAGATTAATTCACCTTTGCTTACCAAGAAGTAAGTGAATGTTCCTGAGTGGCTGAGTTACAGTTAAGTAAATATACTTGAAAATCTATGGCAAGACCAGAAAATGCAATGATCTTGGTCTTGCAATGATTAACAACCAATTTTAAACAGTTTAGAAAATAATGAATGGGCAAACTGTTGCATAATCCAGGTATAAGACGCTCTTAGAGACTTACCCAGAAAGACTCAGCTATAATCTCTACCAAAAGGTGCTTCTACAAAGTATTGACTCAGGGGGTGTGAATACTTAAATGAGATTTCTGTATTTAATTTTCAATACATTTGCAAAAATATCTAAAAACCTGTTTTCACGGCATCCCGAGTGGCGCAGCGGTGTAAGACACTGCATTTCAGTGCTAGCTGCGTTTCTACAGATGCTGTTTGATACCAGGCTGTGTCGCAGCCAGCCGCGACCGGGAGACCCATGAGGCGATGCACAATTGGCAGCGTCGTCCGGGTTACGGGAAGGTTTGGACGGCCTTGATGTCCTTGTCCCATCACGTTCTAGCGACTCCTGTGGCTGACACAGTCGCCAGGTGTACGGTGTTTCCTCCGACACATTGATGCGGCTGGCTTCCGGGTTAATGTGCATTGTGTCAAGAAGCAGTGGATCTTGGCTGGGTTGTGTTTCGGAATACGCACGGCTCTCGACCTTCGCCTCTCCGTACGGGAGTTGCAGCGATGGGACAAGACTAACGACCAATTGGATATGACAAAACTGGGGAGAAAAAAAACATGTTTTCACTTTGTCATTATGGGGTATTGTGTGTAGATGGGTGACAAAATGTGTGTGTTTAATCCATTTAGAATCCAGGCTATAACAACAAAATGTTATAAGTCAAGTATTTATGAAGGAACTGTATGTGAAGACAATTAAAAAGGGTTTATTTACTTGTCTGTAAGCTACACTCATTACATTTTAGTTTAAAGACAAAAGCACAGAGTTCCTATAACAGCATGTCTTCTTCAACATTAGCCTATCAAAAATAAATTAACCTGCTCATACGAATATAAAAAGTACAGTGGCCTACATTACAACAAACCAGGCTTCATTTTTATCAATACCATGCAAAACATTACATGTGGTAAAAGCAAATTGCGACTGAAAACATTGGTAAATTCACCACAAGTTGTTTTATATGGTTGCCCATACCTGCCACCCAAAACATTAAATGCCTTATGATGATTTGTCAAATTTGCACAATTAGTCTGTGCTTCAGTCTGATCAACTGTAGCCTACTATGGATGGTGTGGCGTGTGTTTTTTTGTGTTTGGGAAAGTGTGGCGTTGAGTGAGAAAGGAAATGGTTGCATATCCCAGACCCAATGTACTGCTGTGAGCAGGGGCTTTCAATGTTGTTCAGATGAGGGATATCCATTTATAATGAATTATAAATCTTATTTATTGTACTATCATGGTGGAACAGCATTTTAAAATAAATTATACATAATTTATTTGTTGCCTAAAATGGGAAACAATTTAAAAATATATATATTATACATCTAATTTATTTATTTATTTATTTATGATCCTATATTGTTGGAACGATCCACAACCCTATACACCTACCTGTATGACCCAGATACTAAGGAGAAGATTGTTTTATGGGCCTGCTGTAAGCGGCCTGTATGCAGCCAAATGTGGTCAGAGACCTAGAGCAGCACCGCCCCCTCAAGATTCTGAGCCTGCTTGGCAGGGTTGGTCCTGCAAAGTCAAAGCCCCCTGATGGGAGAGCATAATATACAAGGAATTCTCAAAGCTGCTAATGAGAACCTTGACGACCTTGTACCTAGCTGGTGGGGATTCCGGTGGGATGCCCCCACCCAGGCAGTGGCAGTGCTGGCAACACTAGCTGCTGTAACCCATGTCACACTCGGACATTCAGAGAGGGGGCATATTATTGTGGCCCTGGTGGCACAAAATCAAAGGTTTGACTGCACGGAGATGCTTGGGAATATGGTCAATACGGGGGACCATGTTGTGGGTGTTTCAGGGGAAGGGGGTATATCTGACCTCCACCATCTAGGACATGACAATGGTTAATAAAATCGCATTTCTGCCAATTTTTTTGCACAGTTTTGCAGGCCTTCTCATACAGCTGCAACTGTATATGCATTTGTAAATCAAGACCTTTCTTGAGTTGGGCTCTGGGATGGTGCAACTGTTGAGAATGTGAGCCTATGGTTGTTGTGGGGGAAAGGGGTTGAGTGTGTGTGTGTGTGTGTGTGTGTATCCCACAACTGTTGCAAGGGAGTAAAATATGTTAGGGACAATATAGGATGATTCACAATAATTGTTTGCTAATATAATAATTGCTTGCCATAATATAATTTTGGTAATGGCGAGACTGGTGAGAGGTAAAATCCTTTGCATAAATTGCCTACATTACTACAAATATTAATAGCTAACTATTGCAAAATAGATTGTTTCTGTAAAACTTGTATAGTATGTATAGTAGAAGCCTAAGTGTTATTGTTTTTTAGTTTACTCCAATTGGGGGAACGGTGGTAGGGTTTGCAGGGAATAATAAAGGTATTTTCTAAAAAAAAGTATGTATGTATGTATGTATGTATGTATGTATGTATGTATGTAGTTTACATACACCTTAGCCAAATACATTTAAACTCAGTTTTTCACAATTCCTGACATTCAATCTTAGTAACAATTCCCTGTCTTAGGTCAGTTAGGATCACCACTTTATTTTAAGAATGTGAAATGTCAGAATAATAGTAGAGAGAATGATTTATTTCAGCATTTCTTTCTTTCATCACAATACTGCAGAAATGTTTAGGTACCCTTCCCCAGATCTGTGCCTAAAGACAATACTCTCAGAGCTCTACGGACAATTCCTTCGACCTCATGGCTTGGTTTTTTGCTCTGACATTCACTGTCAACTGTTGGATCTTATATAGACACTTGTGTGCCTTCCAAATCATGTCCAATCAATTGAATTTATCACAGGTGGACTCCAATCAAATTGTAAAAACATCTCAAGGATGATCAACGGAAACCGGATGCACCGGAGCTCAATTTCAAGTCTCATAGCAAAGGGTCTGAATACTTCTGTAAATAAGTTATGTTCATTTTTTATAAATTAGCAAACATTTCTAAAAACCTGTATTCACTTTGTCATTATGGGGTATTGTGTATAGATTGATGAGGATAAACAAATATTTAATCAATTTCAGAATAGGTTGTAACGTAACAAAATGGGAAAAAGGGGGTCTGAATACTTTCCAAATGCACTGTATTTATAGCCTAAAACAGGAACGTGATCAAATTTATTTTATATTCACACTTCGGGTGGCTAGGCTACCTAGGCCTTGAACCTAGGCCTTGACTGGAATTAATCAACACAATAGTGTTGACATACTGTATGAGTATCTTTAAAAAAAATTACAGATGCAAAAGCCTTACATGATGCAACTCTGCATACAGCGAGGTCAGCCTTGTTAGGTTGTATCCAATTAGTGGTCTCTGTCTCTGTAAAGGGTTTTAATGTTTTCATCCTCCCTGAGCCAGGATTTGTTTTTACCATATGACCCGATTTATTTTAATAATCTGGTCCCATCATAGCCCATATAAAACCTTTTTTAAAGCTGATTTATTACTGTCATACGCTACAACAACTAGGGTGCTGAGTTGGATAGGTTCGTCAGTGGTGTAAAGTACTTAAGTAAAAATACTTCAAAGTACTACTTAAGTAGTTTTTTGGGGTATCTGTAATTTTACTATTTATATTTTTGCCAACTTTACTACATTCCTAAAGAAAATAATACACTTTTTCTCCATACATTTTCCCTGACACCCAAAAGTACTCGTTACATTTTGACAGGAAAATGGTACAATTCACACACGTATCAAGAGAACATCCCTGGTCATCCCTACTGGCTCTGATCTGGCGGACTCACTAAACACAAATGCTTCGTTTGTAAATTATGTCTGAGTGTTGGAGTGTGCCCCTGGCCATTTGTAAAAAAATAAATAATTGGGCCATCTCATTTGCTTAATAAGGAATTTTAAATGGTTTATACTTTTACTTTTGATACTTAACTTCTTAGGGAGCGGCTCCCGAGGTGATGGTTTTGGAGAGTCTGGCGTGCCCAAAGTAAAATGCATGCCACTTATGCACATAATTAGTACTATTGGATAGGAAACACTCAAGTTTCTAAGAGTGTTAAAATAATGTATGTGAGTATAACAGAAGTGATATAGCAGGCAAAAACCCAATGAAAATCCATCCGGATTTGCAGTTTGTTTTGTAAATGAGCATCTTCTCCATTGTGCCTATTGCATACAACTTTATGTAGGACTGAGACTGCAGTACCTATGGCTTCCACTAGATGTCAACAGTCAACAGTCAAACACTGGGAATTCTAGCAGTGACCAGAACGGATGGGGACAGGAAATTGTCAGGCGACCACTTTTGTAAACAAGGTTTGACGCGCGCGAGATTGTGAACGCGCACCACTTTATTTTTCTTTCCTATCGTTCACGTTATCGTCCGGTTGAAATATTACAGCAAATATACCCAAAAGGATACATTAAAAATGTTTGATTTGTTTGTAGAAAGTGTATAGGTATAATTTGAACGTGTTCTCTTCACGGTTCAATGGGCGACTCAACGGTGGATTTTATGATCATAACGCGCCAACCAAACGTAGATTTATGGATATAATAAATGACTTTTTCTAACCAAAGAAGCATGGATTGTCTTCAATGGACACTTGGGAAGCCCTCAGCAGAAGTTCAAAGGTAAGCGATTTTATATAAGCGATTTTATGCATTTTGTGAGACCTGTGTTGGGTTATGGATTTATGCTAATGTGTAAATATTAGAGGTGCTACCCTCAAACAATCAAATGTTGTGCTTTCGCCGTAAAGCCTTTTTGAAATCTGACAACGCAGTGATATTGCCAAGAATCAGAGCTTTAGATGACTATGCAACAATTGTATATTTATGAATGTTTAATAATTCAACTTTTGGATTTTGAATTTGGCACCTCACATTTCACCGGGTAGTGTCGGGTGCCCCACTGCTCCCTAAGTAGTTAAGTACATTTTAGCAATTCCATTTACTTTTGATACTGAAGTATACTTCAAACAAAATACTTTTACTCAAGTAGTATTTTACTGGGTGACTTTTACCAGAGTCATTTTCTATTAAGGTATCTTTACTTTTGCTCAAGTATGACAATTGAGTACTTTTTCCCACCCCTGAGGTTTGTCTACAGTCGTGGCCAAAAGTATTGAGAATGGCACAAATATAAATTTTCAAAGTCTGCTGCCTCAGTTTGTATGATGGCAATTTGCATATACTCCAGAATGTCATGAAGAGTGATCAGATGAATTGCAAAGTCCCTCTTTGCCATGCAAATGAACTGAATCCCCCAAAAACATTTCCACAACATTTCAGCCCTACCACAAAAGGACCAGCTGACATCATGTCAGTGATTCTCTCGTTAACACAGGTGTGAGTGTTGACGAGGACAAGGCTGGAGATCACTTTGTCTTGCTGATTGAGTTCGAATAACAGACTGGAAGCTTCAAAAGGAGGGTGGTGCTTGGAATCATTGTTCTTCCTCTGTCAACCATGGTTGCCTGCAAGGAAACACGTGCCACCATCATTGCTTTGCACAAAAAGGGCTTCACAGGCAAGGATATTGCACTTAAATCAACCATTTATCAGATCATCAAGAACTTCAAGGAGAGAGGTTCAATTGTTGTGAAGAAGGCACCAGGGCGCCCAAGAAAGTCCAGCAAGTGCCAGGACCGTCACCTAAAGTTGATTCAGCTGCAGGATCGGGGCATCACCAGTACAGAGCTTGCTCAGGAATGGCAGCAGGCAGGTGTGAGTGCATCTGCATGCACAGTGAGGCGAAGACTTTTGGAGGATGGTCTGGTGTCAAGAAGGGCAGCAGAGAGGCCACTTCTCTCCAGGAAAAACATCAGGGACAGACTGATATTCTGCAAAAGGTACAGGGATTGGACTGCTGAGGACTGGGGTAAAGTAATTTTCTCTGATGAATCCCCTTTCCGATTGTTTGGGGCATCCGGAAAAAAGTTGTCCGGAGAAGACAAAGTGAGCGCTACCATCAGTCCTGTGTCATGCCAACAGTAAAGCATCCTGAGACCATTCATGTGTGGGGTTGCTTCTCAGCCAAGGGAGTGGGCTCACTCACAATTTTGCCTAAGAACACAGCCATGAATAAAGAATGGTACCAACACACCCACCGAGAGCAACTTCTCCCAACCATCCAGGAACAGTCTGGTGACGAACAATGCCTTTTCCAGCATGATGGAGCACCTTGCCATAAGGCAAAAGTGATAACTAAGTGGCTCGGGGAAAAAAAACATCGATATTTTGGGTCCATGGCCAGGAAACTCCCCAGACCTTAATCCCATTGAGAACTTGTGTCAATCCTCAAGAGGCGGGTGGACAAACAAAAACTCACCAATTCTGACAAACTCCAAGCATTGATTATGCAAGAATGGGCTGCCATCAGTCAGGATGTGGCCCAGAAGTTAATTGACAGCATGCCAGGGTGGATTTCAGAAGTCTTGAAAAAGAAGGGTCAACACTGCAAATATTGACTCTTTGCATCAACTTCATGTAATTGTCAATAAAAGCCTTTGACACTTATGAAATGCTTGTAATTATACTTCAGTATTCCATAGTAACATCTGACAAAAATATCTAAAGATACTGAAGCAGCAAACTTTGTGGAAATTAATATTTGTGTCATTCTCAAAACTTTTGGCCACGACTGCATTTCCACATCAGGGAAAACTCTGGGCCCCAGGAAGACAATTTCCCCTCCACCACTCTGGGACCTGTGGTGCCACCTCTGAAATCACCACACAATGTTACAAATGAAAAACGTACATGTTTTTGGTGGTGGGGATGGGCTTCTAGTTTTATGTGGCTCAGTGCAGATTGCAGCTACTGCAACAATTTCAGAATGTAACAGGCTGTTACTGCAATTTGAGGTAAAAACTACAAAAAAAGTATAATATTAGGAAAATGTCTATATATTTCAGCAGTTTCAAAAACATTGCTCTGCTATTACCATTTATACTGTAGGAGTGTTGGCTCAACAAGACAATTCTGTTTACACTGCCCTGCTTCAAGGGGGGGGAACTTTCAGGCAAGTGCCGTGCGCTACCTCCGGAGGTAGAGGTCTAGATGTAGTGAGTATGCAAGTTTACATTTGAGTAATATGTGTAGCTGATGTCCCATGTTATTTTTATAAAAAGTGTAGAGGCTCTAACTATCTACTAACCTTTACTCTTAACAGTAACCTTAGCAAGCAGTTGCTTATCAACAGATAGATGCTCTACCAATGTTCGTACTACAGATTGACTATCCAAATAAAGTTTGACCAAAACTTCATACCAAATCATTGCAATGGCAAATCACCAATGGTGTCCATTTTTCCTAGGAATAGCTGGAAAACCACAACAGAGAATAATAGTCACTCAAGAATAAATTGCTTTCAAATTCCAAAAGATAAATGGAAGAAATACTGGTGATACAGTATGTTACACTAGAGATCTGGAAAGGGAGAGCAGAGAAGCTAAGTGTATTAAGAAGACTGATTATGGGGTGGACAGTTAGATCTACTCCTCAGTAAAATACAATAAAAATTAATCCAACACTGACTTCCCCTAGTTTTACACACACACACACACACACACAAAATGTTGAACAAGACAGATATGAGATAATCATCTAGGGGTTCATAGGGGGTGAGAAGGGCAATGGCTTTATGAGATGAAGTCACTGCTCACAGGATAAGCCACACACACACACACACACACACACACACACACACACACACACACACACACACACACACACACACACACCTCTGCCCTGCCAAAACAAATCCTTTGTATCTGCTCCTTTTTAAATCAGAGATATTTATAGATCAATATCTCTCCAACAACTACTCTCTCTTTATCTACTCTCTCTTTATCCCTCCATCTCCATCTCCAGGCCTGAGGAGGATGGTTTGGATGTGTGAATAGCTTTTTCACAGCTCCACAATGGTAACAGCCTGTACCTAAAATGAGCTTCCTCTGCCAGTTACACACACTCTAACCAACATACAATCTAATCCACAATCTAATCTGGCCTCTAAAAGATAGTGTAAACATAATCTCTTAAATATGACATTTCCCGAGATCACACCGACCCAGGGGCAGCTGGGAAATGCATTTAGCCATGAGAGACTGCTCTCTCCAGCAAAAGTCCCACCCAACATTTCCCATGTAGGCCTAAATCAGATCAAATCTGCTTGCACTTTCTTATTGAAGTCTGTCCTGTTTGAACCTAGCATTTGTCAAGGTGTAGTTAAGGATCACACCATCTCCACCAAAAATTTGATTTGCTGGTTTTAAGCATTAAACTTTCAAATAGCTCTTTGTTGACTGTTGCTGGGTGCTATCGTCCTCCATCAGCACTGGCCTGTACCCTACCTGCCCTAAGCTCTCTCCTGGCCCCTTACACTAAGTCTGAATTTGTCCTGCTAGGTGACCTAAACTGGGATATGCTTAAACCACCTGACCAAGTCCTAAAGCAATGGGACTCCCTTGCTAAAAACCTTTAACGAGCAAGCCTTACTTCATGAACTGGCCTCTAAAATGGTATAGAATCAGCTTGAGTCCCTCTGTCGAAGACGCTTGGACCTTTTTTGATATTTTCAGTGGTATTGTTAACAAACATGCCCCCATAAAGAAAATGAAAAACAGGTTCAGCCCCTGGTTTGACCGTGATCTTGCAGAGTTACTCCACCTCAAGAATTGCATTTGGCGAAAGGCTCGGCACACGCATACTCAGCCTGACTGGCTCTTGTTCAGGCAAATTATAATTAAGTGCACTCAAGCTATCCAGAAGGCCAAAGTTAGTTACTTTAAGGAGCAGTTCTCTCTCGGTGGGTCTGACCCCAAGAAGTTCTGGAAAACGGTTAAAGACCTGGAGAATAAACCCTCCTCCTCACAGCTGCCCATGTCCCTTAACATGTTGCGGATGTGGTTGTTACTGACAAGAAGCACATGGCTGAGCTCTTTAAATCACCACTTCATTAAGTCAGGATTCCTATTTGACTCAGCCATACCTCCATGCCCGTCCAACATTTCCTCATCTCCCACCCCTTCTAATACAAGTATCCCCGATGCTTCTCCCTCTTCTTCCCCTGCCCCGCAACAAAGTTTCTCCCTGTAGGCAGTCACTGAGTCCGAGGTGCTAAAGGAGCTCCTTAAACTTGACCCCAAAAGAACATCTGGGTCAGATGGTTTAGAACCTTTCTTTAAAGGTTGCTGCCCCTATCATCGCCAAGCCTATCCCCAATCTTTTTAACCTAACTGAATCTGGTTTCCGCTTAGGTTATTGATGTGTCTCTACAACCTTAAAGGTCTTTAATGATGTCACCATTGCCCTTGATTCTAAGCAATGTTGTGCTGCTATTTTTATTGACTTGGCCAAAGCTTTTGATATGGTAGACCATTCCATTCTTGTGGGCCGGCTAAGGAGTATTGGTGTCTGAGGGGTCCTTGGCCTGGTTTGCTAACTACCTCTCTCAAAGAGTGCAGTGTATAAAGTCAGAACATCTGCTGTCTCAGCCACTGCCTGTCACCAAGGGAGTACCCCAAGGCTCAATCTTAGGCCCCACGCTCTTCTCAATTTACATCAACAACATAGCTCAGGCAATAGGAAGCTCTCATCCATTTATATGCAGATGATACAGTCTTATACTCAGCTGGCCCCTCCCTGGATTTTGTGTTAAATGCTCTACAACAAAGCTTTCTTAGTGTCCAACAAGCTCTCTACCCTTAACCTTGTTCTGAACACCTCCAAAACAAAAGGTCATGTGGATTGGTAAGAAGAATGCCCCTCTTCCCACAGGTGTGATTACTACCTCTGAGGGTTTAGAGCTTGGAGGTAGTCACCTCATACAAGTACAGCAAACTGGATGCAGTCTATCACAGTGCCATCCGTTTTGTCACCAAAGCCCCTTATACCTGTATGCTCTAGTCGGCTGGCCCTCGCTACATACTCGTCGCCAGACCCACTGGCTCCAGGTCATCTACAAGTCCCTGCTAGGTAAAGCCCCGCCTTATCTCAGCTCGCTGGTAACAATAGCAGCACCCACCCGTAGCACGCGCTCCAGCAGGTATATCTCACTGGTCACCCCCGAAGCCAATTCCTCCTTTGGCTGCCTTTCCTTCGAGTTCTCTGCTGCCAATGACTGGAACGAACTACAAAAATCCCTGAAACTGGAGACACTTATCTCCCTCACTAGCCTTAAGCACCAGCTGTCAGAGCAGCTCACAGATCACTGCACCTGTACATAGCCCAGCTGTAAATAGCCCAACCAACTACCTGATCCCCTACTGTATTAATTTATTTATCTTGCACCTTTGCACCCCAGTATTTCTACTTTGCACACTCATCTACTGCACATCTACCATTCCAGTGTTAAATTGCTATATTATAATTACTTCGCCACCACGGCCTATTTATTGCCTTACGTTCCTTATCTTACCTCATTTGCACACATTGTATATAGATTTGTTTTTCTACTGCATGTTTGTTTACTCCATGTGTAACTCTGTGTTGTTGTATGTGTCGAACTGCTTTGCTTTATCTTGGCCAGGTCGCAGTTGTAAATGAGAACTTGTTCTCAACTTGCCTACCTGGTTAAATAAAGGTGAAATAAAATTTTTTGAAAAACTTGGGAGTATGGCTAGACAGTGCACTGTCCTTCTCTCAGAAAATATCAAAGCTGCAGGCTAAAGTTAAATCTAGACTTAGTTTCCTCCATTGTAATCCCTCCTCTTTCACCCCAGCTGCTAGATGCTAGATGACGGAGACGTAATTTATAGATTGGCAGGTAAGGGTGCTCTCGAGCGGCTAGATGTTCTTTACCATTCGGACACCAGATTTGCCACCAAAGCTCCTTATAGGACACATCACTGCACTCTATACTTCTCTGTAAACTGGTCATCTCTGTATACCCTGTATACCCACTGGTTGATGCTTTATAAAACCCTCTTAGGCCTCACTCCTCCCTATATGAGATATCTACTGCAGCCCTCATCCTCCAAAAACAACACCTGTTCTGACAGTAACATTCTGTTAAAAGGTCCCCAAAGTTCGCTGCAGCTAGCGACTGGAACGAGCTGCAACAAACCCTCAAACTGGACAGTTTTATCTCAATCTCTTCATTCAAAGACTCACTCATGGACACTCTTACTGACAGTTGTGGCTGCTTTGTGTGATGTATTGTTGTCTCTACCTTCTTGCCCTTTGTGCTGTTGACTGTGTCCAATAATGTTTGTACCATGTTTTGTGCTGCTGCCATGTTGTTGTCATGTGTTGCTGCCTTGCTATGTTGTTGTCTTAGGTCTGTCTTTATGTAGTGTTGTCTCTCTTGTTGTGATGTGTGTTTTGTCCTATATTCATATTGTATTTATTATTCTTTTTTTAAATCCCAGGCCCCGGTCCCAGCAGGAGGCCTTTTGGTAGGCCGTCATTGTAAATAGGAATTTGTTATTAACTGACTTGTCTAGTTAAATAAACAAAAAATATTGGTCTTCTTCACTTCAACACCCCCTCTGTCCCCAATTCACACATTCCCTTTCTCAGGCTCGCCCTCCAGCATTTTAAATGACTAAATGTCCAAGCTACGGTTTCTGATCTATAGGAAGCATTTTCCATCACCTCTGTCCAGGCCTGAGCGATAGCCTGGCAAATTGCATAGTCCTTACCCAAGACAGACAGCTCGGCATGCAATACCTGAATTGCACAAGCACTCTGTTGCCTACCAGTGAGAGGTGAGTATTCCAGAAAGCCTGGTTCTTTTCAAGTCCTGGAATTCTTGTTGTAGTGATGTAGGGCCTAAGTTGGAACATTGCCAGTAGTAGGTCTGAGCAGTATGTTGTGCATTCATTGGTATTGTGTTATGGATGTGTGCAAGATTTATACTGCTAGCATTCTGACCATCTCCAGGGGCCTCATTTATCAAATATTGCGTAGAAACTATTCTAAAATACTTATGAACGGAATTTAGAATGTACATACACATTGGATTGTTTGACAAATCACACTTTTTCAGCTAGCATCATATGCACACCGGTAGGAGATAACAATTGGTATTCATCAATAGTTTTCAGCCTAAGTGCTCATGCAAGCCCATGGCTATTTGCATTAAGAAACGCCCCTAATTAACCATATGGTCAAAATCATCCCTTAAAGCCTGCGGGGAATATATATATTTTTACACACACACACACACACACACACACACACACACACACACACTTGAAGTCGGAAGTTTACATACACCTTAGCCAAATACATTTAAACTCTGTTTTTCACAATTCCTGACATTTAATCCTAGTAAAAATTCCCTGTTTTGGGTCAGTTAGGATCACCACTTTATTTTAAGAATGTGAAATGTCAGAATAATAGTAGAGAGAATTATTCATTTCAGCTTTTATTTCTTTCATCACACTTATTTTTTTCCTGAGGTCTTGGCTGATTTCTTTTGATTTTCCCATGATGTCAAGCAAAGAGGCACTGAGTTTGAAGGTAGGCCTTGAAATACATCCACAGGTACACCTCCACTTGACTCAAATTATATCAATTAGCCTAACAGAAGCTTCTAAAGCCATGACATTTTCTGGAATTTTCCAAGCTGTTTAAAGGCACAGTCAACTTTGTGGATGTGAACTTCTGACCCACTGGAATTGTGATACAGTGAATTATAGTGAAATAAAATAATCTGTCTGTAAACAATTGTTGTAAAAATTACTTGTGTCATGCACAAAGTAGATGTCTTAACTGACTTGCCAAAACTATAGTTTGTTAACAAGAAATTTGTGAAGTGGTTTAAAAACAAGTTTTAATGACTCCAACCTAAGTGTTTGTAAACTTCCGCCTTCAACTGTACATACACACACAAAAAAAGTTTTATTTAGCTCAGTTGTGGCTTGACCAATAAAAAAAAAATGTAGCTATAAAAATGGACCATTACCACAATTCAAGTTGCTGTAGCAATGGCAAAAATTTAGACTGAACAAAAATATAAAACGCAACAAGTGTTTCAAGAGCCCATGTTTCATGAGCTGAAATAAAAGATCCCAGAAATTTTCCATACGCACAAAAAGCTAATTTCTCTCAAATTCTGTGCACAAATGTGTTTACATTCCTGTTGGTGAGCGTTTCTCCTTAGGCAAAAAAATTCATAACTGACAGGTGTGGCATATCAAGAAGCTGTTTAAACAGCATGATTATTACACAGGTGCACCTTGTGCTAGGGACAATAAAAGGCCCATCTAAAATGTGAAGTCTCACACAATGACACAGATGTCTCAAGTTTCGAACGTGTGTGCAATTGGCATGCTGACCTAAGGAATTTCCACCAAAGCTGCTGCCAAATAATTGTGTGTTCATTTCTCTCCCATAAACGTCCTCCAACGTCGTTTTTGAGAAATTGGAAGTACATCCAACGGGCCTCACAATCGCAGACCACGTGTATGGCATCGTGTGGGCGAGCGGTTAGCTGATAACGTTGTGAACAGAGTGGCCCATGGTGGCGGTGTGGTTAGGAATAAGCTACGGACAATGAACACAATTATATTATATTGATAGCAATTTCAATGCACAGACATTGAATATTGGATAAAATAGTTCCGGAGAAGAAGGCAGATGTTTTACATGTCTCCAACCGATTGTGTTTTTTTTGTTCGTTCGTAACTTTTTTAACTTATTTTGTACATAATGCTGCCGCTACCATTCTGCTAGCAAACGTGCAATCTTTGGAGAGAAAAAAATAGATGACCTACGTGGAAGATTAAACTACCAACGGGACATTCAAAACGGTAATATCTTATGCTTCACGGAGTCGTGGCTGAACGATGACACTATCAACATACAGCTGGCTGGTTATACGCTGTACCGGCAGGATAGAACAGCGGCGTCTGGTAAGACAAGGGGCGGCGTACTATGTACTTTGTAAATAACAGCTGCTGCACGATATCTAAGGAAGTCTCAAGCCATTGCTCGCCTGAGGTAGATTATCTCATGATAAGCTGTAGACCACACTATTTACCTAGAGAGTTATCTGTATTTTTCGTAGCTGTTTACATACCACCACAGTCAGAAGCTGTGGTGGTATGCAATGCACTGAAGACAGCATTGAATGAGCTGTATTCCGCCATAAACAAACAAGAAAACAGAGGCGGCACTCCTAGTAGCCCGGGGACTTTAATGCAGAAAAAATTAAATGCAAATACATTTATAACATTTTTCACATGCGTTTTTCTGGATTTTTGTTGTTGTTATTCTGTCTCTCACTGTTCAAATAAACCTTCCATTAAAATTATAGACTGATCATTTCTTTGTCAGTGGGCAAACATACAAAATCAGCAGGGGATCAAATACTTTTTTCCCCTCACTGTACATACAAACCCCAACCAGAAGCCATGGTTTACAGGCAACATCCGCACTGAGCTAAAGGCTAGAGCTGACACTTTCAAAGAGCAAGACTCAAACCTGGAAGCTTAGAAGAAATCCTGCTATACCCTCCGACGAACCATCAAACAGGCAAAGGGTCAATACAGGACTAAGATCGAATCGTACTACACCAGCTCCGATTCTCGTTGGATGTGGCAGGGCTTGCAAGGTTGAGAGCTTCAAGTTCCTTGGTGTCCACATCACCAACAAACTAACATGGTCCAAGCACACCAAGAAGGTCGTGAAGAGGGCACGACAAAACCTATTCCCCCTCAGGAGACTGAAAAGATTTGCCATGGGTCCTCAGATCCTCAAAAGGTTCTACAGCTGCACCATCGAGAGCATCCTGACTGGTTACATCACTGGCCTGGCAGCAACTGCTCGGCCTCCGTCCGCAAGGCACTACAGAGGGTAGTGCGAACGGCCCAGTACATCACAGGGGCCAAGCTTCCTGCCATCCAGGTCCTCTATACCAGGTGGTGTCAGAGGAAGGCCCTAGAAATTGTCAAAGACCCCAGCCACCCTAGTCATAGACTGTTCTCTCTGCTACCGCATGGCAAGCGGAAGCAGAGCGCCAAGTCTAGGTCCAAGAGGCTCATAAACAGCTTCTACCCCCAAGCCATAAGACTCCTGAACACCTAATCAAATGGCTACCCAGACTATTTGCATTGCCCTTTTACGTCATTGCTACTCTCTGTTGTTATCATCTATGCATAGTCACTTTAATAACTCTACCTACATGTACATATTACCTCAACTAACCGGTGCCCCCGCACATTGACTCTGTACTGGTACCCCCCTCCCGCTATTGTTATTTTACTGCTGCTCTTTAATTACTTGTTACTTTTATTTCTTATCCGTATTTTTTTTTAAACTGAATTGTTGGTTAGGGGCTCGTAAGTAAGCATTTCACTGTAAGGTCTACACCGGTTGTATTCGGCGCATGTGACTAATAAAATGTGATTTGATTTTGATTTGACATACCGTGACAAGATCCTGAGGTGCATTGTCGTGCACTTCATCCGCCACCACCACCTCATGTGTCAGCATGATAATACACGGTCCAACGTCGCAAGGATCTGCACAGAATTCCTGGAAGCTGAAAATGTCCCAATTCTTTCATGGCCTTCATACTCAGACATGTCACCCATTGAGCATGTTTGGGATCGTTGTTTACGACAGTGTGTTCCAGTTTCCGCCAATATCCAGCAACTTTGCACAGCTATTGAGTGGGACAACATTCCACAGGCCACAATCAACAGCCTGATCAACTTTATGTGAAGGACTGTGTCGCACTGCATGAGGCAAATGGTCACACCAGATATTGACTGGTTTTCTGATCCACACCCTTACCTTTTCATGGTATCTGTGGCCAACATCTGTATTCCCAGTCATGTGAAATCCACAGATTAAAGCCTCATTAATTATTTATTTTTTCCATATGAACTCTAACTCAGTAAAATTGTTGCATGTTGCGTTAATTTTTGTTCAGTATAATAGGAGCGCTCATATGCTTATACCGTAATCCTGATAGTTCTTTCCATTATGGGGCGATGTAAATGGTGCCACGTGTATGAAATGTTATTCAATAAAGTGAATATGTCCCACATCCCCCAAGCACCAGGCCCACCCTATTCCAGTCCACTTAGGCGGGTGGCGGTGGCATGCTGCAACACAAGTCCTGAGCTAGTGTGCCTAACCTGGCTGACTTAGGTAAATAGCCAGGGAGTATAAATGGAGCACCATTTTAACTGAGTGCTCTGAGTCAACTTGGACAAGAGCATGGTATTGGAGCAGAGGCAGGACTAGGGAGTGGAGAAAGAGAGTTGAGGCAAGAATGGGAGAATACGGAACTCTCCTTTGCCCAGTACAGTCGACGTTAAGTCTTAAGACTTTCACCCATTTTCCATGTTCATGGCTCCTCTCATCAGTCTGTGCAAATCATTCCTCCTTCCTCATCTTGACTGTCAGCACAAAGAACTGAGAATTCCATCTGGAGTGAGTGAGGGGTAACCATCTCGCTCACCCCACACATCCCATCCCCACACCTCTGCATGGAAGAAATGCCCAAATTGGGGCTTCAATTTAATTTTCATTTTCTTAACAGGGCTCCCTGTAACACAGCCCATTGTCCAAGGCAGGTGACTACAGTACATCACTGACATAGGAGGAGACATAGTAGGCAGCACTTGGGCTATATTTTACAAACAGGGTACAAAACAGCATGACATACAATTTTTTTGTGTCAAGGTCCATGGCTGAAGGAAGTAGGGCCCCCAAATTAACAGCCCTCAATGGACGATTTCAGACTATTAGATGAAATTTCCCTTGGGAACAAAGAGCATTTGGGGTCCAATTAAACAGAGGATGTTGGTGGTTCAGGACCTTGGTCTTCAATACAGTATCTGAACAAGGATGGGGCAAAGTCTCCATGAAGAGAAATGCATGATTTGAAAAGGCATGTAGACCTATAGCCCCACTATTGTCAATTTATAATCTATCACCAACTAAGTTACTTACATTGCAGTCCCAGACAATCATTCCTAAATGTTTTCCAGACAAACCCAAAATCTGTGATTAGCAGTTCTTTATACATTAAAGCGTCCCCCAACCTTGATTGGACACCCCAAATTACTAGCATACACTTCAGTGGCCCTAAATCCAGAACTTCTGGAAACAATTACCCGTGCACGCCTCCGTGCGTTTGGTAATACAGGAAAAGGGCGTGCTCAACGAGGTGTCAGACTTTAAGAATGATTCTTGAGTTAGCCAGTTGCAGTTTTTGTCCCAGCAGAGGCTTTAAGCCTGAACACTTTCTTTATGAATGCAGCTGCGTTGGTGGTTCTGGTGAAAATAAACGACTGAGCAGGCTCATGAAATAAGTAGGCCTTGCAGTTTAAAGAATTACACAACACAGGTACACTACAGCATCCTACATGAAATTAAGTAAAGAAAAGTGGTAGGCTACAGGTATTTCATGAGATGTAGCCTATTTAACGACAATCAATGCAGTACTAATTTGATATTGATAAGGAGCTGAAAGTGGACGTCAGTAAGCAGTTGCAACATAACAGCCTCAACCCTCATCTTCATGTCGTATGTCAAAATGAATGGCTACTAAATGACTGATTACATTTTGTCTGTAACCAAAGACCAAGCTATATGAATGCAGATGTGACAATGTATCGCATCGTTTTCTGTGAGGAATATCACAAATGTAACATTCGCAACAAAATAACTCAATTATTCAACGGAGTTGTGACAATTGATAACAGATGTTCATTCCAATGGCTGGTAGCCTACACAAATAAGTGACTTTCCTTGCTGCTCACGTCACACCTCCACAGCGTGTCTGTGTTGATTGATAAACTAAATTGCCACAGCCTAACCACTTGGGCGCAAATGTGTATTCCATGTAGCAAGGCACCCGGCAAACAGAAGTCTATTTGCAATAATAATTTCTGCCTAAGCAATTCAAACGGTCTTTTCTGGAAGTGGTTCAAGAAAAGGCAGTAAGGACAGGCGCATAAAATACAATTAGTTAAGGTGATCTTTGCAAATCAGTGCTGCTTACCGTCAATGGCTCTGGCTGGAACGATTACTTCCAAACTGTGCAAGAATCCCCAAAAAAGCAACACAAGCACCCGCGTGTTTGCTGTGGCGCGCAACATTGTTTATTAAAATATACAAAACAAGAAACGAAATTAAACTCATACACCACAGCTTTTATGTCCTGTCAAGCGGGAGTTCGCAGGCAGTCTACGAAATGCCGTGTTCTTGCGATGCTTTTCTGATATGCGCAGCGGAGCTGCAAGGGCTTTGTGCCCGCAACGAGAATAAAAACTGTGTATTCTCTCAGAGATAAAGCAAAGGCTTCTCAAGCCCCTGGAATGCTACGGATTCATTTGATACGATATCACCTAGCTAGTTGGAATTATCTGTTAGTTTTGCTGCACATGAAGGCAAGGGAGAGACGGAGCCTATGTGCCCAAACCATAAGTGGGTGTCATTTTCTTTGTTCTCCGTGACAGCCGGCGATACAGTTCTGACAGCCACTGCAGGAAAAATAAATAATAGCAATTTGTCGTTCCCCAACACCACCACTTCTGTTACTAGTAGTAACACAGATTGAGTTGCGAGTGAGCCTCAACCAGTTAAACGGGCTGATGTGTGTGACGTCGGCACACCAATGGCTGGCCACATCTCTGTCCACAACCATTCAGCGTGCTAGGCGACCTTTGGCCAAACACTTTTCGGTGACATTTTCCACGAATCAAACTAGAGGGCGATGAATGTATGTTTATCATAGTGGCATCGATTTTCAGATGTCTCAAATGGATATAATACGTTTTCATTCAAATGCTAGTGGCATAATCAACTCCTCATCCAAAAGCTGTTCCAGATGCCAAGTTTTTCCACAGAATCCCCTGAAATATAGGGGAAATTATTCAATTGAAATAAGTAAAGTAGGCCCTAATCTATGGATTTCACATGACTGGGTAAGGGTGCAGCCATGGGTGGGCCTTGGAGGGCATAGGCCCACCCACTTAGGAGCCAGGCCCAGCCATTCTCCCCACAAAAGGGCTTTATTACAGACATAAATACTTGAGACATCTGTGGCATTGAGTTGTGTGACAGAACTGCAGTTTAAAGGGGCTTTTTATTGTCCCCAGCACAAGGTGCACTTGTGTAATGATCGTGCTGTTTAATCAGCTTCTTGATATGCCACACCTGCTCACTAACAGGGATGTAAACAAATGTGTGCACAACATTTAAAAGAAATAAGCTTTTTGAGTGTATGGAACATTTCTGGGATTTTTTATTTCAGCTCATGAAACATGGGACCAACACTTTACATGTTGCGTTTATATATTTTTTCATTATAGATAGGCCTACAGTGGGACGGAAACCTTGATTTGTTTGTGTGAAAGCAAAGAAACACATTTATGAAAACATTACATAATTTTGTTCTATTTAATGTTTGGGTAAAGGTGCATATTTCAGAAGTGTTAACATAGTCATATTTCCAGATGTATAATGTTTTGGCACTGTTTTCAGGACTCTGTCTAAACAGTAGACTACTTTTTTTCTGGGATGGGGGCTAAAACATCCCATAATACATTGAAAATGAACTGTGAACGGTGTTGAGCAGTACATGCTCAAAACTGCATACCCTAACACAAACACTAAAATGGCTACTCACCAGAGGTATATTTTAAAAGCTCAGTCCCATTTTCGGAGAAAAGCCTTCCTCCCTGGTCCTCTGCCAATCTCTAAGAGAGGGCTTTATAATCCACACGAGGCCCAGGTCTCCGCCCAAGACGCAGAAATCACCAGAAAGAAACAGGAGAGTTCAGCTCTTTTCTACTTTCTGACATCTGTTGGCTTGAGCTAGTATACCCTGACTGCCCAGATCAGCTTGGAGGAAGGAGATATTTCCACTCCAACTAGACTGCATTTAGGGAAAAGGCTGATTTTTAAAGGCATAAAACCAACAACACAATGATTTTGCCTTGCTCATTGTCACTGGAAGACTACTTTTATTGTTGAACACAATTTCTTTCATTCAAATGATCAAGATGTTTTCTACATGGACACACACAAACATACATGCACACCATTTTTTCCAGGGCAGTGTGTCACTCTAATAGGTTAGTTAAATGGACATCTTGCTTGACCCCTGTCATCCTCATCTGTCTGTCTCTTCTTCTCTCTCTTTTCGCTGTCTTCACATGAGTGGAATGACAATTTACTCTCTAGGGGAGGACGCAGCAGAGGGTTTATAGGATACTTTGAAAGGTATCTGCGTTGATCTTGAAAACCCATCTGCCGGTGTGGTTAACACGATGGTCTCCTTTAGTCATCGAATTAGTCATCTAAATACTGATAACAAAAGCACAGGTAATGAAATAGTTCTGCTCATTTGATATGTGTTTATATTATTGCATTGTTATATTGTACATTCTAACTCCGGAAACAGAGAGAGGTAACGTATCAGAGTACAGTGGAGGCTCCTCAGGGGAGGAAGAGTGAATTTCAGAAAAATGTAAATAGTGACACATTAAAAAAGTTATCCCTTTTAGATAAAACTATATTAAATATATTCACATGCCACAAAATAATTGATTAAAACACACTGTTTTGCAATGAAGGTCTATAGTAGCATCAACAGCACTCTGTAGGGTAGCACCATAGTGCAGCCGGAGAACGGCTATTTTCTGTCCTCATCTGGGTACATTCACATCAATACAAAACCTAGGAGGCTCGTGGTTCTCACCCCCTTTCATAGACTTACACAGTAATTATGACAAATTCCGGAGGACATCCTCCAATCTATCAGAGCTCTTGCAGCATGAACTGACATGTTGTTCACCCAATCAAAGGATCAGAGAATGAATCTAGGACTGAAAGCATAAGCTACAGCTTGCAGTGCAGTGCATAAAATGTGGTGTATAGTTGACTCAAAGGGAAAGACAATGGTTGAACAGTTTTAAGGAGAAGCAAGAGGGAGAGAGAGGGAGCTATCTATATTTCTTATCTTTTTCACTTTCACTTTCACTTACTCAGCTATTGAATGCAGCTAACGTTAGCTAGTTAAGCCTAATCAAACACTCAGCTCAAACAAAGAGGGATACTATGTTAGCTAGCTGGCTATGGCTATCCAACACTGGAACTCTTCCAAGTCAAGGTAAGCTTTTGTTTTATTAATTTATTACCACCGGGGCCCGCCGATGTAACTGCTAAATTCCTTGCTGACTGTACACTGTACACTATACTGCATGATTGTAGCGGGTTTTCTAAGGAGTTAGTTCTAGTAGCAATGTTGACTATGACGTTATAATATGGTGACAATGATGTAGGCTGTGTGTAGCGGTTATGATATGAAAGTTTAACTTGGAAAGGTTTTTTCGACTGGTCCCAGACAGCTGATGTGTCCACAAGCAAAGAGAAAAGGTGAGAGGAGGAGCATGTATGTGCGAGAATAAATTATCCAATGATCAAAGGGATCATGCTGTATGTACTGTATGTGGCTGCTATGAAAGTGAATTGTGTTTGCATGTGATCAGGGGTATATTCAATCCGCCGAATCTGTTGAAAAACATTTCTTAAACGGAAGCAAACAAATCTAAATGGGGATAAACATACAGTGAGGTAAAAAAGTATTTGATCCCCTGCTGATTTTGTACGTTTGGCCACTGACAAAGAAATGATCAGTCTATAATTTTAATGGTAGGTGTATTTGAACAGTGAAAGACAGAATAACAACAAAAAAATCCAGAAAAACGCATGTGAACATTTTTAGAAATTGATTTGCATTTTAATGAGGGAAATAATTAATTCATAGGCTAGTTTGTAGCAACCTCATGTTAGGTATAGAGAAAATTTGAGTATCATGTAGTAGCCTCAACCTATCGATGTTACATTGAGCTGGGTGAATGGAATATGAATGACAGTCATCCAATATGCTGTAATAGAAATAAGGCCATGCTCATGAAAAAATAATCGTACTCCCTCATCTTAAACAGCACCGACCGCGACTGAAAGTGGTATCTGTTGAGCCCAAAGCTTCAATGCATGCATTAACAGTAACATGTGGCACAAGTCTGACCTCCAGTGGCTATGATGAAATGGCATACACTAACGAGCGGTAGAACAGTGGTCCTTTGTGTTTAGGAGAAAAAAATATTGTGACAACGTAGTGCGGCTATTTACAGGAAATATGTCAGCACACTGTTGATAAATTGTTTGTATTCATGTATATCTATTTATAAAGCTTCCAATGTTCTTGGTCAACAGCCACATGTCTGTATTCGTATATTTTATAATTTCTTATTGTTGTTGCATAGTTGAGAAGGAACATGGAAGTAAGCATGTCGTTGGACAGTGTATACCATGTGTATCATGTACATGCAATTAATAAAAATGTGAAACTTGAAACATAACACACAGTTTTTTCCCATTTCTTTTCAAATGAGCAACATATCCAACCAGATGTTTATAGAACATTTCCATGAATGATGAACAACTTTCTATGACATTTTAGGATTCAGGAATAGGCTATGGTAGGATAGGAAGCTTAGCTCATTCATTTAAAGATGAAGATATCCTACACTATTTTAGCCCACAGATACAGTGCCTTCAGAAAGTATTCATACCCCTTGACTTGTTACATGTTTTGTTGTGTTACAGCCTAAATTCAAAATGGATTAAACTGTTTTTTTTCTCTCACCCATCTACACACAATATCCCATAATGACAAAGTGAAAACTTGTTTAGAAATATTAGCACATTTATTGAAAATGAAATACAGATATCTAATTTACATACAGTAACAGTCAAGTTTGGACACATCTACTCATTCAAGGGTTTTTCTTTATTTTTACTATTTTCTACATTGAAAAATAATAGTGAAGACATCACAACTATGAAATAACACATTTGGAATCATGTAGTAACCAAAAACGTGTTAAACAAATCAAAATATAAAATATATTCTTCAAAGTAGCCACCCTTTGCCTTGATGACAGCTTTGCACACTCTTGGAATTCTCTCAACCAGCTTCACCTGGAATGCTATTCCAACAGTCTTGAAGGAGTTCCCACATATGCTGAGCACTTGTTGGCTGCCTTTCCTTCACTCTGAGGTCCAACTCACACCAAACCATCTCAATTGGATTGAGGTCGGGTGATTGTTGAGGCCAAGTCATCTGATGCAGCCCTCCATCACTCTCCTTCTTGGTCAAATAGCCCTTACACAGCCTGGAGGTGTGTTGGGTCATTGTCCTGTTGAATAACAAATAATAGTCCCACTAAGTGCAAACCAGATGGGATGGCGTATCGCTGCAGAATGCTATGGTAGCCATGCTGGTTAAGTGTGCCTTGAATTCTAAATAAATCACAACAGTGTCACCAGCAAAGCACCCCCACACCATCACACCATCACACCTCCTCCTCCATGCTTCAAGGAGGGAACCGCACATGCAGAGATCATCCGTTCACCTACTCTAAGTCTCACAAAGACACAGTGGTTGGAACCCAAAATCTCACATTTGGACTGATCAGACCAAAGGACTGAGTTTCACCGGTCTAATCAAATCAAATCAAATGTTATTAGACACATGCGCCGAATACAACAGGTGTATACCTTACAGTGAAATGCTTACTTACGAGCCCCTAACCAACAATGCAGTTAAAAAAAATAATACAGATAAGAATAAGAAATAAAAGTAACAAGTAATTAAAGAGCAGCAGTAAAATAACAATAGGGGGGTACCGGTACAGAGTCAATGTGCGGGGGCACCGGTTAGTTGAGGTAATATGTACATGTTAAAGTGTAATGGGTACAATGTCTAATGTCTAATGTCCATTGCTCGTGTTTCTTGGCCCAAGCAAGTCTCTTCTTCTTATTTGTGTCCTTTATAGACGTTTCTTTGCAGCAAATTGACCATGAAGGTCTGATTCACTGAGTCTCCTCTGAAAATTTTATGTTGAGATGTGTCTGTTACTTGAACTCTGTGAAGCGTTTTTTTGGGCTGTAATTTCTGAGGCTGGTAACTCTTAATTTCTGAGGTTGGTAATTCTTACATTGTTACCCCAGGAAATCTTAAGTTTTACTACATACAGTCGGGAGGACCTATTGGATATAATAGCAACGTCAACTTACCAACATTACGACCAGGAATACGACTTTCCCGAAGCGGATCCTCTGTTTGGTCCATCTCCCAGGACAATGGCTCAGATCCCAGCCGACGACCCAAAACAATGGCGCCGCAGTAGAAGGGGTAGATGGGGCGGTCTTCTGGTCAGGCTCCGTAGACGGGCACATCGCGCACCACTCCCAAGTATACTACTCGCCAATGTCCAGTCTCTTGACAACAAGGTAGACGAAATCCGAGCAAGGGTTGCCTTCCAGAGAGACATCAGAGATTGTAACGTTCTTTGCTTCACGGGAACATGGCTCACTCGGGATACGTTATCAGAGTGGTTTCTTCACGCATCGCGCCGACAGAAACAAACATCTCTCTGGTAAGAAGAAGGGCGGGGGTGTATGCCTTATGATTAACGAGACGTGGTGTTATCATAACAACATACAGGAACTCAAGTCCTTTTGTTCACCTGACCTAGAATTCCTTACAATCAAATGCCGACCGCATTATCTACCAAGAGAATTCTCTTCGATTATAATCACAGTCGCGTATATCCCCCCCCCAAGCTGACACATCGACAGCCCTGAAAGAACTTCATTGGACTCTATGTAAACTGGGTGATTGTTGTCCCGAATGAGTCTCTGTGCCAGAATGTAAGGCTGGATTGTGTTGAAGGCAGAAGAAAAGTCAACAAACAGAACCCTGACATGGGATTTGGCACCTTCTAGATGTCTATAGACCATGTTAAGGAGGGTAAGAATGGCATCATCAACTCCTCTGCTAGGCTGATCGGCAAACTGAAATGGGTCGAGGGGCTTCTGGGTGATGCTGAGAATAAGACTTTTCACAAATTTCTCAAGGCATTTCATTACTAAGGATGTCAAGGCGACAGGGCGGTAGTCATTCAGCACAGAGGGATTAGATGCTTTAGGAATTGGTATAATTATTGAGTTTTTACACAATACTGGCACGTGTTGCTGGTCCAGTGAGGATTGGAAAATGTCTGTAAAAACCCCAGCCAATTGTTCAGCACAGACCTCAATCCAAATGAGAATATGTGGTATGACTTAAAGATTACTGTACACCAGCGGAACCCATCCAACTTGAAGGAGCTGGAGCAGTTTTGCCTTGAAGAATGGGCAAAAATCCCAGTGGCTAGATGTGCCAAGCTTATAGAGACATACCCCAAGAGACTTGCAGCTGTAATTGCTGCAAAAGGTGGCTCTACAAAGTATTGACTTTGGGGGGTGAATAGTTATGCATGCTCAAGTTTTCTTATTTCTTGTTTGTTTCACAATAAAACATATTTTGCATCTTCAAAGTGGTAGGCATGTTGTGTAAATCAAATTATATAAACACCCCCAAAATCTATTTTAATTCCAGGGTGTAAGGCAACAAAATTGCAAGCCACTGTAACAATTTGTATTGAGGACAAAAAGTTTATTGCTTTGCCACATTTTTTGCAGTATTACTTTAGTGCCTTGTTGTAAACAGGATGCATGTTTTGGAATATTTATATTCTGTACAGTCTTCCTTCTTTTCACTCTGTCATTTAGGATAATGTTGTGGAGTAACTACAATGTTGATAATTCATCCTCAGTTTTCTCCTATCACAGCCATTAAACACAGCCATTAACAGCTATTAACTCTTTTAAAGTCACCATTGGCCTCATGGTGAAATCCTTGAACGGTTTCCTTCCTCTACGTCAGCTGAGTTAGCAAGGACGCCTGTATCTTTGTTTGTGACTGGGTGTTTTGATACACCACCCAAAGTCTAGTTAATAACTTCACCATGCTCAAATGGATATTCAAAGACTGCTTTTAAAAAATGTGTACCCATCTACCATCAAGTGCCCTTCTTTGCAAGGCATTGGAAAACCTCCCTGGTCTTAGAGGTTGAATCTGTGTTTGAAATTCACTGCTCGACTGAGGGACCTCACAGGTAATTGTATGTGTGGGGTACAGAGATGAGGTAGTCATTAAAAAATCATGTAAAACACTAATATTGCACACAGAGTGAGTCCATGCAACTTATTATGTGACTTAGTAAGCACATTTTTACTCCTGAACTTATTTAGGCTTGCCATGACAAAGGGTTTGAATACTTATTGACTCAAGACATTTCATCACTTTAATTAATAAAAATGTTGAAAAACATAATTCCAGTTTGTCATTATGGGGTATTGTGTGTAGGCCAGTGACAAACAATCTCAATAAAATCCATTTTAAATTCACGCTGTAACACAACAAAATGTGGAAAAAGTCAAGGGATGTGAGTACTTTCTGAAGGCACTTTGGTACTGTGCATAATCATTAACTTTTTTTTTGGTTCATATAAGTAGTCTTTTGCAAAACCATTACACTACCTCAGTTTCCCAAAAAGTTTTCACAGACCCCATTATGAGGAATAAGGAGAAATCAAATGAGGTTAACTTCCTTGGTGATGCCTCGGCTCTGTTCAAAACACTTTTCTCCTTCTCTTTCCAAAAGATGAGAGCGATAGGAAGAGGAATGAGAAGAGGCAGGTCATGGAAAAACTGCAATTAAACTGAGCGGAGACGAAAACATCCTTGTCATTGAAGGCTACCACAGCATTCTATTCTCCCTTGAGGACATCGCTGGAGGAACACAAGGTCACCACGAAACCTCAATAGAATGTAATCTGTTCTCCCTTTCCCTTTCCTCACCACCGAATTTATCCAGCTCACACTTTCCTGGCCGTTCTGAGGGAACACAGGGGGTTGTGTTGTGTTTTGTTGTCCATGTGCAGCACAATAGGCATAGAAGCCAAGGTGACCTGGGGAATGTAACTTGGGCCATAGCTGTGTTATCATTGTTGTGGTTGTTAATATTATGATACTTTTGCTATCTTAATGTTGCTGTAGCTGTCTGTTACTGGCTTTATCCTATTTCATTTGTGTCCTTGGCTCTTTCTCAATTCATCTTTCCTTGATTCCTAGCATCCTCTCTCCACGCCTTCTGCTCAAAAGACATTGAAGAAGTACGTCAGAGGGGAAGGACCTTGAAACTTTCAATACGGTTGAGAGGGAGATGAGTAGACGTGGAGACCGAAGGCGAAGAATCCTGGACAAATATGGATTGAGATAGAACGGGAGCCCCATGCAGAATAAGGTCACCCTGACCTTCCCTATAGCCCTCTGGACTACCACTTCCTCCTCTTCCTGTCTCCATCTGTGAAGGCTTCCTAGAATAAACCACTTCAAACACAGCCTTTGTTCAGAGTCAGTTCCACACAGAATATCACTCTGTTCTTCCTTCTGCTTCTCTGGGCCTGATACTTTGGGCATCATAGCTAGTTGCTACATTGGAGTGCTTTGGCAGGAACTTGAGGGCGTAATCTGCTGTTGTTACTTGGTTTCCAAGAGTTGAGTGTCTGACAGAAATCATAACAGACACAGAGACATAATTTGAGGGAGAATGAGGAAAAGTAAGGAGTTACAAGAAAATACACTATGCGTATTAATGGGCACACTCGCACGTACACACCCACCGCACGCGCTCCCCCCACCACACACACACACACACACACCGACACAGACAGTCCATCTACTGAACTGAACTTCCACATCCAACAGTCTATTCTACTGACCTCAAGATGGCGCCATCTTCCTGGCATTTGTCACACTCGCTCCACAAACCAACAGTCAACAGAAAAGTTATTAAAACTGGACGTTCTGTCCATTCAGAGAAACAATCAACAAATCAAACATTTTTTTTCTCCCCCCAGACAAGGCACCTTACAGTTGCTTTTCCCGACTTTTTCACAGAGGACTCGGCGAAAGGCACATTCCATCCCTTCACTCTCATGGGAGCTGTGAGCTTGAAAGGGTTCTTTACTCTAAACTCTGAATGCTCAAGTCTGGCAGGCATGTGGTGTATGACACACACACTCACACACAC
>QNTS01001296.1:136038-158566 GCA_003317085.1 Hucho hucho | reverse complement strand
GTGTTAGTAGTGGTAGTAGTAGTAGTAGTGGTAGTAGTAGAAGTAGTGGTAGTGGTGATAATAGTAGTGGTAGTAGTAGTAGTGGTAGTAGTGATAATAGTAGTAGTAGTAGTAGGAGTAGTAGTGGTAGTAGTGATAATGGTAGTAGTAATGGTAGTAGTGGTAGTAGTAGTGTTAGTAGTGGTAGTAGTAGTAGTAGTGGTAGTAGTAGAAGTAGTAGTGGTAGTAGTGATAATAGTAGTAGTAGGAGGAGGAGTGGTAGTAGTAATAGTGGTAGTAGTGGTGGTAGTGGTGGTAGTAGTAGTAGTAGTAGTAGTAGTGTTAGTAGTGGTATTAGGGATAATAATACTGGTAGTAGTAGTAGTAGTAGTGGTAGTAGTAGTAGTAGTAGTGGTAGTAGTAGCGTTAGTAGTGGTAGTAGTAGTAGTAGTGGTAGTAGTGATAATAGTAGTGGTGGTAGTAGTAGTAGTGGTAGTAGTAGCGTTAGTAGTGGTAGTAGTAGTAGTAGTAGTAGAAGTAGTAGTAGTGATAATAGTAGTGGTAGTAATAATAGTAGTGGTAGTAGTAGTAGTGGTAGTAGTGATAATAGTAGTGGTAGTAGTAGTGTTAGTAGTGGTAGTAGTAGTAGTGGTAGTGGTAGTAGTGATAATAGTAGAGGTAGTAGTAGTAGTAGTGTTAGTAGTGATAGTAGTAGTAGTAGTAGTGGTTGTAGTGATAATAGTAGTGGTAGTAGTAGTAGTAGTGGTAGTACTAGTAGTAGTAGTAGTGGTAGTAGTGATAATAGTAGTGGTAGTAGTAGTAGTACTGGTAGGAGTAGTAGTAGTAGTGGTAGTAGTGATAATAGTAGTGGTAGTAGTAGTAGTGTTAGTAGTGATACTAGTAGTGGTAGTAGTAGTAGTAGTGGTAGTAGTGATAATAGTAGTGGTAGTAGTAGTACCAGTGTATGTAGTGATAGTAGTAGTAGTAGTAGTGGTAGTAGTGATAATAGTAATGGTAGTAGTGATAATAGTAGTGGTGGTAGTAGTAATGGTAGTAGTAGCGTTAATAGTGGTAGTAGTAGTAGTAGTGGTAGTAGTGATAATAGTAGTGGTAGTAGTAGTAGTAGTAATGGTAGTAGTAGTAGTAGTGGTAGTAGTGATAATAGTAGTGGTAGTAGTAGTAGTGGTGGTAGTAGTAGCGTTAGTAGTGGTGATAGTAGATGTAGTAGTGGTAGTAGTGATAATAGTAGTGGTAGTAGTAGTAGTAGTATTGGTAGTAGTAGTAGTAGTAGTAGTACTAGTGAATGTAGTGATAGTAGTAGTAGTAGTAGTGGTAGTAGTGATAATAGTAATGGTAGTAGTGATAATAGTGGTGGTGGTAGTAGTAATGGTAGTAGTAGCGTTAATAGTGGTAGTAGTAGTAGTAGTAGTGGTAGTAGTGATAATAGTAGTGGTAGTAGTAGTAGTGGTAGTAGTAGTAGTAGTGGTAGTAGTGATATTAGTAGTAGCAGCCATGCAACATGGGAGGCAGACCATTTTGTATTTGTGCTGGGGCTGAGAGGCTGGCCACCCTCAAGACTGAGGAGGCACATCTGTAGACAATCCAACTTCAGAGTAGAGCAGGCTTAGCAGGACCAGCTGTGGAGCGCAGGGAGGTGAATATAGGACTGGGAGGAGAGGAGAAGAGGGGGAGAGCATAGAATAGGACAGAACATTCAAGGGAAAAAACTTAACTATAAAATAGTTTGCGAGAATGTTGTAAGGGGAGGCATTTCTTTAGGCACCAGGCTGATTATGAAGCTATAATCCTGTGATAAATGTTAAATTCAATGACTGACTTTTCTGGGGCTACAACACCAGACACATACAGCACATCATCACATTTCCACTCCAAAACTGTATTAATTTCCTCTTCCACCTCTACAGAGCTGTATCAAATGACCTCAGGCTCTCATAGAGGAAAGGTAAACACAACAGCCACAGACAGGACTGCACAATAGGACAGAGGCTTGGAGGGGATGTTAAAAACTATTAAAATGCCTTTTTGGCAAGCAAGCAACACAGGCAAATGAATGACAGACAGGCCACATTTTACACTGCAAATATATTCATATAAAATCACTAATTCAATAATGTGAGTGTTCCCTGTTGAAGGTGGCAGGTAGACTAGCGGTTAAGAGTGTTGGACCAGTAACCAAAGGGTCGCTGGTTTGAATCCCCAAGCCAGTAAGGTGGAGAAACGTGCCTTTCTGCCAGTTAACACCAAACCTGCTCCTTGGGCGCTGTTGACGTTGATTAAGGCAGCCCCCCGCACCTCTCTGATTCAGAGGGGTTGGGTTAAATGGCCTGAACTGACTGACACCCTTGATAAAGATGAGCAATAATTAAGATAATTTAAATACTCAGCATATTGCGTGCTTAAAAACATGAGGAAATTATACTATTAGTATTAATGATCATACCTCCAAGGCATGCTAACCTCTCACCATTACTAATAACAAGGGAGGATAGCATGTAGAGAGGATAGCATGTCTTGGGGGTATGATCTTTGACCCTCTGTGACCCTCATTATTCACGATTCATTCAGGATTATCTGTAATCATGGTAGCATTTACATTAATATAGAAGTGTTTAGAAACATAATCTATTCTTAATAAAAGTCACTCCAAATGTGACACAATACATTATTAACCATGAATTTCTATTAGGAACAACATAATCTGAAACACAACCAAAACAAACTGCAAATGTATCCAACAAATGTGTAAAGTCACAAGCTTGATATAGTCACAAGCTTGATGTAGCCACCACTAGAGAGATGCAGGGAGAATGGAAAAGCCAATGAGGAAACAATGGTGATAAGTAGGCATTAGCCAGCCAATTGACCTGCACCAAAATAATAAAGAGATCCCCTCTGTCATGTTTACTCTTCTGTCCCCTCCACTCAGTAAAGTCCTCTGCAGTCTAAGAGAAGCGATTGGGCCTGATATTCAGTGACACTGTTAGCATAAAAGTGTAAATATAATTCATCTGATTTGTGTCACAATCGGGGCGTGCGTTTTTCCCGCGTCATACTGTACTTTCATGCATAATTGAGGCCAGCGATGAGAGGAGCCTCCACCCAGCTCATTCTACTGTTGATGGAAGTCAGATTTGAGCCCCACAGCAGAGACATACAGACCAGAGGGAACACATCCGCATCTACATGCTGTTTCACTGGGGACCTTTCTCAGTGTAGCACATTAAGTGATATTCTGGTTAAACCTTTACCAATAATGGTTCAGACCCAAATAGGTTTCTGGTATTTCAATACCTCTTGGTTGTGTGTGCAGATTTGTAGTTAGCCTTAAATGACAGTGAACTTGACTTTACACTACTACTACCACTACTATTATCACTACTACCATTTTGCTCACCATTAAGGGACTGTACGTCATTTATTAAGTTAATTAAATTAATTAGGCTTTCTCGATTAGCCTTCTTTCAGCACCCATTCACTGTCCATCTCCACAGCTGCTGCTTCATAGTAATCTAAATTATGTAAATGACTCGAATATAGATTATTTTGAGGTCGATAACTCTGATGAATAGCTTCATTATGGGCAACGAAACATATTGTTTTTATTAAAATCAATTATAGCAGTAGCAAGCTTACAGACGCAGGCCTTACTGTCCCTAGAATTTCTAAGCAAACAGCTGGAGGCAGGGCTTTCTCCTATAGAGCTCCATTTTTATGGAATGTTGGCCATGTTCTGTTATAATCTCCACCCGGCACAGCCAGAAGAGGACTGGCCACCCCTCATAGCCTGGTTCCTCTCTAGGTTTCTTCCTAGGTTCTGGCCTTTCTAGGCAGTTTTTCGAGTCACCGTGCTTCTACACCTGCATTGCTTACTGTTTGGGGTTTTAGGCTTGATTTCTGTACAGCACTTTGTGACATCAGCTGATGTAAGAACGGCTTTTTAAATACATTTGATTGATACCTCTTGTCTTCGCGCTCTCCCTCTCAAACTGAACAGGACATCATTAGGCCTAGTCTGTGCGCACAGATATAGATTTTTTTTAAACAAATAAAAAAGTAATTTCGGAAGAAGCCTTTTAACTCACCTCCTGAAGTGCCACTGTACACAGCACAGTAATTGATTAGGCAGTACAAAAGGATTTACATCAGCCACTGTACACAGCACAGTAATTGATTAGGCAGTACAAAAGGATTTACATCAGCCACTGTACACAGCACAGTAATTGATTAGGCAGTACAAAAGGATTTACATCAGCCACTGTACACAGCACAGTCATTGATTAGGCAGTACAAACGGATTTACATCAGCCACTGTACACAGCACAGTCATTGATTAGGCAGTACAAAATGATTTACATCAGCCACTGTACACAGCAGTCATTGATTAGGCAGTACAAAAGGATTTACATCAGCCACTGCACACAGCACAGTCATTGATTAGGCAGTACAAAAGGGTTTACATCAGCCACTGTACACAGCACAGTCATTGATTAGGCAGTACAAAAGGATTTACATCAGCAAGAGCAGGGCAGGCCGGGGCTCATGATTGAGAACACCTATCCATTGCAGTGTATAATGCAGTGTAGCCTAGTTTTATATACACCATCCCAGCAGCGCAAAAACCTGGGAAGTACATTTTCTTAGAAATATAACTTTGCCCTGTCCTTCTCCGAGCATGCTCTTCATATAGCCTAGGCCTATAGCCTATAATATAGGCAATTGATAATATTATTGAGACCATACTAGGCACACTTGATATTGCCCTAGTGTGGGACATCATAGGGCACACGTCGAGATACTATAATAAGCAACTCATTCTTAAACCCTGAGCAATATGACATTTAATCGATTACAAATGAACTACATGACCCTCCCCTGGACTAAATAAAAAATACATGACCCTCCCCCTGACAAAAATGTAAAAAGCATGACCCTCCCCCATTTTCCTCTGGGTTACAATTATGTACATTTCTAACATTCCCTAACTCCTAAATAAGGTAATGAGTTGCATCATTATTTGGAACTATAATCACCATTCCTCCCTCATTCCCTCCCTCCCTACCTCCACTAGCCTCAGAGCCAGATGGATTATCTCATCGGTCAAGTCTCCCAGAGCCCTGCTCTGTGTATCCCACCAATACTGTATCCCCAGCCAATGAGAAAGCAGTCAGAATTCTTCACTGAAAAAATCTTAATGACCTCATCAGCCCCACTCTCTATTTATCTACACTTTGTTAAGGACTCAAACATGAAACAGCAAATCTATCCCAGGCACAAAAACCTCTTAAAACCGTGCTTCAAAGAAATATATTGCATAAGGGTTTGGCAGGAGTTTGGGAACGTAATCCATAACAATAGAGATAGCTAGAGTCTTTCCCACAGAGAGAGTGAGTGAGTGAGTGAGAGAGTGAGAGAGTGAGAGAGAGGAGATGCGAGCAGGAAAAGAGGGAGAGAAGTACTTAAATTTAATTGAGAGAATATCCAGAGACAGGAACAAGATCTTCTTATCAGTGCGGGTTGTCACAGTCCTCTTATCCACAGAGGAACACAGGGATTCCTGGCAATCAGACAGCAGCTCTCCCAACCCAACACAGTACAGCTGAGTTTTCTATAGAGAGAGGAGAGCATCCCTTTTCAAGCTCAGCAAAACATAGAGAACCCTATCTCTCCCTCTTTTTCTCTCGCATTCTCAATTAAATTATGTTTACATTGCCAAAGCTAGTCAATTAAACAATAAACAAAAGTGAGAAGAAACTAATTTAACAACATAAAAAAAAAATATTAGAAATTAACAGCAAGCATTGCACTCAAAAAGGTTTCAAAATGATAAAGACATTTCAAGTGTTATATTATCAGCTATGTACAGTGTTTTAGCAATGTGCAAATAGTTGTAGTACGAATAGTAGGGAAGATAAATAAACAAATAAGTATTGGTGGTATTTACAATGTTGTTTGTGCTCCACTGGTTACCCTTTTCTCATGGCAATAGGCCACACATCTTGCTGCTGTGATTGCACATTGTGGTATTTTGCCTTACAGATATGTGAGTTTATCAATGTTGGATTTTTTTTTTAATTCATTGTGGGTCTGTGTGATCTGTGGGAAATATGGGTCTCTAATGTGGTCATAGATTGGGCAGGAGGTTAGGAAGTGTAACTCAGTTTTCACCTCATTTTGTGGACAGTGGGCACATCTCCTGTCTTCCCTTGAGAGCAAGGTCTGCCTATGGTGACCTCTCTCAATAGCAAGGCTATACTCACAGAGTCTGTACATTTTCTTAATTTTGAGTCAGTCACAGTGGTCAGGTATTCTGCCACTGTGTACTCTCTGTTGAGGACCAGATAGCATTCCAATTTGCTCTGTTTCTTGTTTGATTCTTTCCAGTGTGTTGAATAGTTAACTTTTTGCTTTCTCATAATTTGCTTGGGTCTAATTGTGTTACTGGCCTGGGGCTCTGTGGAGTCTGTTTGTGTTTGTGAACAGAGCCTCCGGAACAAGCTGGCTGTTGTGGTGAATGTGTGGGCATCGCTTCCTTTTAGGTGCTAGTAGAATTTAACAGCTCTTTTCTGGATTTTGATAACTGGTGGGTATAGTAATAATTCTTCTCTGCATGCATTGTTGGAGTTGTGTTGTACACAAAGTATATTTTCACAGAATTCTGCATGCAGTCTCAATTGGGTGTTTGTCCCATTTTGTGAATTATTGCTTGGTGAGTGAACCCCAGACCTCACAACCATAGAGGGCAATGGGTTCTATAATGGATTTAAGTTTTTTTTGCCAGATCCTAATTGGGATGTTAAGTTTTATGTTCCTTTTGATGGCATAGAAGGCCCTTCTTGCCTTGTCTCTTAGTATCAAAGCGAGACCCAAATGCAGACATACGAGGCAGATGGTTGGAGTCTTACAATGTTTATTAATCCAAAGGGGTAGGCAAGAGAATGGTCGTGGACAGGCAAAAAGGTCAAAACCAGATCAGAGTCCAGGGGCTATAGAGTGGCAGACAGGCTCATGGTCAAGGCAGGCAGAATGGTCAGGCAGGCGGGTACAAAGTCCAGAAACAGGCAAGGGTCAAAACCGTTAGGACTAGAAAAAGGAGAATGCAAAAAGGAAGCAAACGGGAAAACCACTGGTTGGCACAGAGAGACAGGACACACAGGGATAAATACACTGGGGAAAATAATCGACACCTAGAGGGTTGGAGACAACCACAAGGACAGGTGAAACAGATCAGGGCGTGACACTTAGATCGTTCACAGCCTTGTGGAAGTTACCTGTGGTGTTGATGTTTAGGCCGAGGTAGGTATTATTCTTTGTGTGCTCTAGGGAAACTGTGTCTAGGTAGAATTTGTATTTGTTTTCCTGGTAACTGGACCTTTTTTGGAACACCATTATTTTTGTCTTACTGAGATTCACTGTCAGCCCCAAGTCTGACAGAATTTGTGCAGAAGATCTAGGTGCTGCTATAGGGCCTCCTTGGTTGGGGACAGAATCACCAGATCATCAGTAAACAGTAGACATTTAATTTCCCGGGTCCAGTAGGGTGAGGCCAGGAGCTGCAGACTGTTTTAGTACCCTAACCAATTCATTGATATGCACTACCGTTAAAAGTTTGGGGTCACTTAGAAATGCCCTTGTTTTTGAAAGAAAAGCTATTTTTTTGTCCATTAAAATAACATCAAAATGATCAGAAATACAGTGTAGACATTGTTAATGTTGTAAATTACTATTGTAGCTGGAAACAGCTGATTTTGAATGGAATATCTACATAGGCGTACAGAGGTCCATTATCAGCAACCATCACTCCTATGTTCCATTGGTACGTTGTGTTAGCTAATCCAAGTTTATAATTTTAAAAGGCTAATTGATCATTAGAAAACCCTTTTGCAATTATGTTAGCACAGCTGAAAACTGTTGTCCTGATTAAAGAAGCAGTACAACTGGCCTTCTTTATATTAGTTGAGTATCTGGAGCATCAGCATTTGTGGGTTCGATTACAGGCTCAAAATGGCCCGAAACGAATAACTTTCTTCTGAAACTCGTCAGTCTATTCTTGTTCTGAGAAATGAAGGCTATTCCATGCGAGAAATTGCCAAGAAACTGAAGATCTCGTACAACGCTGTGTACTACTCCCTTCACAGAACAGCACAAACTGTCTCTAACCAGAATAGAAAGAGGAGTGGGAGGCCCCAGTGCACAACTGAGCAAGAAGACAAGTACATTTTAGTGTCTAGTTTGAGAAACAGACACCTCACAAGTCCTCAACTGGCAGCTTCATTAAATAGTACCCGCAAAACACCAGTCTCAATGTCAACAGTGAAAATAACACACACTGGACAGAGGAACTCTGCCTAGAAGGCCAGAATCCTGGAATCGCCTCTTCACTGTTGACGTTGAAACTGGTGTTTTCAGACCCCTTGACTTTTTCCAAATATTGTTACGTTACAGCCTGTCATTGACTATGTACAGAACCAGCTTGCGACAGAGCTGCAGGAGTTGTGACCCGCCGTTTTTGTTGGTTGTTTTGACGCAGTTGTGTCTAGGGGTGCATATTGGGGAGGGAATGCTGTCACCTCCATGTAGGTGTTTGCCCCCCTGTGTGCTGACAATGTCAGGTTCTTGTCCAGTTCTGGCTATTAGGTTGCCACAGACTAGTACATGTCCCTGGGCATGGAAATGGTTGATCTCCCCCTTTAGGGTGGAGAAACTGTCATCATTCAAGTATGGGGATTCTATTGGGGGGATATAGGTAGCATACAAGAGGAAATGTTTCCCTATTAATTTCAAACCAGATGTAAAATGCTCCTGTTTTGATTAATTGAAAACAGTGGGTTAGGTCTGATCTATACCAAATTCGCATACCACCTGAGTCCCTTCCCTGTTTTACTCCTGGTAGTTTGGTGGATGGGACTATCAGCTCTCTTTAACCTAGAGGGCAACCACTGGGTCCATCTCTTCTATACCATGTTTCTTGTCTGTATTTCTGTTTTCTTTGGTGAAGTCTGGGTTCCTGTTCTTTAGGCCAAAGGCAGATGACCTCAGACTATTCCAGCATGCGATGGTAAAACCTTTGTGTTCCATAGTATCCAGTGTTATTCGTGTGGTTTAGTTTTGGACCATTACTTGTGAGCAGAGTATGCTGAGCATCTGGTGAATGCCTCTTAGGTCGTTGGATGGGGCTTGGTTAGGTCGTTGGATGGGGCTTTGTGAACAAGGTGGGATTAAAATGGATTTAATTGTCATTTTTTGTTAACGATCTACACAAAATACTCTGTGATTCAAACATTTGTAAAAATGTATGATTAGATAAGTATTCAACCCCCTGAGTCAATACATGCTAGAATCACCTTTGACAGCGATAACTTCTGTGAGTCTTTCTGGGTAAGTCTCTAAATGCTTTGTACACCTGGATTGTTCAACAAAATTCTTCAAGCTCTGCCAAGTTAGTTGTTGATCATTGCAAGAGCCATTTACAAGTCTTGCCATAGATTTCTAAGCTGATTTCAGTAAACAAAAATATCTAGGCAACTCAGGAACATTCAATGTCTTCTTGGTAAGCAACTCCAGTGTATTTTTGGCCTTGTGATTTAGGTTATTGTCCTGCGGAAAGGTGAATTTGTCTCCCAGTGTCTGTTGGAGGGCAGACTGAACCAGGTTTTCCTCAAGGATTTTACCTGTGCTTAGCTCTATTCTGTTTCTTTTTATCCCCCAAAAATTTTCTTGCCAATGAAAAGCATACCCATAACATGATGCAGAAAACATGAAGAGTGGTACTCAGTGATGTGTTTTGTTGGATTTTCCCCAAACATAACACTTTGTATTCAGGACATACAATTAACACATTTTTTGCAGTTTTACTTTAGTGCCTCATTGCGAACAGGATGCATGTTTTGGAATATTTTTATTCTGTACAGGCTTCCTTCTTTTTCCTCTGTCAATTAGGTTAGTATTGTAGAGTAACTACAATATTGTTGATCCATCCTCAGTTTTCTCTTATCAAAGTCATTAAACTCTGGAACTGTTTTAAAGTCGCTATTGGCCTCATGGTGAAATCTCTGAGTGGTTTCCTTCCTCTCTGGCAACTGAGTTAGGAAGGGCATTTCAGCTTTCCATGTTTTATTAATTTGTAAAAATGTCTAAAAACAGAATTCCATTTTCACATTATCGGTTATTGTCTGTAAGACATTGACATACTGTGTCGGGGGGAGGGGGGGGGGGGTTGCTGTAGTCTGGGTGATGTCTCTCTCTCTGTGTGTTCTTCCTGTGTGATCCTCCTGTGTGTTCTTCCTGTGTGTTTGTTCATGTAAACTGGATAATGCAATGACCATTGTTGAAATGGTAGAAGATAGGACATGGCAGATAGAAAAATGCAATACCGCAAAGGGCTTATCAATTTAAGTGCTCCACCCTCCATAGTAGTGTGTGTTGTGAACTATTGTGCCACCAACCTCGATTTGCATACTGTTATGTGATTGGTTGACCTTGACCTTGGGAGGTCAGGGCTTCCCTGTCAGAATTTAGCAGTGATATGGACAGCATAACCAACCTGGGTTACAAAGGGAACAGCATTCAAAAGACACTGTGGGGTTGCTGGATACTGTCACAAACCTGAGATGGATTCATTCACAGGAAGACTGAGTTGAGATCAAGTCTGGGAGAGGCAGAGTCCCTAGGGAAATATAATTATTTTCAGAATCAAGATTACCTCAATTCAAGGGTAATGTCCACTAATTCGATTTTAACCAAGAACAGCATAAACATAATCCATATTCTATAAACATAATCTGTGTTTGTATTAATCTAAGCTATTTCTGTTTTTATTTTTAATAAATCAACAAACATGTCTAAACCTGTTTTCGCTTTGTCATGATGGGGTATTGTGTGTAGATTGCTGAGGATTGTAACGTAACAAAATGTGGAAAAGTCAAGGGTTCTGAATACTTTCCGAAGGTATCAGGTTTCCTTATTTTTTACTATTTTCTACATTGTAGAATAATAGTGAAGCCATAAAAACTATTAAATAACACATATGGAAATATGTAGTAACCAAAAAGTGTTAAAAACAAATCAAAATACATTTTATATTAGAGATTCTCCAAATAGCCACCCTTTGCCTTGATGACAGCTTTGCACACTCTTGGCATTCTCTCAACCCGCTTCACCTGGAATGCTATTCCAACAGTCTTGAAGGAGTTCCCACATACGCTGAGCACTACTTTTCCTTCACTCTGCAGTCCGACTCATCCCAAACCATCTCAATTTGGTTGAGGTCGGGGGATTGTGGAGGCCAGGTCATCTGATGCAGCACTCCATCACTCTCCGTCTTGGTAAAATAGCCCTAACACAGCAAGGAGGTGTGTTTGGTCATTGTCCTGTTGAAAAACAAATGATAGTCCCACTAAGCCCAAACCAGATGGGATGGTGTATCGCTGAAGAATGCTGTGGGAGCCATGCTGGTTAAGTGTGCCTTGAATTCTAAATAAATCACAGTGTCACCAGCAAAGCACCCCCACACCATAACACCTCCTCCTCCATGCTTTACAGTGGGAAATACACATGCAGAGATCATCCGTTCACCCACACCGCGTCTCACAAAGACAGCGTTTGGAACCAAAATCTCAAATTTGGACTCCAGACCAAAGGACAGATTTCCACCAGTCTATTGTCTGTTGCTCGTGTTTCTTGGCCCAAGCAAGTCTCTTCTTCTTATTGGTGTCCTTTAGTAGTGGTTTCCTTGCAGCAATTCGGCCATGAAGGCCTGACACACACAGTCTACTCTGAACAGTTGATGTTGAGATGTGTCTGTTATTTAAACTGTGTGAAGCATTTATTTGGGCTGCAATTTCTGAGGCTGGTAACTCTAATGAACCTATCCCCTGCAGCAGAGGTAACTCTGGATCTTCCATTTCTGTGGCAGTCCTCATGAGAGCCAGTCTCATCATAGCGCTTGATGGTTTTTGCGACTGCACTTCTTGAAATTTTCCGGACGGACTGACCTTCATGTCTTAAAGTAATGATGCACTGTCATTTCTCTTTGCTTATTTGAACTGTTCTTGACATAATTTGGACACAACTGATTGTCTCAAATGCATTAAGAAGGAAGGAGGCACACCTGTTAATTGAAATACATTCCAGGTGTCTTCCTCATAAAGCTGGTTGAGAGAATGCCAAGAGTGTGCAAAGCTGTCATCAAGGCAAAGGTTGGCTATTTGAAGAATCTCAAATATAAAATATATTTAGATTTGTTTAACACTTCTCTGGTTACTACATGATTCCATATGTGTTATTTCATAGTTTTGATGTCTTCACTATTATTCTACAATGTAGAAACTAGTAAAAATAAAGAAAAACCCTTGAATGAGTAGGTGTTCTAAAACTTTTGACTGGTAGTGTATGTATTTGATAAAATATTGAATTTGGGCTTTACTAATATAGCCTTTTTTTGTTGGCACAAAACTACCTCCATACTTCCATTCATTTTTTTTAAACAGGTACCGGGCTACCTTCAGACATATTAGTTAGTAGGCCAAACCGTTCAGATGCTACAGACGTTTTTGTGAGAATACCGATTTTAGGGACGTCTCCTGGTCTGAGAAACAGCTGTAGTTCTTCCTCAGGCGGATGTGGTGGATTGAGATGCAGCCCATGTAAAGAAACTGATATCTCTAACTTAAACTGACAGATTTGGATGGGAATGTTTTTATTATGTTCATTAGTGCGTCAATAGACTCTTAAGGATTTAACCAACAAACTCTCTCGCTCTACTAAATTAGCGTTAGCAAGAGCATTAGCAAGTAACAGAGTTTCTGTGTGTTTTTCAGAGCTGGCTATGCTGATAACACATAAGGAATGCCAAGCATGCACAAACAGCCCTTCCCCCATCTGTTCTACTCCATATCCCTCCTTCCCGCCCTTCCCTATCCTCCCTTCTCCTTCCTTCCCCCAGCCCTCATCCCCATGCCCTCCTCTCCCTTTCCCTCGCTTTCTCTTTCTCCCTCTCTTCAGTCTCAGAAATCTGTTCCTCATATTACTTCCATCTGGAGAGTAGAGGAAATACTTAGCTCCGGTGATTCTGCAATCTAGTAAAGAAAAAAGAGAAAGAAAACAAAATGCCGTAAGTCTAGAACACTGTGTATACAGTAAAGCGCTCCCAAATGCTGGGTGATTTTAACCCAACGGACTCACTAGGCTTGACTCTCACTAGGCTTGACTCTCACTAGGCTTGACTCTTAAAATATATGGCAAGACTTGAAAATGGCTGTCTAGCAATGATCAACAACCAACTCGACAGAGCTTGAAGAATTTTTTAAATAATAATGTGCAAATATTGTACAAGTCAGGTCTGCAAAAGCTCTTAGAGACTTACCCAGAAATACTCACAGCTGTAATCACTGCCAAATGTGATTCTAAAATGTATTCACTTAGGGGTGTGAATACTTAAGTAAACAAGATATTTCTGTATTTCATTTTTATAAATTTGCTAACATTTAAAAAAATCTATTTTCACTTTGTCATTATGTGGTATCGTGTGTAGATGGGTGAGAATTCTTATTTTTTATTCATTTTGAATTCAGGCTGTAGCACAACAAAATGTGGAATAAGTCAAGTGGTGTTAATACTTTCTGAAGGCACTGTAATTGTCACACAATGACTTTATCTAATTACTTAATTGAAGGAACAACAAACAACCTACTTGGGAAACACTACTTAATGTGGCTTTTTATGAAGTGTTGCATTGCCTTAACAACATGTACAACACCTTACAGCCATAATGCAGCAACAAACTGTATAACAGTACATTATGGCATGACAGCTGTAATATTATTAGCTGTAATGTAATACATTCACAATATATCATGGCATCTCTCGCCTCTCTCACTTTACTTCATGAGAAGCTGCTTTAAGAAAGTGTTACCAAAATGGTAAACAGGGTGTTCATTTGACAGTAGGTGCATTATAGACCGTGAGGATTAACATTATGGGACCACAACAAGTCTGTAGTCACATCCATTTCAACACAGAAAATCTCTTCGGCATCAAGAAAAACGTAATATGGATGTCTACATTATTCCACAAACTAGTAATAGTCTTTTAGAAACCATTTATAAATTATATGTTAATTTAAAGTGGTACTGAAATATAGTATGTGAATGTTGTTGTGATTAGCCATTTCAAAAACAAATGCACCTGCTCAGATGAAAACAACAACATTCCCACTGAGCATACATAAAGAGGTGTGGTTGGCTATACCTCACTAAATGACAGGACAGGCTTTATACAACTGCTGCCTCTAAAGATAGGGTGCATTTTTAATTCAGCCAATGGAAGTGGGAATCCAGAGGAGAGAAGGTTACCATGGTGCAAACTGCAACTTTTTTATATAACGCTCTCACTCTTTACTTACGTTCCTCTCTTACATTTTCATTAGGATAATATAATACATGGAGAGTGCATTTACATCACATTAATATGAACCATCTGAATGAACAGCCACAGGGTATATAAGAACAGCCGTAGATCCTTCCACACCATACACAAAATATTCTTAAAGCTGTAAAACACTGCTTGTGGAAGACAATGGTTGGTTGTGTTCAGAGTGATTTTCCCAGTGCTGGTGCAGACATCTCTGTCTTAATTGAACATATAAATCACTATCATGTATTCTGAGAACAACCAGTCTTTTATGGTCCTCTAAAACATATCTTTGGTGCCTAAATGATCAACAAGATGCTGTGTTCTGTTATTAAGACACTACTCACAAACTCGTCTCCCATATACACACACACGCACACGCACACACACGCACACACACACAACCATGCATATAATCAACAATACCCATATGAGTGTTGTTTTTCCTCTGTTAATGACTAAGGGGGGCTTGTGCACCAATTACCCACCTCCCCTTTAACCCTCTACAAAGCCCCAAACCTCCTCTTTCACACACTCTGACAAGCACATTCCAGCCCTCAGGAACAGAACTGACTGACTGATGTTGTCTGTGTGTGTGTGTGTGTGTGTGGTCTCTTCTGGAGACGATCACTTTCATCTGGTGTCACCAATACACACGTTGTCTCAGTCTATGAATTTCTCTCTGTGCATCTGTGTCTAGTCTCAATTTCTGCTCAATTAAAATGTGCCTCTTTTTTTTCTGCTTCTCTACCAGTTTCTTCCCTCTCCACCTTTTCTCCATAATTTCCCCACTCTCGTTTTCTCTGTCCCTCTATCCTCTCTTTTGGTTTCCCTCTTTCTCTCACTCTGTAGCCAAGGTGCATGTGTTATGACCGCTTCTCTGCTCTTTCTCCTGTTGCTCTGTCAACATTCTGACCTTGATCCCTACACGGACAGTCTCAATGACTCAACCCCCTAACCCCTTCCCTCCCCCTCAAACACAGACACACATGAACCCCCTGAACCTTATACTACTGCCATTGACATCGACGCCACACACTCCTTCCCTCCCCTTCCTCCCACATCCACCCACTTTAAGGTTGGTGCATACTGTTCATTCCCACAACAGTGTTGCTTTGAGCTTGGGCGTATAGATGTATGGGGGAGATGGGGTTCTCCATGCATGCAAGGAGGGGGTGGTGGAGGTTTTTATCCTGCTTCAGTTGAATTGTTGTCAGAAGCGATGAAGTGTAAATGATTGAAGATAATCCCTTTCTACATTGTGAAGTCACATAATAAGTAAAGGTTGTTCAAAAATAAATAAGTTTGAATAAATAAAGGTAGTTCATAGCTGTTAACTGGGGGTGGCAGTGTAGCCTAGTGGTTAGAGTGTTGGACTAGTAACCGAAAGGTTGCAAGTTCAATTACCTGAGCTGACAAGGTACAAGTCTGTCGTTCTGCCCCTGAACAGGCAGTTAACCCACTGTTCCTAGGCTGTCATTGAAAATAAGCTTATGTTCTTAACTGACTTGCCTAGTTAAATAAAGGTAAAATAAAAATCACATGTAGCCAGCTTTGCTTTTATTACTTCACCAAATATTTTCCAAATATTACTTTTCTGGCTCTCCCTTCTCTTTAACTCGCAACTTTTGTATTATTTAATTAAACTTCGACAATGTCCATTTTGCCTCTGTGGATTTCCAATGCCCATTCCCGAAACCATTATTTGGCGATTGGCTGTGTTGGTTATTTGGCGCGCATACAGTTAAGCCCTAAAGCTTAGGCTTATGCATAAATGTAGCCTATATGAAATGCACAAGAATGATACATTTCTGGATTTTTTAAGGTATTGTTTCTCTTTATTTAATTACCCTAAACCTGTCTGTCCCGCAGATATAACCGTGGGGACTGTGGGTTATGAGTCAACCCGCACATCACTATTGTTCACAACAACACCCTTTGATACTGCCAACCACATGAATCCCTTTTTTGATGACAAGATTAGCAAACTTAGGCATGACATCCAAACAACAAACCCTGAGCCTTCATATCCATGTATAACGGACCAAATAATGAAAGACATGCACTGTAGTTTTGAATTCCGCAAAGTTGGTGTGGAAGAGGTGAATATATTTTGCCATCTATAAATAATAGCCATCTGGTACCGACAACCTGGATGGTAAATTGCTGAGATTGGTAGCGGAATACATTGCGACTCCTGTTTGCTCCATCTTCAATTTAAGACTAGAAGACAGTGTGTGCCCTCAGGCCTGGAGGGAGGCAAAGGTCATTCCGCTGCCCAAGAATAGCGAAGAACCCTTTAATGGTTCAAGCAGCCGACCAATCAGCCTGTTACCGGTGCTTAGACCAAATATACTGTACAAAAATATAAATGCAACATGCAACAATTTCCAAGATTTTACTGAGTTACAGTTCAAAGAAGAAAATCTGTCAATTTAAATAAATAAATTAGGTCCTAATCTATGGATTTCAAACTTCTTCCATTTTAGAATGATGGAGGCCACTGTGTTCTTGGGGACCTTCAATGCTGCAGAAACGTTTTGGTACCCTTCCCCAGATCCTTGCCTCGACACAATCCTGTCTCGGAGCTCAATTCAGACAATTCCTTTGATCTCATGGCTTGGTTTTTGCTCTGACATGCTGTAGGACCGTATAAAGACAGGTGTGTGGCTTTACAAATCTTGTCTAATCAATTGAAATTTCCACAGGTGGACTCCAATCAAGTTGTAGAAACATCTCAAGGATGATCAATGGAAACAGGATGCCCCTGAGCTCAATTTCGAATCTCATAGCAAAGGGTCTGAATACTCATGTTTAAATAAGTTATTTCAGATTTTTATGCTTTAGACATTTTTACAAATGTATATAAACCTTTTTTCGCTTTGTCATTATGTGATATTGTGTGTAAATTGATGAGAATTAATTCATTTTAGAATAAGGCTGTAACGTAACAAAATGTGGAAGAAGGGAAGGGGTCTGAATACTTTCTGAATGCACTGTACGCTGATGCGACTCAACTGTATGCAAATCAGCTATGACAGTAAAATAAATAACTGGCACCCTTAACATAGAGCTCCAGACAGGTTTTACAATGGGTAACTAGCAGTAGGCTGGTGCTAAATGTCTCAAACTAAAAACATTGTTTTTGGGACATATCACTCACTCAACCCTAAACGTAATCTAGATCTATTACTAAATAAGGTGGCGATTGAGCAAGCTGAGGAGACTGCTGGGTGTAACCCTAGATAGCAAGCTGTCATGGTCAAAACATATAGACTCAATGGTTGCTAAATTAGGAAGAAGTCAGTCCATGATAAGGTGATGCTCAACTTTCTTCACATCTAAATCCATCAGGCAGGTTCTACAGGCCCTCGTTTTGTCACACCTGGACTACTGCCTAGTTGTGTGGTCATGTGTGGCAAAGAAGGACATAGAAAAATTGCAGTTGGTCCAGAACAGAGCAGCAGGTATTGCACTTAGACGTACATGGAGAGCGAATGTCAGTGGTATGCATGTCAATCTCTCCTGGCTCAAAGTTGAGAAGAGATTGACTGCATCACTATTGGTCTTTGTGCGAGGTGTTGAAGGTACCGAACTGTCTGTTCAAGCAGTTGGCACACAGTTCAGACACTCATCAGTACCACACAAGACATGCAGCCAGAGGTCTCTTCACAGTCCCCAGGTCCAGAACAAAGGCTGGGAAACACAGTATTAAATAAAGCCATGACTAAATGGAGCTCTCTGCCACCCCAGGTAACTCAAGCTAGCAATAAAACTAGATTCAAAAAACAGATAAAATAACACCTTACAGCACGACGAGGACTGTGATTGTATTTTATTTAGCATTGTATTGTATTATGTAGTGTTATGTATATTATGCATTGTATGTATTTTATTTGTTGTGTTTTGTTTCCTGTTTGGACCCCAGGATCCTTATCAAATACTAAATAATACAAATGTATCTCTCGCTTGTGCACACACTTTCATACACACACACACACACACACACACACACACACACACACACACACACACACACATACACACATACACTATACAAACACACAGACAATACTTGGGCACCTTAGAGGTAATCAGTTTGGATTTACGAGTCAAAACACTGGGATAGGAGGGGGTTGCTTAGCGACGGGCCTGTTGCTGTCCAAACAATGTTAGCATCTTCAAAACGACTGGCAGTGCCAGACCGGGGTTTATGCTGAGTGCAACAATGTCACTTGTGTTGTGAGTCTCCGTCTGCAGCCAGTCAGTGGTACACTCCAACCCAACAGCCGTCAAGACTTAGCCTACATCTCTGAGACGCAGACACAGTGACACACTCTCGCTCACACACACTAGGCTGTGCATGCGCTCATACACACATGCAAGCATATTTTTATATTTATTTAACCTTTATTTTAAAAGGGATGTTATACTGAGACCAATGTCTCTTTTACAGATGAGCCCTGAATGACATAAATGACAGAAAATACACACATCAAAATATGAATACAAAATGCAAGCAGGAAGAACACGGTCATAAAAAAGAACATATTCATCAGTAATAAGGTCCTCAATCAGCTTTCTGAATTGCTGTAGATCATTTCCACGGGAAGATGTTTTGGGGTGGTGGTGCTGTCTTATTCTTCTCTGTTCTGCTGACCAGTATTTTTGCACTGTTCATACAGGAGTAATAAAGGCCTAGTGCACTAATTTGGTGGGATTTAAAAAATATATATTATACTTTCTTTCTCTGATTTATCAAGGGGTGCTGCAGCACCATCAGCACCCCTCCATCCTGCGGCTATGCACCTTGTACTTAGCCCTAAACTATATTTTCAGAGTAGCTTCCCCAACATAGCGCTACAGTCTTTGTGTTTCGTTTATACAGTAACTGTTCCATCTTATGTTTCGTTTGTCAGTAACCGTTCCATCGGCTCGGTTGGAATGGCGCGCTAGGACCCAGACGTGTGAAAAAGCACCGCTTGGCCGCGGCAGCAGCATTGGCGGCATCGGGACTTGCATCTCTCCCAAGCTTCCCGAGCTGCTGACGTCAGCTGGCAGCCTGGGCTGTACTCGCCGCACTGGACATAGCGCCGAGAAAATGCTGCTCTCCGTACCGCCAAGGGCAGATATCAATCCATACATCGGCTATAACAGCAAAAAGGTAAACCCTTTCAGGATTTTCTGTTTTTCTTGCGCTCTCGGTCACCCAGTAGGGCATTACGCCCCCGTATCAGTCGCGACAGAAACCTATGTAGAGCATGATAGTAGCTTATACAGTGTCCTTGAAAAACAAAGTCTACAAAATAAACTTAAGTCTTCGTAGAGAAAATTGCTGCTCACTATTCTGCACCCCCACCGTGGTATGTGTAAAAACGGCTATTCGATGGTTTGGGCATCTAAGCATCCATAATATTTATTTTTTATTTCCAAATGGGAGTTACACTGTAGAGAGCAAGGATGGTGATATGATTATGTTCAGTCAGAAAAAGTCAATAGTGGATACAAACTTTTTTAAGTAACTGTACCGTATTGGGACAGTGTTGAGCGAATGTGCATAAATGTGAATCCGAATAGGTGGGGGCGGGGAGCAGAAGAGGGAGAAGGAGAATGTGTTATTCAGTGTAGCCTTAGCCTTAACTGATTTCAGTCTCCTTTTCAGCATGGTTGTCAATGAACAGTGATATCAATAGTGTAAAATCAAGTATCCATTGTCTACGCAGCCGCGTTAGTTTGGCAAAGTATTTAATTTTTTTTTAATGAAAGGCATAGATGCCCCACCCCTTGAAAACCCCACCACTGTGACGATGCTTACTTTCCCATATTGTGAATAGCAAAATAACAGTTATATTACATTTATAATACTGAGTCGTTGTGGCCAACAATAATCAATCAGCAACTGAAACGTTACAAATCATGTCAGGGTTTTGACATTATGAACCGTTGTAATATAAAATATATACATTGTACCACGAATGCAATAGTGAAAATATGTTTTATAGCCTAACTATTAACTAGATATTACAATGTTATTACAACATACAGCACCAGTAAAAAGTTTGGACACACCTACTCATTCAAGGAATTTTTTTATTTTTACTATTTTGTACATTGTAGAATAATAGTGAAGACATATAAACTATGAAATAACACATATGGAATTATGTAGTAACCAAAAAAGTGTTAAACAAATCAAAATATATTTTAGATTCTTCAAAGTAGCCACCCTTTGCCTTGATGACAGCTTTGCACACTCTTGGCATTCTCTCAACCAGGTTCACCTGGAATGCTTTTCCAACTTGAAGGCGTTCCCACATATCCTGAGCACTTGTTGGCTGCTTTTCCTTTACTCTGAGGTCCAACTCATCCCAAACCATCTCAATTGGGTTGAGGTCAAGTGATTGTGGAGGCCAGGTCATCTGATGCAGCACTCCATCACTCTTCTTCTTGGTTAAATAGCCCTACTAGCATAAATGTCGTGTTCAAAAGAAACACAATACAAGATCAAAGCCAAAGCTATTGGATTCTATTAATGCAACACCTAAAATATTTGATAAATTATGCTGTAGTCAGAATTGTTTCGTTACAAATGGGCGAGAGAGAAATGCAATCATGTGTTTTAATAGTTGTTCTGATGAAGTGACAGGTCACCATCATTTACAGCATTTTAGTCTCTCTCTGGAATATGAATGTAGCCGATGCCTACATTAGAGCTATGCAATTAATCTAATATTAATGTCTTGACATGATTTCAAATGGAACTTGATATTGTAAGGTGTTTTATTTAACCTAACCAAATTACTATTTAGATGTACAGTGGGGTCTGAAATTATTGACAACCTTGATAAAGATGAGCAATAATGACTTTATGAAATAAATAATTAAAATACTGAGCTATATTTTATGCAAAACAAATTGGGAAATTATATTATTTTATACTAATACAATTGCACAGAGAACAAGATTTTGTTTAACAACTAATATTTTTCTTTCTAAAAAAGGTATGGGTCAGAAATATTGGCACCACTCAAGATTCTTATGAATAAAATAGTCAAAAGTTTAGTATTTAGTCCCATATTCCTAGCACACAATGACTACATCAAGCTTGTTACTCTACAAGCTTGTTGGATGCATTTGCAGTTTGTTTTGGTTGTGTTTCAGATTATTTTGTGCCCGATAGAAATGAATGTAAATAATGTATTGTGTCCTTTTTGAGTCACTTTTAATGTAAATAAGAATATAATATGTTTCTAAACACTTCTACATTAATGTGGATGTTACCATGATTACAGATTATCCTGAATGAATAGTAAATAATTGAGAGTGAGAAAGTTACAGAGGGTCAAAGATCATACCCCCAAGACACGCTAATCTCCCATGTTATTGGTAATGGTGAGAGGTTAGCATGTCTTGGGCGTATGATCTTTGATACAAATTGTTTTATTGTATTATTTTGAGCATGCAATATAGCTGAGTATTTTAATTATTTTAATTATTGCTCATCTTTATCAAGGGTGTCAAGCATATCGGACCCCACTCAGCTTTTTAAATTCTGCACATCCTGCTATATCAGTTCTGTTATACTCACAGACATTATTTTAACGGGTTTAGAAACTTCAGTGTGTTTTCTATCCAATAGTACTAATTATGTGCATATCCTAGTTTCTGGGCCTGAGTGACAGGCATTTTACTTTGGGCACGCCAGACTCTCCAAAACCGACACCTCTGCTGCTGATCCCTAAGTAGTTAAACGTTCTAGTACAGTTAAATAGTTAACACACACACATGGACGCAGTGGTCTAAGGCACTGCATTTCAGACAACATCCAGTGAAATTGCAGAGCGCGAAATTCAAATTACAAAAATCGTAATATTAAACATTCATGAAAATACAAGTGTCATACACTATTCTTTATCTTAGAATCTTGGTAATCGAACCGCTTTGTCCGATTTACAATAGGCTTCACTGCGAAAGCATAGCATTTGATTATCTGAGGACAGCGCCCCGCATACTTCCTGCATTTAAATATATTTCAAACCAGCACAGGTGCCACAAAAATAGCAATAAAATAAATCACTTACCTTTGAAGATCTTCCTCTGTTTGCAATCCCAAGGGTCCCAG
>QNTS01001296.1:71164-127263 GCA_003317085.1 Hucho hucho | reverse complement strand
ATGGGTGGGATAGGTGCAGTAAGTTCTACTGGTGTAGTGGATGGGTGGGATAGGTGCAGTAAGTTCTACTGGTGTAGTGGATGGGTGGGATAGGTGCAGTAAGTCAGTGAGTAAGATAAACTCTGCTGGTGTAGTGGCTTGACACTGGATCAACTTGGCCGGTGTAGTCTCCTTTGTCCTATTGGCTCTGCTCCCACTGTTTGTTTATCTAACTCTCTGTCATTGTTTAATGCGTCAGACTTTGAAAGTGGTCTCTCCCTCCATTGCCAACCGCATGAGCAGTCCAAGGAAGAGAGAGAGAGAGAGAGAGAGAGAGAGAGAGAGAGAGAGAGAGAGAGAGAGAGAGAGAGAGAGAGAACGAGAGAGAGAGTCCTTGGAGAAAGCACAGCTATCTGAAATATGATGCCAAGCACTGCAGTGATGCCAGGCACTGACTGCCTCACATTTTGTTAGATCTCATAAGCTGCTATGGGCCACTGTTTTAAAGGTAGGATCTGGTTCCCCAAGCCTCTGCCACCTGCCACATGCAGCTAAAACTCTGCATGTGTATATTCTGACATCAGTATGCGTACATGAACATTACGCATGTATGTGGGACAGAAAGACAAAGAAATTAAACAGAGAGAGAGAGGAAGGAGCATGGGCAAGGGATGCAAGAGAGAGAGGAAAGAGAAAGAAGAAGGCGAGAACAGTAGGTGAGAGATAAAGAGGAAGTAAAGATAAAGAGATGGAGAGAGAGATCGAGAGAGAGGAATTAAACATAAAGAGATGGAGAGAGATGGATAAAGCCCCTTTGAATTGAGAGAGAGAGAGGTTTCATGGACGAGTCTGGACTGGAGCCTGGTGTCCTCCGTCACCTGGTAGAAATGTAGAGCGGCTGGCTGGCTGGCTGGCTGATGAAAATGACTGCATGATAAGATCAGGAGCAGACAGAAAAAGTATGTCCTGTCTTCCTCTGTACTCTGTACCAGCCTGCCGACTATAAACCACAGCCTAGGAACGTTCAGCCAATGTTCAGAGTAACATTTGCCAGTCACCTGAGGCAAAAATACAGCCAGGCTGGCAATAATTACTTCCTTTTACTGTAAGCAACCAAGCCTTTTGCTTTGTGGTTGTACCAGTGTGTTGGCTGTAGAACAGGAGTGGGAAAAACAAGCCTTTTGCTTTGTGGTTGTACCAGTGTGTTGGCTGTAGAACAGGAGTGGGGAAAACAAGTCTTTCATAAGGTATATCGGAGAGCACAGTAGTTGAATAGATGGATTGTTATCAGATAAGTTTTATTTAAATAAGTAGAATGGTTTAGTTTTAATATCAAATTGACTGATTGGGTTTAACATAGCAAAATGTTAAGTATTTGACTATAAGTATTTGGTCTAAATGTACTCAAAAGTAGGCCATTTCATTGGATCTGAAAGAGTATTTCTAGTTTATCTAATCCCTCAACTAACATAATTTTGTATCTTGAAGATAATTTCATCCGGACCCAACTGGAGGCTGCCTCAGTCAGACAGTTAACAAATCTGTGTGTCACTCAGTTGGTCAATTAGACAGACAGACGGTCAGTCAGTGGACTCTCCTTTTGGGGGTGGGAGCAAATGCTCCAGCTATAGGATACAGGAAACTAGCCATACCCCCTGATGACAAGCCCAACAGGAAGACACAGATAGAAACAGACAGACAAGAAGCAAGACATACAGACAGACAGTAAGTAGAGAGTTAGATTTAAGGGAGAGTGGGCTTGTGCACTAGGATTTCCTGAAACGAATTAACAACAGGGAGGTCCTGGCAGGCCAAATAAATGGCCAGTGAAAAGCAGTGGCTTTTTTCACAGGCACTTTTTCTGCCCATCATGGAGGAAGTGGGGAATTTAAAGGTTGTCTGATTTATGGATAGGGAAGCTGGAAGCATTTCAGTGTAGGCCTAAAGCAGATTGGGTAGCCTAGCCTTAGTAGAAATTGTCAGGTTGGTAGCGGAGAGACTGTTGAAGGAAAAAAAGTTGAGGCTTACTTATGGTATTGTCCTGTGTGTGTGAATTAATGAATGAATTACATTTTATTTTTGTGTCAAATCGCCAGTTGGCAACCCATCCCATAATGAATACATATGCAAACATTACAATAATTCACTGTGATAATTCAGTGATAATTATTACAGTGTTCTGTGCAGTGTGCACCGCATAAATATTGTGTGTGTGTATGTGTGTGTGTGTGCGTTTTGTTTGTGTATGCTCTGAAAGCTAGAGGGGTTACAGGATAAGATAACTACTGTGAGTTAGTCTGAGGGGGCTGCATGGTCAGAGAGACAGGGTTTGGAACGCAGACCCATACTCTAGACTGTGTAAATGTAAGCAAGCACATGTGTGTTTTTACAGTATTCATGACAAGCAGAAAGTTACAGGCTCAGTAGCAGCTAGGTTTGGTATGACGGAAGCTGCACCAGTCCACCAAGCATCCCACATACCTGTCCTGCTGTGGACTCATAATCCCTCATTTTGGCAAACGGGAGAGGAATGTGATTGCTCTGATCTTCCACAGCAGCTGTGTGTGCAGCCCTAGTCTGCTGAATTAAAGGGTACTGTAGTAATCATGTGTTACTCTTACCCTGTGAGATTTCAAGTTCTTATAAAGATGTATGAATGGGCACATCATTCCTGAATTTTTTTCTTTCTCACATAGCATATACACACACACACACCCCAACATATTCAGTCATTTCTAGAGTACGTACAAGCATGTAATGATCGGTATTCATGTATTTATTACAAAAAAAAAAGAGAGAAATGTATTTGCTGGAACATGATTGCACACCATTAACACCAACGTGGGTTTGCCGGTGTGTGTGTGTGTACCTGTGTGTGTGTATGAGAGCGAGAGAGAGGAATAAAACTATCCCGTCTTATTGTGTATTAATTTGACCAGGGCATGCCTCCATGTCATCTAACATGAGCAAACAGGCTAAATCAGCATCGGAGAAAGAGGGGATTAAGCCTTGGAGAAATGAGCCCGGCAGCCTGTGCGGCTCATATAGGGAGGGGTCAGGGGGGTGTTTGAGGGGACACAAAGGGGGACACTGTGCCCCTGTGAATAGGGTTCAATTAGCGAGATTCATCCTTTGCTCTTGACTCGCCCATCTGCGTCTCAACCTCCCCCTTTGTCCCCTTGGAGCAGCTCATCCACTGGGCCTGGTTTAATTAGAACCCCTTCACGAGAGACAGGCAGGGAACAGGAGAGGAGATGGCCTCTATAGGAGAGCTATACTGCAGGATTCTATACAACACCCTGGAATACGCTACTGGAGAGAGGATGGCAGGGTTGAGGAGCTTTGGGGAATGTTTCATAAGGCAGACGATGACACGTGGCTGGTAGATTTAGGAAAAATGGCATTAAAACACTCAAATCGATTCACACACATGCACACACAGACAGACAGACACACACACACACACACACACACACACACACACACACACACACACACACACACACACACACACACACACACACACACACACACACACACACACACACACACACACACACACACACACACACACACACACACACACACACACACACACACACACACACACACACACACACACACACACACACACACACACACACACACAAACTCCTTCACAATGACAAACACTCTCAGCCTCTACGCCACTGGTGTTAACTTGCTGTCGTAGGAATGTTTATGCAAGACTGTTAAAAGCATTGTGGAATGTTGAAGCGCAAAAACTGTGTTATTGCATCAATTTAGTTGTTTTGGAAATTACTGTCTTTCCTGGGAAGCAACTTCAATAAATCTCCAAATGAATGAAAGAACACTCATTCCAAATGTACTCAAACCATTATTCAGTCAACAAATTACTAGATTCAAGTGAAGCAAAAACATTTTCACTTGAGTCCAACTAATCCAGACTCATTCATGGGAAACTTCTGTTTTGCCTGTTGCGCAATACTCCATGTTTGTGTTTAGTGACTCAGTGTGTCCTCCCCATAGGCTATTGTAGCACCACCCAGAATGCTGAAGTACTATAGGGAGAGTTTTCATAGGCTGGTATAGAGCTGTTATAAATGCATTAAGCAGCTTGTTATAAACAGTTATAGCAGGTCAGAGAATGCTGCTGTTCTGTGCCAGGCTCAGCTGACAAGGAACTCTTCCTAAATAGTATTTTGTTAATCATCGTTGGGAGCTCTCCTGTCTCCTCATTTCCCCTTTGCTGTGACATATGTAACCGCGGTGCTTATGAACGTACAGACCTTGGACCTATTGTGGACTGAGCTGACCTCATTGTTTGAATTGTTTACTATATTTTTTTTTTTCAGGGAGTCGAGCGACAGTTAGCTACGCTGTATTGTTGAGGAGACAATTGACTGAGAGATAGAGGAGTGAGAGGGAATTGTCTGAACAACTGAGTTAAACCTGTGGTTGTGGAGTAGAGATAAAAGACTGTAAGCCCGACCAGATGTTTGTATCGTGTTTTGAAGCGCTCCCTTTATACAGAGAGTGTGGTATGGGAGAAAAGACAGCTCATAACTTCTCACAAAGAACAAAAGGGAAACATTAATGTTGGTGTATGTTGTTCTTTGAATCATTGGGTTTCGCTGTGCAGAGGAATCTTCTGCGGTTTTGAAAGTTGTGATAGCGAAAAAAGGAGCAGTTGCCCAGTATGGAGTAAGCAGAAAAGAGGCCCATTTTCCCAATATGACCTAGACAGCAAAGAGGCCCCACGTTCACTTCAGAATGTAGTATTGGTGAGTGTTGACATGAGGGCTGTGTGATATCGTTTTACGCTTCTCTCACACAATCGACTGTCTCTTCAGCCACCATTTTGAAGCTAAAAACCGTGGTTTGAGTTTTAGTCCTTTTGAAAGGTAACAGCTGTAACAATTCAAAGCACGCTGTGAATAATTTATGAAAATGTAAGGTACCTGAACTGAATACACTCCCACAAATGTTCTTAACTGGCTAGAAGAGAGGAATCTTCCAACTCACACTCCCACCATTTTATAAGATTCCTCCATTCCAAAATCATGACTAAATCGTTTATCATCTCCGTGGTCTACCAGAAGACCCGAGGGAGCTTTAGTGCCTTCATGACACAGCCCTTCCCAATATATGATACGTAACAGGCAAATTCTAATCCGGACCTCGAAGCCAGTTCCAATGCTGATGTTCATTCTTCCCCTCTAATCAAGGACTGATTTAGACATAGGACACTAGTCATTAATCATTAGTTCTAATGTTTTGAAGCTAAAACAAGAGTTTCTATTGGACAAATTCAGGTAGGTCCCTCCCCGTTTCATACCATTTGCTGCTGTTTAACATTTTGCAACAGAATCACCACAATGAATGCACCCCAAGTGGGTGCAATTAATTATTAGGTTAAACAGAAAAGAGGCAGTGCTCCGGATTTCCAGGCTTGAATTTGAATACCCCTGATATATAACTCTCTCTCTCTCTCTCTCTCTCTCTCTCTCTCTCTCTCTCTCTCTCTCTCTCTCTCTCTCTCTCTCTCTACAGCAGTCATATGTGTCCTCCGGCCACCAGATGGCACCCCCCAGTCCCAACAGCAGTGGCAACAGCAGTGTCGGGGGAGTGGAACAGCTGAGTAAAACTAACCTGTACATCCGCGGTCTTCACCCCGGGACCACAGACCAGGACCTGGTCAAGCTATGCCAGCCGTAGGTCTTCTTCTCCTCCTACTTGCCCACTTTCTTTTACACGGGTAGGGTGAAGTTGCCTCTAGATGCTGACAAATCTTAAAGCATTGGATTGGTGTAGCCATGGGCTAGTTAGAGTTTCCACCATATTTCTTATCAAATCAGTGAAGGGAAGTGACAATTGCACACTTTGGGAAGAAAGAGATAATTGGTATGCAGACATAGCCTCTGTTAATAGCATACAGTTTTGATACATTCTGATTATTGTTTGGATAAGTGAAGGAGTGTAGAGTGAGTGACCTAGAGAGGACTAGGAATTTTTCTTTGCTATTTAAAACAGAAAAAACTCGGACTTAACAGGGTAAAGCCTGGAGATTGACATCAAGTTGGAGAGGGTAATAGCATGGCATGCTGGGTAAAGAAGTGGGTCAGAGTTGACAGCTAAGACCTTCTACCCCATCCTCCCCTCCCTACTACACACACACACACACTTTACAACAACTGTTGATGAAGTTGAGGTAGGAGGAAGGGCAGAGAGTTACTGCCACACAACCTTTGAACTGTTTAACAGGATGCATGACTTTGTTAATGACAACACAAACCTTTTCTCTCTCTCTCCATTACAAAAGAGGTCACCAAAAAGTTAGTGGGCATTGAGTGTTTATGTATGGCTGTGGTCATATGGCTCAAGGTAGAAATGTCCTCCTATTCACAAGTCTAAAATCAGATTACCTAACTTCCAATCGTAACCTTAACCAACAGAGGAATGAAAGAAGATCTGACTCTGTGTCAGAGTTTAGGGGTAACTTCATGTGTGACTGCTAATGCTAACGGCCAGGCTTTAGGACCCAGAAGTGGAAAGAGAGTGTGGGAGCAGAGGACAGTGGAGAGATAGAGGGGACAGGAAGGGGTGAGGGATCCAGTTACACTTTACACTCCACCCCAGTGCTCTGTTAGGGCCAGCCAGTGGAACACCAGCCGCCCTCACTGACTGCATTACACAGAGACAGTGGAGGGCAGGACCTCTCTCTCTCTAACTAGCAGAAGTCAGGATGGCCGAGCGGTCTAAGGCGCTGCGTTCAGGCCGCAGTCTCCCCTGGAGGCGTAGGTTTGAATCCCACTTCTGACATCCATTTTATTTCCCTATCCTATACCATTGTACTGTAAGGTTACACTGCATACTACTAAGCAGTACTTTAGATTTCCTATTCTACTGTTCTTTGTTGATATTGTAGCAAATTTGGGGGGTAGCCCCGACCGGGATTCAAACCCGGGTCCAGCGACTGTCAAGCCAACACCTTAATTAACTCTATTATGTTTTGCTATATTTTTCTATACTGTCAATGATGGCTATACAGGACAGTCCGTGTCACATTACAGGACAGTCCGTGTCAGTTCTCTAAAGTGCCACCATTTTTGTCGAATAGGCCTGTGTTCATAAATATTTGTTGTGTGACCTCCAATTTTTATTTGGTAGCACCAGTGCGCTTAGAAAAATATTCACCCAGATAATACATTGAACGGCAAAATTGAAGTTGTGCCTCTGGGTTTGGGAGCAAGCAAAGTTGTTACATTTGTGTGTTTGTTTCATGTCCTGTGAGCCCTGGCTGTTGTTACATTTGTATCATCATCATCAGAGTGGCGTGCATCGTGAGCATGTTGATACGATACTTTGTATCATTTCATCTCTAACCTGTGAGAGTGAAGATGAAATTCAGCAACACTTGAAGGACAGTAGAAGTTATTTGCTTCTGTATTGATAAAAGCAGGGGCGCAACTTTGGTTTTAGAAGTTTTTACATTTTCTATCCTGTCGGCTAAACACTCCAAACAGCCTACCCGACCGCTCAGAGGCATCCGCATGGTCCTAAAGCACACCGGTGCCTCGTTTTGTATCACATTCAATTATAAAACTGGGGGGGACAGAAATGCAATTTCAGAAAAAAACAAACACCTTTATTTAACCAGGTAAGCTCTCATTTACAACTGCGACCTGGCCAAGATAAAGCAAAGCATTGCGACACAAACAACAACACAGAGTTACACATGGAGTAAAACAAACATACAGTCAATAACACAATAGAAAAAAAAGAAAGTCTATATACAGTGTGTGCAAATGGCGTGAGGAGGTAAGGCAATAAATAGGCCATAGTAGCGAAGTAATTACAATTTGGCAAATTAACACTGGAGTGATAGATGAGCAGATGATAATGTGCAAGTAGAAATACTGGTGTGCAAAAGATCAGAAAAGTAAATAAAAACAATATGGGGATGAGGTAGGTAGATTGGATGGGCTATTTACAGATGGACTATGTACAGCTGCAGCGATCGGTTAGCTGCTCAGATAGCTGATGTTTAAAGTTAGTGAGGGAGATATAAGTCTCCAGCTTCAGCGATTTTTGCAATTCGTTCCAGTCACTGGAATGTGGGGGGGACATGTCCCCCCCGTCTCCAGTGAAAGTTGCAATCCTGGATAAATGTAAATACCAATTTGTTAGTCTTCACCTGGATTTTAATACGTGAAAAACGATGGAGGCTTTTATACGTTTCAAAATAACGTACTGCTTGCCTATTGGTCAGACTTTTTTTTGTGTGTGTGCGCATGCATAATTACCCAGCATTAGGAAGTGTTTGTGTCTAAATGTTAGGGAGGTTACACAAAATGTCCAATAGTCACCTCCTCCTCATATGGTCTGATGATGTCATGTTTATGTATTTTGTTTTGAAGGTATGGGAAGATTGTTTCCACCAAGGCCATCCTGGACAAAACCACCAACAAGTGCAAAGGTGAGAGTTCAGAGTTCAACAGGTTGTTTGGTTCATGGCACAGATGGAAAGATAGTGTTAGTGTCTAGTGTTGTGTTGTTGACTGTGTCTCCTTAAACAAGCTCATGGACTTGAACTCACACTCGATCACAACTGCATTCTACAATATTCGATGGTGTTAGGCTATATAATATTAAAGTATTAGTCTGGTTGCAGGTCTACTAATATACTGTATAAATCTATAAATCCACTAAACTTTAGTCATTTTACAGAATGTCTTTAGACTTAACTACACCTGTAGTTAATCTAACAACCATTTAAAATTCCAATCTTACTTATCACTCATGAACATTTTGTACAAATGTAAAAATGTGTGTGTATATGTGTTGCGTAGGCTATGGCTTTGTGGACTTTGACAGTCCGACAGCGGCCCAGAAAGCAGTGACCGCCCTGAAGTCCAGTGGTGCCCAGGCTCAGATGGCCAAGGTAAGACACGCACTCATTTACATCAACTTCACACACACACACTTTATATATTCACAGTCACACATAATCTGTTATAAACTTTTCTATTACTTTTCTATCACAACTTCAATGTGACTCCTTACGTCCTCACTTTCTTTATTTCATTGCCAAACCCATATGAAAAAATGCTATTGTATACTATGGTATAAATACTATAGTATTTACTGTAGTGTTTTTGCAGACTTTACTGTAGTATTCATTGTAGTGTATTTACTGTAGTATACTGTAGTATTTACAGTTAGCTATAGTATAAATACTGTAGTACAAGAAAACTGTAGTATATACTATAGAAATGAAAGTACCTTTTTATAGATTGTAGTATACTGTAGTATTTACTGTAGTGTTTTTGCGGACTGTAGTACACTTTAGTATTTACTGTAGTGTTTTTGCGGACATTACTATAGTATTTACTATAGTGTTTTTGTTTTATTATCTGTGACATAGAAGTGGAGGCTTTCTCCTTCAGGAAACCTACTGGACAAATACTAAAAGAGCAGATTTTCCATAACCTGTATGTAGGTAGGACTGGGGTCTGAATGGATAGTTCAGCGCTTCTGCACTTTTCTATAACTTGTAGGGAACACAATATATGATCTATACTTTGCATGTAGGTTTTTCAGTTATTGGTGGCACAAATTGCAATATAGGGGAATGGGCAGGGTATATGCAAATGAAATACTTTAGTATTTACTATAGTTTAAAAAGGGTAGTGTTTTTGTGGACTGTAGTGTTTTTGCAGACATTACTGTAGTATTGACTACAGTTTTTTTTCTCAGATATTACTGTAGTATTTACTATAGTATTCTACAGTATACTACAACATTGTATAGTAAGTACTACACATGATCGAGGGATACTACAGTGTGTAGTATACTATTCTACAGTATACTACAGTTTACTATAGAATTCTGTAGTAAGTACTGTAGAATTCCATAATAAACTGTAGTATTTTTTTATGTGGGAATGTTCAGAGAACCTGAACTTTCAAATAATTTTTTTGATTTGTTGGTGAATTGACAGTTAGTTCAGCCAAGTTGGCATCTATATTGATCCACAAAAAGGCGAGACAGTGTTTATGCAAACACACTTCCTCCAACATTCCCAGTGGTTTCAAAGGTGAGCTCTTATACTGTATGTTGTTATGGCCTGAATGGTGATAAGTGTTCTCTTGGCACCATCTCAAGATCTTGCTTAGCTGACAGTTGGCTGGGTGGGAGAGAGGGAGGGTGAAGAGATCACAGCATCTGAGGAGAACAGAAAGGCTATCAGATGGAATGGAACTGGTCGTTTCTCCTCCTCATCCCTCTCTTGACTCTTCCTCTCCTCTTCACCTCTATTCTCACATCTCCCCTCGCCCCTTTTCACCCATCCCTCTCTCCCTCTTTCCCTCCTCCTTTGTGTGGCTGGCAATATGTGTGTCCTGCTAAGCGGCTCCTGCTGTGGGCCTTGTCCTGAGCTCTTTGTGTGGGTGTTTGCAGTCAAAGGGACTGTTGTGGGCCCATTAAGCTGATCCCTCTGTGCCTCTCAGGCCCCCCATTGAGAGGGCCCCGGGAAGGGTGCCACCGCACCCGCCGTCAATGGGACGGGGACAATGAGCTGGCCTGTGCCTGCCTGGGTTTGTATCTGGGCCTGGGGCTGACACTATAGGGCTACAATCACTCCAACCCGGCCCTGCAACAGGGTCCAAGTCACTTCACTACTACAGAGCGAAGATGGACCAGCACAGGAATTAAAACACTAACTTCAGAATTAAGACGGGCCTTGCAACTGAAAATCAGGTTCCACCTAATCACTCCTGCTACCCAGATATTGTATCCAAACACTCACTGTAATAGAAGTTAGAACACAATAACTTACATAAACTGTATACAGTGGCAAGAAAAAGTATGTGAACCCTTTGGAATTACCTGGACTTGCATAAATTGGTCATAACATTTGATCTGATCTTCATCTAAGTCACAACAATAGACAAACATAGTCTGCTTAAACTAATAACACACAAACAATTATATGTTTGCATGTCTTTATTGAACACACCGTGTAATCATTCACAGTGCAGGTTGTAAAAAGTATGTGAACCCTTGGTTTTAATAACTGGTTGACCCTACTTTGGCAGCAATAACCTTAACCAAACCTTTTCTGTAGTTACGGATTAGACTTGCACAGTTGTCAGGAGGAATTTTGGATCATTCCTCTTTACAAAACTGTTTCAGTTCAGCAATATTCTTGGGATGTCTGGTGTGAACCGCTCTCTTGAGGTCATGCCACAGCATCTCAATCGGGTTGAGGTCAGGATTCTGACTGGGCCACTCCAGAAGGCGTATTTTCTTCTGTTGAAGCCGTTCTGTTGTTGATTTACTTATGTGTTTTGGGTCGTTGTCCTGTTGCATCACCCAACTTCTGTTGAGCTTCAATTGGTGGACAGATAGCTTTACATTCTCCTGCAAAATGTCTTGATAAACTTGGGAATTCATTTTTCCGTCGATGATAGCAAGCTGTCCAGGCCTTGAGGCAGCAAAGCAGCTCCAAACCATGATGCTCCCTTCACCATACTTTCCAGTTGGGATGAGGTATTGATGTTGGTGTGCTGTGCCTTTCTTGCTAGCTTCAGGGCCAGAGCAATTTACGGATGCTCTGGGGTAATTCTCACATTTGGGGATCTTATCCGCTGATAATAACGAGTTAGTCTGGAATTCCACTGAAGTAGTTAACTTTTATTAAAACTTGTACATCATGTGAGGTCGTCCGAATGACAAAATAAAATAGTGGGCTAACGGAGCAAAAAGAGCGTGGCTCATAGTCCGGCTACATCCTCATCACACAATATTGCATTCAAAACCGAAAGTTAACTTACTTCGTTACCCATAATGCACTTCAGTGTTTTAAAGCTACACCCCTACTTTATCAACACATAGTGTTGTGTGTTCCTTCCAAACAACTCAACTTTGGTTTCATCTGTCCACAGAATATTTTGCCAGAAGCGCTGTGGAACATCCAGATGCTCTTTTGCGAAGTTCAAACGTGCAGCAATGTTTTTTTTGGACAGCAGTGGCTTCTTCTTGTTTAGTGTTTTACGTAGTGTAGACTCGTCAACAGAGATATTAGCAGGTTCCAGAGATTTCTTCAAGTCTTTAGCTGACACTCTAAGATTCTTCTCAACCTCATTGATCATTCTGCGCTGTGCTCTTGCAGTCATCTTTGCAGGACGGCCACTCCTAGGGAGAGTAGCAGCAGTGCTAATCTTTCTCCATTTATAGACAGTTTGTCTTACAGTGGACTGATGAACATCAAGGCTTTTAGAGATACTTTTGTAACCCTTTCCAGCTTTATGCAAGTCAACAATTCTTAATCTAGGGTCTTCTGAGATCTCTTTTGTTCGAGGCATGGTTCACATCAGGCAGTGCTTCTTGTGAATAGCAAACTCAAATTTTGTGAGTGTTTTTTATAGGGCAGGGCAGCTCTAACCAACATCTCCTGTCTCGTCTCAATGATTGTACTCCAGGTTAGCTGACTCCTGACTGCAATTAGCTTTTGGAGAAGTCATTAGCCTAGGGGTTCACATACTTTTTCCAACCTACACTGTGAATGTTGAAATGACGTATTCAATATAGATGAGAAAAATACAGTTATTTGTGAGTTATTAGTTTAAGCAGACTGTGTTTGTCTGTTGTTGTGACTTAGATGAAGATTGTTATGACCAATTTATGCAGAAATCCAGATAATTCAAAAGGGTTCACATACTTTTTCTTGCTACTGTAACTGAGAAGTTGGTAGTGGCCAAAACAGTGGAGAGTGGCCTATTAGAAGTCAATTTGGGCCTGTGAGCTACAGTGAGCTACTCTGCATCACGGCCTGGCCTTCTGAACTGGGCTTGAGGGTTGTTAGGTTACCCAGGTATAACTCAGTCTGTGATTAAAAGGCTAGGAGAAAACCACAGATACTGACACTGATGACCACCCTGTTTTGTGCATCCCTGATTTAAACAGTATCTGTCTAAATCTGAAATCAGACACTGAAATAAAATGGGGCTGGCTATGGGCTTTCTATAGGGCTGCCTATGGGGCTGACTATGGGGCTATTTATGGGGCTGGCTTGTGAGCTGTCTATGGGGCTTGCTATGGGGCTGTCTTTGGGGCTGGTTATGGGGCTGGTTATGGGGCTGGCTATGGGGCTGGCTATGGGGCTGTCTATGGGGCTGGCTATGGGGCTGTCTATGGGGCTGGTTATGGGCTGTCTATGGGGCTGTCTATAGGCTGACTATGGGGCTGGCTGTGGGCTTTCTATGGGGCTGCCTAGGGGCTGTCTCTGGGGAAGTTTACATGACTGTTTATGGGGCTGTTTATGGGCTGCCTATGGGCTGTCTATGGGCTTGGTGGGGAGGGACAGGGAAATAATGGAAAGTGATATAAATCAACAGCTTTTTACTTTCTAGAGAGCCTTCCTTTTTGCGTACAGACGTCAGCTCACACTTACCTCACACTTGTGTAACAAGGAAGTGTCTCCTTAACCACCAATGTGGTTTAAATCCCAGAAATGAGACTTTCGCTCACGTTGAATCCTGGTTCATTTAAGGAGATTTCTATCTCGTGTGAGGACAGGCCAATCACAGCGTGACATTGAGAAGTGTTTCAGGATGCTGTGTGTTGACACGCTTCAGTACCATAAATCCACCCAGGAAATCCTCATATTCAGATCAACAAAGTGACAAGCATGGTACAACACCCAGCTCAACTCCTGCTGAACTCCCTGTGCAAACTGAGTGTGCGTCCCTATTGCACCCTATTCCCTATGTAACACAATACTTTTGACCTCAAACTGAAGCTCCAGTAGGCAGCTACCTGTGTTCTTCGGCTCTCCTGTCTGTTTGACTTAGGATCAAGCCGACTCTTTGCTTATGAATCAACAGAGATAAGTGTGGATTTACTGGTCTGTTGAATTAACCTATTTTTTGGCTCAGTTTCTGTCCTAATGGATGGAGATGGAAATGGAGGGAACAGTGGGATGTAGTGTAGTCATATGGGGGGGGGTGTCACTTGTGTGGATGGTGTTTTTGATTGGTGGTGACGAGGTGTATGTGGATCTGTAATTTAGACTTGACAGAAATGCTAGCCTTAAACACTATTTCTAAACCTTAGCTCACATCCTCTCTATTACTCCCTGGGGCATGAACCCGGGTAACCTGATATTCACTATCACATTTCATAACAAGTTGTTGTTTCCTCATGCTCTATCAAATGTTGCATAAAAACCTTTGTGAGAGGGAAAGAGAGACTGTGGGAAAGACTGTATCAGGAGAGAGAGAGAGACTATTGCATGAGACAGGGAGAAAAGACTGTGTACAGTCAGACACTTTTGTAGTTCCTCCCTCTCTCCTCTCTCCCACTGTACCCCCTCTATTTTCTTTGCTCTTCAATTCTCCTCATTCCCCCTAGTCTCTCCCACCCCCTCTAGTTTTCTCCTTTACCTCCTTCAGTTACAGCGGATTGTCAGATAGAAGCACAACTCCTATGAACAAACCCACTCCTCTCCCCCATCAGCCAATTCTCCCCCTTTTCACTCCCTTCCTCCTGAATATTACTTGCCTTTCTCCTCTCCCCTGTTTGTTGAAGCTCCCTCTTCCGTCCCTCCTCCCCTCCTCTCCCTGCATTTGGCCCAGCCCCTACTCACCCGGTTGCCAAGCTCCTGTTGTTGTGCGAACTCTAAACTTCACGCCTGGTTTCCTGTATGTTTCTGCATAGTCTCACAAGGTTTCACTTTTGAGGCCTGGAATCAGAATCGTCTCTCATTCCTCTTTTATTCATTCTTCTGGTCTGGGCTCTTTTTCAGTAATTCCACATTTCCACATACTTTTCCTGCATTATAATGCTTACATTTCCTAGTAGTTGAATGTGTTTTTAAGAGGTGAAAAGTACTCTTGTACTCACAAAAGCACTCACATACAACCCACATTCAGTCATAAACCACTGACAATACTAATTTGTTATATCGTATATCTTTCATGACCATGACATCACAAATATATCTAACAGAATTTAAACAGTGAATGTAAAACCTCTTTGTTTGTGATTACACACTGTGAGTCTGATTTACCCTGTCGGTCTGTTTTCCTTATGCAGCAACAGGAGCAGGACCCCACCAACCTGTACATCTCCAACCTGCCTGTGTCCATGGACGAGCAGGAGCTGGAGAGCATGCTCAAGTCCTTCGGCCAGGTCATCTCCACACGCATCCTCCGCGATGCCAACGGGATCAGCCGTGGCGTTGGCTTTGCCAGGTACAGTACATACTACATGCTACACCAGTAGCATCTTAGGCAACATGTTACACCAGCAGCTAAAACTACATGTTACAATAGTTGCAGTGGTGTAGTGGAGGGCATACACAGGTATATGGCATATACCCACTTTTTTTTCATTGGGCATTGCATATAGTCACTTCTTAATCCCCATTATGCATATCAAAGTAGTGTAGTGAAGGTATACGTTGCATCAATGAATAAGGCCTATGGAACAGATCAGAATGTTTAGCCTAACATTTTGATGAACTATTATTTCTTCACATTTTAAGCACAGCAATGTGCACACGGCGTTAGGCCTACAGTACGCATGCATGTTCCAACACGCTAATATTCCAAAATGCAATTTGCGGGAAAACACTGTTCTGAAATGCACATGTGAACGGTTTCATGGACAGAGATAGAAATTTTGAAAGAGGGGAGATCTAAAGATGCAACAACTATTATGGGTTGCTAATATGACTAGGATAATGCTTTTGGCTGCTAGACAATGAAAGAAAGTCGACTTGACCACCAATAGAACAGGAGAGTGAAAAATATACTGATGCTAATGATAGGCCTAACCATCTTCTGGTAGATAGAAAGGCTTTCCCAAAAACCTTCTCTATTAAATGTTAACTAGCTACAAAGTAGTCTACCTGGCAGAATGATATGATAATTTGCATCAATCCAGTGGCCATTTGTTCTACAAACTCCACCTCACGTGAGATACAGAAACACCGCCCACCAAACAACAGTGCTAGGTGCCTACACACTTGAATTAAAGGGTAACTACACTCAAAAATCCAAATTTCTTAGATTTTTCCCAGACCTCCAAAATGGTGTCCTGATGTGCTTTAAGCATTGTTGTGAAATTTTGTTGTTTTTCTATTAAACAAACTGTGAATTTATCTAGGTTTCAATCCAATTGTCGAAAGCATAATAAAAACAACATGTGCATTTTCCCACCAGATATGTGCTTCCATAAAACTGACTTGTGGGTAAAAGGCTATGTGGGATGACGTAGTGCACATAAATTTTGCGGTTAAATTCCGATAATGTACCAAATAATTAATTGTAACTTACTTCATCTGTAGCCTAATAAACTGCATACTTTCCCGAGTCTAAATGGGAGTACCACACAACATGTAATCGCATGACTCCAAGTTTATTTCAATATGATAGTTGTTATATCAATATTTGCGCCTAAAAGCATGTCCACCACCATTTCTCACATAAATAATTTTAATATTGTTGTCACGACTTCAGCCGAAGTTGGTCCCTCTCCTTGCTCGGGTGGTTTTCGGCGGTCGAAGTCACTGGTCTTCTAGCTACCGCCGATTTACTTTTCATTTTCTATATTTTTTTGTCTTCATTATACACATTATTCTATCCCATAATTACATGTTCCTTATTTAACCCTCTGTTCCCCTCATGTTTTTGTGCGTGATTGTTTGTTTCATTTGTTCCGTGTTTTCGAGTGGTTGGTTTTTTCCCCACTCATGTATTTTGGAAATATTGAGTAAAACATTTGAAAACTCATATTTGTTGTCCTGCGCCTGACTCTGCCTTACCGGCATCACGGAGAATTATTACAATTGTTCTATACATCAGTTGGGGTCTCTATAAGCTTCAATATGAGGTCTTAAACAGAATTAAAGTGCATCCTTGTAGCCAAGGCTATAAATGAGAATTTCTTATTGGTAACACTGTTCCTCCCAACTTTAAAAAGTTAGGAGCACCACATGACATTGAGATACAACCTATTTTGGTCCTATATGAATTATAGCTACTTTTGAAGCACATGTTGTGCACTAGAAACTAATATCTAAAACTGTAAAGACATTCATTTACTATAAAAGCTAAAATGTTGATACGAATACCTGTCATTGAAATTATTAAGTCATTTGTGGAATATTAGGTTTCTACATTGTGTAAAAGCACAATTTTCCGAAGGAGATGCATTACATTGACAATTGTACACTGTCTCTTTAAAAATGTCAGGCTTGTGATGATGACATCTCTCATTCATTCATTGCTATGATTATTGATCTCCTGAAGAAGCTAACCATCACACTACTATCGCCATGCTTGAGGTTCTTACCGTGGAATGCAGTGTTGGGTTTTCGCCAGGCATAATGGGTCCCATGTCGTCCAAAAAGTTATACTTTTGACTCATCTGTCCATAGAACATTCTTCCAAGAGTCTTGATGATCATCCAGGTGCTTCCAGGTGCTTTTTGGCAAACCTTTTGGATGACATGGGTCCTAATGCTCCTAATGTTTTGTACACTCAGTGTATTTGTTAGAAAGAATACTATTTTTCCCCTGACGGAAGGATGCTGAATGTAAAAATGTGTTCAACTTACCCATCTCTTCCCTACATTCTATATCAGCATCAACAAGGGTCACACCGGGGTCTCTCTGAGTAATGGTCTTGAATGATTGACTTTGTTTCAGGATGGAGTCCACAGAAAAGTGTGAAGCCATTATTCAACATTTTAATGGCAAATTCATTAAGACTCCACCAGGAGTTCCAGGTGAGCAGATCTCTCTACCTGTCTCATCTATGCATTCTCCACAAAGCCCAGATGTTATGATACCACCTCAGTCATTCACTTCAGATGGCAAATCAAGAGTTGTGTCCAGAAACAATCGCTATCCCCTACCCCCTACAAACGTGTGGAGATCTGAGAAGATTGGACAGATATAAGCAATAAGGCAAAACTTCAATCTAGCCTACACTATAAAAAAAATCAAGTTGTTGCAACTAAATATTATTAAGTAACTAGTTCCACTGTATTCTTTTTTGTTTACTAAACCTGAATTTAACGGTTTTAGTTGGACCAAACTTAGCTTCAACATGAGAAAACATAGGCAAAAATTCTGTCAACTTAAATGTGTTTATTCAATTTGTCTAGAAATTATTATTTTGGAATGTTACCCCCAAAAATTACTGTGGACCTAGTTACACACAGACAGTGCTTATAACAAACAATATTTTCAACGTACATTTTTATACACGTTGACACAGTCTTTTCTTTAGGTAAGATGTAAAAAATGATAATTTCTAGTTTCTAATCAATCAATCAAATGTATTTATAAAGCCTTTTTTACATCAGCCGATGTCACAATGTGCTATACAGAAACCCAGCCTAAAACTCCAAACAGCAAGCAATGCAGATGTAGAAGCACGGTGGCTAGGAAAAACTCCCTAGAAAGGCAGGAACCTAGGAAGAAACCTAGAGAGGAACCAGGCTCTGAGGGGTGGCCAGTCCTCTTCTGGCTGTGCCGGGTGGAGATTATAACAGAACATGGCCAAGATGTTCAAATGTTCATAGATGACCAGCAGGGATAGATAATAATAATCACAGTGGTTGTAGAGGGTGCAACAGGTCAGCACCTCAGGAGTAAATGTCAGTTGGCTTTTCATAGCCGATCATTCAGAGTTAGAGACAGGTCAGGGTTCCATAGCCGCAGGCAGAACAGTTGAAACTGGAGCAGCAGCACAACCAGGTGGACTGGGGACAGCAAGGATTCATCAGGCCAGGTAGTCTGAGGCATGGTCCTAGGGCTCAGGTCCTCCGAGAGAAGAGAAAGAGAGAAGAGAAAGAGAGAGAGAGAATTAGAGGGAGCATACTTAAATTCACACAGGACACCGGATAAGACAGGATAAATACTCCAGATATAACAGACTGACCCTAGCCCCCCGACACATAAACTATTGCAGCATAATTACTGGAGGCTGAGACAGGAGGGGTCGGGAGACACGGTTGCCCCGTCCGACTATACCCCCGGACAGGTCCAACCAGGGAGGATATAGCCCCACCCACTTTGCCAAAGCACAGCCCCCACACCATTAGAGGGATATCTTCAACCACCAACTTACTACCCTGAGACAAGGCCGAGTATAGCCCACGAAGATCTCCCCCACGGAACGAACCCGAGGGGGCGCCAACCCGGACAGGAAGATCACGTAAGAGACTCAACCCACTCAAATAGCATTAGAGGCAGAGAACCAAGTCTGCGTCTCTCACATGAATAGGCAGACCATTCCATAAAAATTGAGATCTATAGGAGAAAGCCCTGCCTCCAGCTGTTTGCTTAGAAATTCTAGGGACAATAAGGAGGCCTGTGTCTTGTGACCATAGCATACATGTAGGTATGTACGGCAGGACCAAATCGGAAGGATAGATAGGAGCAAGCCCATGTAATACTTCGTAGGTTAGCAGTAAAACCTTGAAATCAGCCCTAGCCTTAACAGGAAGCCAGTGTAGAGAGGCTAGCACTGGAGTAATATGATTCATTTTTTGGGTTCTAGTCAAGATTCTAGCAGCCGTGTTAAGCACTAACTGAAGTTTATTTAGTGCTTTATCTGGGTAGCCGGAAAGTAGAGCATGGCAGTAGTCTAATCTAGAAGTGACAAAAGCATGGATAAATATTTCTGCATCATTTTTGGACATAAAGTTTCTGATTTTTGCAATGTTACGTAGATGGAAAAAGCTGTCATTGAAACAGTCTTGATATGTTCGTCAATAGAGAGATCAGGGTCCAGAGTAACACCGAGGTCCTTCACAGTTTTATTTGAGACAACTGTACAACCATCAAGATGAATTGTCAGATCCAACAGAATATCTTTTTTTTTCTTGAGACCTAGAACTAGCATTTCTGTTTTGTCCGAGTTCAAAAGTAAAACATTTGCCGCCATCCACTTCCTTATGTCTGAAACACAGGCTTCCAGGGAGAGCAATTCTGGTGCTTCACCATGTTTCATCGAAATGTACAGCTGTGTATCGTCCGCATAGCAGTGAACGTTAACATTGTTTCCGATTGGCATCACCAAGAGGTAAAATATATAGTGAAAACAATAGATGTCCTAAAACCTTGAGGAACATAGAAATTTACAGTTGATTTGTCAGAGGACAAACCGTCCACAGAGACAAACTGATATCTTTCCGACAGATAAGCACTAAACCAGGCCAGAACTTGTCTGTGTAGACTAATTTGGGCTTTCAATCTCTCCAAAAGAATGTGGTGATCGATGGTATCAAAAGCAGCACTAAGATCTTGGAGCACGAGGACAGATGCAGAGCCTTGGTCTGACGCCATTAAAAGGTCATTTACCACCTTCACAAGTGCAGTGCTATGATGGGGTCTAAAACCAGACTGAAGCATTTCGTATACAGCTTTTTCTCAAATTGTTGAGAGGAATGGGAGATTTGATAAAGGCCGATCGTTTTTTATATTTTCTGGGTCAAGGTTTGGCTTTTTCAAGAGAGGCTTTATTACTGCCACTTTTAGTGAGTTTGGTACATATCCGGTGGATAGGGAGCTGTTTATTATGTTCAACATAGGAGGGCCAAGCACAGCTCTTTCAGTAGTTTAGTTGGAATAGGGTCCAGTATGCAGCTTGAAGGTTTAGAGGCCATGACTATTTTCATCAATGTGTCAAGAGACAAAGTATTAAACAACTTGATTGTCTCCCTTGAGCCTAGGTCCTGGCAGTGTTGTGCAGACCCAGGACAACGGAGCTTTGGAGAAATACGCAGATTTAAAGAGGAGTCCATAATTTGCTTTCTAATGATCATGATCTTTTCGTCAAAGAAGTTCATGAATTTATCACTGCTGAAGTGAAAGCCATCCTCTCTTGGGGAATGCTGCATTTTAGTTAGCTTTGCGACAGTATAAGAAAAATGTAGGATTGTTCTTATTCTACTCAATTAAGTTGGAAAAATAGGATGGTTGAGCAGCAGTGAGGGCTCTTCGATACTGCACGGGACTGTCTTTCCAAGCTAATCGGAAGACTTCCAGTTTGGTGTAGCACCATTTCCATTCCAATTTTCAGGAAGCTTGCTTCAGGGCTCGGGTATTTTCTGTATACCAGGGAGCTAGTTTATTATGACAAATGTTTTTTGTTTTTAGGAGTGCGACTGCATCTAGGGTATTACGCAAGGTTAAATTAAGTTCCTCAGTTAGGTGGTTGACCGATTGTTGTACTCTGATGTCCTTGGGTAGGTGGAGGGGGTCTGGAAGGGCATCTAGGAATCTTTGGGTTGTCAGAGAATTTATAGCATGGCTTTTGATGATCCTTGGTTGGGGTCTGAGCAGATTATTTGTTGCGATTGCAAACATAATAAAATGGTGGTCCGATAGTCCAGGATTATGAGGAAAAACATTAAGATCCACAATATTTATTCCGCGGGACTAAACTAGGTCCAGAGTATGACTGTGGCAGTGAGTAGGTCCGGAGACTTGTTATACAAAACCCACTGAGTCGATGATGGTTCTGAAAGCCTTTTGGAGTGGGTCTGTGGACTTTTCCATGTGAATATTAAAGTCACCAAAACATTTTATATTATCTGCCATGACTACAAAGTCCGATAGGAATTCAGGGAACTCAGTGAGGAACGCTGTATATGGCCCAGCAGGCCTGTAAATAGTAGCTATAAAAAGTGATTTAGTAGGCTGCATAGATTTCATGACTAAAAGCTATAAAGAAGAAAAATAATTTACAATTTTTTTGCCCAACCTAGATCGAGGCACAGACACAGTCTCAATGGGGATAGCTGAGCTGGCTGCACTGACTGTGCTAGTGGCAGACTCCACTAAGCTGGCAGGCTGGCTAACAGCCCGCTGCCTGGCCTGCACCATATCTCATTGTGGAGCTAGAGGAGTTAGAGCCCTGTCTATGTTCATAGATAAGATGAGTGCATCCCTCATTGAATGAACATACAGTACAAGACAAATTGAGCAAACACGTAATTTTAAATTGACAGAATTTTTGCCTATGTTTTCTCATATTTGGGCCAACTAAAAATGTTAAGTTCAGGTAACACAGAAAAGTTGAGTAAAGGAAAAAAAGTCTGTAGAACCAGTTACTTAATAATAAGTAGTTTGTGGGTGTTTCTTTTTAAGTGTATCAGAGTTAAAGGTAGAGCTAACACCATATTGCTTAAACCTATTAAATCCTCTCAGATCTCCACACGTATCTAGAGGTTAGTAGTCTTGGAAACCCGGACCTAGGAGCACTAGGTCTGGGGAGGATGTCTAAATCTCTTGGACATTTCGAAACAGGAAAAGCATTTGAACATCCTCTTCAGACAGACAACTCTCCCAACAAATCGTAGGTGGGGCTTAATATGCGGGCAGGAATTTTGCTCATGTTTAGCTAGGGAAAGGTGTAAGTGGGATTGTGACATCACCCCATTGAAGTTTACATTTTAAACGGTTAAAGGGTTAGGTTGTGGTTAAGGTTAGGGTTAGTGTGAGGGTTGGGGTTAAGGTTAGGGTATGGACGTACCAAGGATCCCACTTACAATCTACTGTTTAGCTAGGGCAAAAAGCGGATATGGCAGTGACGTCTCTGTCCCAACTGATGCTGGAACTTCTAAAGACATGTAAACTGTGGCATTGTTACATTGTTGGAGGCAATCCATCTGTCTAGAGAGACTGAGTTTAGGGTCTAGGATTTTTGTCTGAACAAGTCCTTGGTCTCTGATCCCAGGCTCTTGGCTTTACCTCTCAACTCTTCCAATGGATTGTTATTCCTAGCCTCCCATTGAATTCACCCTCTGACTTCATCTGTTTCTCTCTCCCACAGTGCCCCCTGAACCATTATTGTGCAAGTTTGCAGATGGGGGACAGAAAAAGAGGCAGAACCAGGGGAAGTACCTTCAGAATGGCAGGCCCTGGGCCAGGGATGGAGAGATGGTGAGTGGCTTGATTACACGGGTGGAGGATTTCATTTATTTATTTTTTGGAGTTAGAGACTGCATGTTAGTTCCAAAAAAACTTTAAACAAGAGGTCATTGTCAAAGCAAAATAGAGCTGGAATCTGATCTCACATGGATTGTGTGTCTAACCCTAAACATTCATAAAGGGGCAGTGCAGTAAAAAAAAATTTAGGTCGAAATTACACTCTGAAGTTGTGAAAATGATAATGCCCTTTTTGTGTAAGAGCTGTTTAAAAAAAATGCCTGTTCAGGTGTGATGGAACTTTTGGCCCACATCATGATGTCGCAATGTGATCTGATTATAATATACCAATGACTGTTCATCTCGGTAAGGGGATGGGTTCTAGACCATCCTATCAGCGGATCAGAGCTGACCAGCTGGCAATCGTCTTTACTGACATTTTCAACCTATCCCTGACCAGGTCTGTAATACCAACTGGTTTCAAGCAGACCACCATAGTCCCTGTGCCCAAGAATGCCAAGGTAACCTTCCTTAACTACTTAGGGAGTGGGGGGGCACTCCCGACACTACCCGGTGAAATGTAAGGCGCCAAATTCAAAATCCAAAAGTTGAATTATTAAACATTCATCAATATACAAGTGTTGCATAGTCATCAAAAGCTCTGCTTCTTGGTAATATCACAGCGTTGTCAGATTTCAAAAAGGCTTCACGGCGAAAGCACAACATTTGATTGTTTGAGGGTAGCACCTCCAATATTTTCCCATTAGCATAAATTCATAAACCATCACGGTTCACACAAAACACATTTCACAGCGAAAACAAATCCCTTACCTTTTGAAGAACTTCTGCTGAGGGCTTCCCAAGTGTCCAACGAAGACATCCAATGGTTCTTTTGTTAGAAAAAGTCATTTATTATATCCATAAATCTCCGTTTGGTTGGCACGTTATGTTCATAAAATACAGCGTCCACTCGCCCATTGAACCGTGAAGAGAACGCATTCAACCTATACCTATACACTTGTCCAAGAACAATCAAACATCATTGATAATGTATTCTTAGGAACACTTTTATGTATATTTACTATAATATTTCAACCGGATTATAAACTGGACGATAGGAAAGGAAAAAACCACAGAGCGCGCGAGCCCGTGAATGCGCTTCCTCTTCTGTTTACATCCGATGACTAGTTCGAAATTCTTCTTCTATTACCATCCAGAGCAACTAAACATCACCAAACACTGTCTAGAGACTGTTGACATCCAATGGAAGCAATAGGTACTGCAATCTTACTCCCAGAAATAGCTGTTTTCAATAGGGAGGGGTTAAAAATGAGGCAATGTGTCAAAAACACTTTTTCCAGGACAGAAATTCCTCGGGTTTTCGCCTGCTATATCCATTCTGTTATACTCACAGACATTATGTTAACACTTTTAGAAACTTCAGAGTGTTTCCTATCCAATAGTACTAATTATGTGCATATCCTATTTTCTGGGCCTGAGTGGGAGGCATTTTACTTTGGGCACGCCAGACTCTCCAAAACCGTCACCTCGGGAGCCGCTCCCTAAGAAGTTAAATGACTCTCGCCCCATAGCACTCACATCTATAGCCACGAAATGCTTTGAAAGGCCATCATCCCAGACACCCTGGACCAACTCCAATTGCCCCAACAGATCCACAGATGACTCAATCTCTATTGCACTCCACACTGCCCTCAACAACCTGGACAAAAGGAATACGTATGTAAGAATGCTGTTTATTGACTACAGCTCAGCATTCAACACCATAGACCCCTCCAAGCTCAACACCAAGCTCAGGACCTTAGGACTGAACACCTCCCTCTGCAACTGGATCCTGGACTTTCTGAGGGACCGTCCCCAGGCGTTGAGGGTAGGCAACAAAATATCTGCCACGCTGACCATCAACACTGGGCCCCTCAGTGGTGTGTGCTTAGTCCCCTCCTGTACTCCCTGTTCAACCACAACTGTGTGGCCACGCATGACTCCAACACCATCATCAAGTTTGCTGACGACACAATAGTGGTAGGTCTGATCACCGACGACGATGAGGCAGCCTATAGGGAGGAGGTCAGAGACAGTGTGGTGCCAGGACAACAACCTCTCTCTCAATGTCAGCAAGACAAAGGAGCTGATTGTGGACTACAGGGAACGGAGGAGAGAGCACACCCCCATCCACTTCAGCCACCCAAGCCATAGACTGTTCTCTCTGCGGTAACACTTTATTTGGCTAGTTCATCTGTAGATGCTCTACAGACTATCTACAGATTATCAGTAACATGTTCTATGAGCAGGTGTTCAAATACCTTTAGCCGTGTAGTGTAAGTTCAGTAGTGAAAATTTGCCTAACAAGTCACATAATAAGTTGTATGGACCCACTCTATAATGGTGTTTAACATGATTTTTGAATGACTACCTCATCTCTGTAAGGTCCCTCAGTTGAGCAGTGAATTTCAAACACAGATTCAACCACAAAGACCAGGGAGGTTTTCCAATGCCTCACAAAGAAGGGCACCTTTTGGTAGATAAGTAAATAAAAAAAAAAGCAGACACTGAATATCCCTTTAACCTCTTGCCGCACGGATCCCGTGAGCAGGATCATTTTCGAAAAAAACAAAGCGCGCCAAATTCTAAATAAATTCTGAATTCGTAATATTTAACATTCATGGAAATACAAGTGTTGCACATGGTTACAAAGCTTAGAGTCTTGGTAATCTAAATCTGTTGTCAGATTTCAAAAAGGCTTCACGGCGAAAGCAAAACATTTGATTATCTGAGGTCAGCACCTCACACAAAAATAGCTTTTTCAACCAGCACTGACGACACAAAATCACAAATTAAAGATATAAAAACTCACTTACTTTTTAAGATCTGATGTTTTCAACCAGGAGGGTCCCAGCTACAAACCGCTGTTAGTTTTGTTCGATAAAGTACATATTTATATCCGAAAAACGCCATTTAGACGGCGCCATTGAATTCAGAAATCCACAGGAAACACCTCCGTCAAAACGGCGACAGAAAAGTCCAAATTGCTCCCGGTAAACTTAGTCTATTTTTGTCAAACAAAGACTCTATATAATCCTTAGGTTGTCTAAAATGTTAATAAACGATAAAACTTCACGCGGAAACAACTATGTTCAATAGACAAGGCAAATTCCCACGCGAGTGCTCTCCCCAGAACGCGCCCAAACACTGTTTTTCTTCCGGCGCACTCTTTCCTCCATGTGAAAAAACGTATTCATTTTTCAAAATACAAGCCCAAAGCCATCAATAGTAGACTGTTACCATATAGGGGAAGCCATAGGAATAGGAAAATGGTGGACGGATTCAATGCTTTTCAATAGCTTTTCAAAATAAGAGCATGGGAGCAGAATTCTTTTTTTTTCTGGTCGGATTTCCTTCGGGTTTTTGCCTGCCAAATCAGTTCTGTTATAGCCACAGACATATTTTTTTTGGAAACTGGAAACTTCAGAGTCTGTTCTATCCAAAGCTACTAATTACATGCATATCCTAGCTTCTGGGCCTGAGTGACAACCCGTTTACTTTGGGCATGTCAGACAGGCGGAAACTAGGAATTCTGCCCCCTAGCTGTAAGTAAAAAAAAAAACGCAGACACTGAATATCCCTTTAAGAATGGTGAAGTTATTAATTACACTTTAGAATGTGTATCAATACACCCAGTCACTACAAAGATACAAGTGTCCTTCCGAACTTAGTTGCCGGAGAGGAAGGGGACTGCTCAGGGATTTCACCATGAGGCCAATGGTGACTTTTAAACAGTTACAGACTTGAACAGCTGTGATAGGAGAAAAGTGAGGATGGATCAACAACATCCTGTTTGCAACAAGGCACTAAAGTAATACTGCAAAAAATGTGGCAAAGCAATTACCTTTTTGTCCTGAATACAAAGTTTTATATTTGGGCCAAGTCCAATACAACACATTACTGAGTACCACTCTCCATATTTTCAATTATAATGGTTGCTGCATCATGTAATGGATATTCTCATAATCGTTAAGGACTGGGGAGGACAAAAAATAAATGGAATAGAGCTAAGCACATACAAAATTCTAGAGGAAAACCTGGTTCAGTCTGCTTTCTACCAGAAAATGGGAGATGAATTCACCTTTCAGCAGGATAATAACCGAAAACACAGGGCCAAATCTCAATTGGATGTGCTTACCAAGAAGACAGTGAATGTTCCTGAGTGGCCGTGTTATAGTTTTTACTTAAATCTACTTGAAAATCTATGGAAAGACCTGAAAATGGTTGTCTAGCAATGATCAACAATCCATTTGACAGAGCTCAAAGAATGTTGAAAAGAATAATGGGGAAATGTTACACAATCCAGGTTTGGAAAGGTCTTAGATACTTACCCAGAAAGACTCTGTACTTGCTGCCAAAGGTGCTTCTACAAAGTATTGACTCAGGGGTGTGAATACTTACAGTAGGTAAATTAGATATTTCTTCATTTCATTTTCAATACATTTTGAAAAAAAATCCCAAAACATGTTTTCACATTGTCATTATGGGGTATTGTGTGTAGATGAGTGTTATTCAGGCTGTAACACAACAAAATGTGGAATAAGTCAAGGGATCTGAATACTTTCTGAAGGCACTGTATCTACGAACCATAGCCCTAACATTAACCCATATTCTAACCCTAGTCCTAATCCTAACCCTAGCCCTAGCCCTAACCCTTACTCTAGCCCTTATTCTAAACCTAACCCTATTCCTAATCGTACCTTAGCAAGCAGCTGCTTATCAACATATAGTTTGTTGATAGTATGTACACACACACACAATACATACTGATGCCACACACACACACACACACACACACACACACACACACACACACACACACTCACTCACTCACTCACTCACTCACTCACTCACTCACTCACTCACTCACTCACTCACTCACTCACTCACTCACTCACTCACTCACTCACTCACTCACTCACCACATACACTGCTGCTACTGTCTGTCTATCCTGTTGCTTAGTCACTTTACCCCTACCTATATGTACAGTACATACAGTGCATTTTGAAAGTATTCAGAACCTTTTTCCACATTACAGCCTTATTCTAAAATGGATTAAATATTGGAGATTTGACATTATGGGGTATTGTGTAAAAATTGATGAGAGAAATTTTAGAATAAGGCTGTAACGTAAAAAAATGAGGAAAAAGTCAAGGGGGCTGAATACTTTCCAAATGCACTGTAGCTATCTCAATTTACCTGCACATCGACTCGGTACTGGTACTCCCTGTATATAGCCATATTATTTTTACTCATTTTTGGTATTCATTATTCACTGTGTATTTATTCCTCGTGTCACTTTCTATCTGCATTGTTGTAAAATGACACGTTAGTAAGCATTTCACTGTTAGTCTACACCTGTTGTTTACAAAGCATGTGACAAATAAACATTTATTTGATTTGGTGTGTGTATTGGTAAGGAGGTGGGCTCTAGACCATCCTTTCAGCCAATCAGGGCTGTGTATGTACAGTACCAGTCAAAGGTTTGGACACACCTACTCATTCTAGGGTTTTTCTTTATTTTTACTATTTTCTACATTGTAGAATAATAGTGAAGACATCAACACTTTTAAATAACACATATGGAATCATGTAGTAAACAAAAAAGTGTCAAACAAATCAAAATATATTTTATATTTGAGATTCTTCAAAGTAGCCATCCTTTGCCTTGACAGAAGTGCACACTCTTGGCATTCTCTCAACCAGCTTCACCTGGAATGCTTTTCCAACAGTCTTGAAGGAGTTCCCTCATATGCTGAGCACTTCTTGGCTGCTTTGCGGTCCAACTCATCCCAAACCATCTCAATTGGGTTGAGGTCAGGTGATTGTGGAGGACAGGTCATCTGATGCAGCACTCCATTACTCTCCTTCTTGGTCAAATAGCCATTACACAGCCTGAGGTGTGTTTTGGGTCATTGTCCTGTTGAAAAACAAATGATAGTCCCACTAAGCGCAAACCAGATGGGATGGCGTATTGCTGCAGAGTGCTGTGGTAGCCATGCTGGTTAAGTGTGCCTTGAATTCTAAACATATCACTGACAGCGTCACCAGCAAAGCACCACACACCATCACACCTCGTCTCCATGCCTTATGGTGGGAACCACACGTGTAGAGATCATCCTTTCACCTACTCTACGTCTCGCAAAGACACGGCGGTTAGAACCAAAAATCCCAAATTTGGACTCATCAGACCGAAGGACAGATTTCCACCAGTCTAATGTCCCTTGCTCGTGTTTCTTGGCCCAAGCAAGTCTCTTCTTCTTATTGGTGTCCTTTAGTAGTGGTTTCTTTGCAGCAATTTGACAATGAAGGCCTGATACACGCAGTCTCCTCTGAACAGTGGATGTTGAGATGTGTCTGTGACTTGAAATCTGAGAAGCATTTATTTTGGCAGCAATCTGAGGTGCAGTTAACTCTAATGTAGCAGAGGTAACTCTGGGTCTTCCTTTCCTGTGGCAGTCCTCATGAGAGCCAGTTTCATCATAGCGCTTGATGGTTTTTGCGACTGCACTTGATGCAACTTTAAAAGTTCTTCAAATTTGTCTTAAAGTAATGATGGACTGTCGTTTCTCTTTGTTTATTTGAGCTGTTCTTGCCATAATATGGACGGTCTTTTACCAAATAGGGCTATCTTCTGTATACCAACCCTACGTTGTCACAACACAACTGATTAGCTCAAATGCATTAAGAAGGAAATAAATTGTTGGCCAACATGCAATCATTGGAAAACAAACTGAACGATCTACGATTAAGACTATCCTACCAACGGGACATTAAAAACTGTAATAACTTATGTTTCATCGAGACGTGGCTGAACGACGACACTGATAATATAGAGCTGGATGGCTCTATATTATCAGGACAGAGGAGCTACGTCTTGTAAGACGAGGGGCGGGGTTGTGTGTCTTTTTGTCAAGAACTGCTGGTGCGCGATGTCTAATATTAAAGAAGTCTCGAGGTATTGCTCGCCTGAGGTAGAATACTTCATGATAAGCTGTAGACCACACTATCTACCAAGAGAGTTCTCATCTATATTATTCGTAGGCGTCTATTTACCACCACAAACCGATGCTGGCACTAAGATCGCACTCAACAAGCTGTATAAGGCCATAAGCAAACAAGAAAATGCTCATCCAGAAGTGGCGCTCCTAGTGGCTGGGGACTTTAATGCAGGCAAACTTAAATCTGTTCTACCTCATTTCTACCAGCATGTCACATGTGTAACCAGAGGAAAAAAACTCTAGACCACCTTTACTCCACACACAGAGAAGCATACAAAGCTCTCCCTCGCCCTCCATTTGGCAAATCTGATCATAATTCTATCCTCCTGATTCCTGCTTACAAGCAAAAACTAAAGCAGGAAGTACCAGTGACTCGCTCAATACGGAAGTGGTCAGATGACATAGATTATATGCTACAGGACTGTTTTGCTAGCACAGACTGGAATATGTTCTGAGATTCACCCAATGGCATTGAGGAGCATACTGTACCACCTCAGTCACCGGCTTCATCAATAAGTGCATCGACGATGTCGTCCCCAGTGACCATACGTCCATTTCCCAACCAGAAGCCATGGATTACAGGCAACATCAGCACAGAGCTAAAGGCTAGAGCTGCCGCTTTCAAGGAGCGGGACACTAATCCAAACGCTTATAAGAAATCTTGCTATGCCCTCAGATGAACCATCAAACAGGCAAAGCGTCAATACAGGACTAAGATTGAATCCTAGTGTACCGGCTCTGACGCTCGTCGGATGTGGCAGGGTTTGAAAAATATTAGGGACTACAAAGGGAAACCCATCTGCGAGCGGCTCAGAGACACGAGCCTACCAGACGAGCTAAATACCTTTTATGCTTGCTTCGAGGCAAGCAACACTGAAGCATGTATGAGAGCACCAGCTGTTCCAGACTACTGTGTGATCACGGTCTCTGTAGCCGATGTGAGCAAGACCTTTAAACAGGTCAACATTCACAAAGCCGCGGGTCCAGATGGATTACCAGGACATGTACTCCAAGCATGCGCAGACCAACTGTCAAGTGTCTTCACTAACATTTCAACCTTTCCTTGACCGAGTCTGTAATACCTTTTGTACATGTTTCAAACAGACCACTGTAGTCCCTGTGCCCAAGAAAGTGAAGGTAACCTGCCTAAATGATTACCGCCCCGTAGCACTCACTTCGGGAGCCATGAAGTGCTTTGAAAGGCTGGTCATGGCTCACATCAATACCATCATGCCGGAAAGCTTAGACCCACTCCAAATCGCATACCGCCCCAACAGATCCACAGATGATGCAATCTCAATCGCACTCCACACTGCCCTTTCCCACCTGGACAAAAGGAGCAGCTATGTGAGAATGCTATTCATTGACTACAGCTCAGCGTTCAACACCATAGTGCCCACAAAGCTCATCACTAAGCTATGGACCTAAACTAAACACCTCCCTCTGGAACTGGATCCTGGACTTCCTGAAAGGGCGCCTCCAGGTGGTAAGGGTAGGCAACAACACATATGCTACGCTGATCCTCAACACTGGGGCCCCTTAGGGGTGCATGCTTAGTCCCCTCCTGTACTCCCTGTTGACACATGACTGCAGGGACAAGAACGACTCCAACACCATCATTAAGTTAAGTTTGCTGACAACACAACAGTGGTAGGCCTCACCGACAATGATGAGTTAGCCTATAGGGAGGAGGTCAGAGACATGGCAGTGTGGTGCCAGGACAACAACCTCTTCCTCAATGTGAGCAAGACAAAGGAGTTGATCGTGGACTATAGGAAAAGGAGGGCTGAACAGGCCCCCATTAACATTGACAGGGCTGAAGTGGAGCGGGTCGAGAGTTTCAAGTTCCTTGGGGTCCACATCACCAACAAACTATCATGGTCCAAACACACCAAGACAGTTGTGAAGAGGGCATGGGTCCCCAGATCCTTAAAAAGAGAGCATCCTGACCGGTTGCATCACCGCCTGGTATGGCAACTGCTCGGCATCTGACCATAAGGCGCTACAGAGGGCAGTGCGTAAGGCCCAGTACATCACTGGGGCCAAGCTTCCTGACATCCAGGACTTGTATACTAGGCGGTGTCAGAGGAAGGCCCAAAAAATTGTCAAAGACTCCAGTCACCCAAGCGTTACCGGAGCGCCAAGTCAGCTTTCACACCCAAGCCATAAGACTGCTGAACAATTAATCAAATGGTCACCCAGACTATTTACATTGACCCCCCCTATGCATAGTCACTTTACAAATTACCCCCGCACATTGTACCCCCGCACATTGCCTCGGTACCGGTACCCCCTGTATATAGCCTCGTTATTGTTATGTAATTTTCTTGTGTTACTGTTGCTTATTTTTTTTAAATATTTTTTCACTTTAGTTTATTTAGTAAATATTTTCTTAACTCTATTTCTTGAACTGCATTGTTGGTTAAGGGCTTGTAAGTAAGCATTTCACGGTAAGGTCTACACCTGTTGCATTCAGCGCATGTTACAAATAACATTTGATTTGCTTTGAGTTATTAGACCTACAGTCGTGGCCAAAAGTATTGAGAATGACACAAATATTAATTTTCACAAAGTCTGCTGCCTCAGTTTGTATGATGGCAATTTGCATATACTCCAGAATGTCATGAAGAGTGATCAGATGAATTGCAATTAATTGCAAAGTCCCTATTTGACATGGAAATGAACTGAATCCAAAAAAACATTTCCACTTAATTTCAGCCCTGACACAAAAGGACCAGCTGACATCATGTCAGTAATTCTCTCGTTAACACAGGTGTGAGTGTTGACGAGGACAAGGCTGGAGATCACTCTGTCATGCTGATTGAGTTTGAATAACAGACTGGAAGCTTCAAAAGGAGGGTGGTGCTTGGAATCATTGTTCTTCCTCTGCCAATCATGGTTACCTGCAAGGAAACACGTGCCGTCATTATTGCTTTGCACAAAAAGGGCTTCACAGGCAAGGATATTGCTGCCAGTAAGATTGCACCTAAATCAACCATATATCGGATCATCAAGAACTTCAAGGAGAGCGGTTCAATTGTTGTGAAGAAGGCTTCAGGGCGCCCAAGAAAGTCCAGCAAGCGCCAGGACCGTCTCCTAAAGTTGATTCAGCTGCGGGATCGGGGCACCACCAGTACAGAGCTTGCTCAGGAATGGCAGCAGGCAGGTGTGAGTGCATCTGCACGCACAGTGAGGCGAAGACTTTTGGAGGATGGCCTGGTGTCAAGAAGGGCAGCAAAGAAGCTACTTCTCTCCAGGAAAAACATCAGGGACAGACTGATATTCTGCAAAAGGTACAGGGATTGGACTGCTGAGGACTGGGGTAAAGTCATTTTCTCTGATGGATCCCCTTTCCGATTGTTTGGGGCATCTGGAAAAAAGCTTGTCCGGAGAAGACAAAGTGAGCGCTACCATCAGTCCTGTGTCATGCCAACAGTAAAGCATCCTGAGACCATTCATGTGTGGGGCTGATTCTCAGCCAAGGGAGTGGGCTCACTCACAATTTTGCCTAAGAACATGAATAAAGAAGGGTACCAACACATCCTCCGAGAGCAACTTCTCCCAACCATCCAGGAACAGTTTGGTGACGAACAATGCCTTTTCCAGCATGATGGAGCACGTTGCCATAAGGCGGAAGTGATAACTAAGTGGCTCGGGGAACAAAACATCTATATTTTGGGTCCATGGCCAGGAGACTCCCCAGACCTTAATCCCATCAAGAACTTGTGGTCAATCCTCAAGAGGCGGGTGGACAAACAAAAACTCACAAATTCTGACAAACTCCAAGCATTGATTATGCAAGAATGGGCTGCCATCAGTCAGGATGTGGCCCAGAAGTTAATTGACAGCATGCCAGGGCGGATTGCAGAGGTCTTGAAAAAGAAGGGTCAACACTGCAAATATTGACTCTTTTCATCAACTTCATGTAATTGTCAATAAAAGCCTTTGACCCTTATGAAATGCTTGTAATTATACTTCAGTATTCCATAGTAACATCTGACAAAAATATCTAAAGACACTGAAGCAGCAAACTTTGTGGAAATGTATATTTGTGTCACTCTCAAAACCTTTGGCCACGACTGTACAGTGATGATTTAAAAATAAAATTACAAAGACTGCATGGGGGCTTTAATATAATTGATTTTATATGTGATTGTATCCTTTACATCTTTATTCTGAATTATTTGTGTTGTTTTCCCAGGGAGGAATGACGCTAGCATATGACCCCACAGCCTTACAGAATGGGTGAGTATAGAGAGACAAAAACAGAAAGTCAGCCCACCAACAAAAACAAGTCATGTGTTTGTGGTGAACTATTGACTCCCGGTAGACGCAGAAGACATTGCAACACTACTTTATTTTATTGCAATCATCTACTTCAATGTAACATTTTGTAGTTCAATCATCTGGCATCACTTTATAATTACTTTCATGCACATGCGATTATAAATGCTTATTAATGTAAATGCTTTAAAATAATCTGACACGCATACATCTTGATTTGTGTGTGTTGTGCAGGTTCTATTCGTCACCCTATGGTCTGACCCCAAACCGGATGATCGCCCAGACGTCCCTCTCTCCCTACATGCATTCACCCATCTCATCCTTCCAGGTCAAACACTGAACACACACACACGCACATCACTACCACCACAACCACCAAACCACCATTCACAAACGCATGGAGGAAATCTCTGTAGACGTTGGAGCTATGTCATTGTTATTTTTCTATCCAGATTCAGATTTCATCTCCACTCATTCTCCTCTGTGTGTTTGTGTGTAAAGATCCTGTGTTTTCCTCATCTCTCTTTCCAGCTACATAGTCCCTCCTGGATGCACCACCAGTCGTACCTCATGCAGCCTGCAGTGAGTATTAGATAGTATTATCTACCTCTGCTGCTGCAGCTTTCTCCTTACTCTTCTCTTTACATCTGGTTAGCTTGCAGTTCTGCTCATCTATCTCTCCTATTTTCTTTGTCATTCTGTCTCTTTTTATATTCCTGTCTCTTTCTCTCGCTCTTTCTCTCTCTATCTCTCTGTCACTCTATAATCATGTCTCTGATTTATTGGCTATTTGTCCTCCACTTCTGTCTGTGTCTCACACACCCACTCTCTCTCCTTCCCTCTCTCTCCCTCCACCTCTCTCCCAGGGCACAGTCCTGACTCCGACCATGGACCATGCCATGTCCATCCAGCCCACCTCCATGATGGGCACCATGACCCAGCAGCTCAGCCACCTATCCCTGGGCAGCACGGGCACGGTTAGTACCCTACAGATACCCACTCCACCTCCCACTCCATCCCCTTCAACTTCTCCCTCTAACCCCCCTCCTTTGGTCCCCTAGTCTCATCTCAAGACTAAAACACATTGAACTGAAGTTGTACTGATTTGCAGTTGAAAGTGAAGAGAAAAGCAGTTGCCTGTGTCTCAGTTGGATCTCTACACAGAAATGATGACTGATGATTTCTTCTCCTCTCGTCCTGTCACAGTTTATGCCTGCCAACACAACTATGCAGGGGACATACATACCCCAGTACCAACCAGTGCCTCCCTCCAGTGTCCCTGTAGAGGTGAGACCCCAACCAACACCATAAGCATTAACTATGCAGAACAAGTTAAGGGGATGACAAAAGTGGGTTTACAAACGAGTTCAACAACCAAGCAATTACTTAAGCAGTTTTTAACTCAGGGACCTGTTATTACTGTTCCACTCCATTTCCTTCTTTTTCTTGCAGGAGAACGGAGGACAACAGCAACAGGTTGCTATGGAGACACCTGCAGAACACACAAACTACTCATACCAGCACACCAAGTGAAGCTAAGGTAGGGTATTAACCCCTCCCTGTGCATATATCTGCTAACTTAGTTCAATCAATCAAATGTATTTATAAAGCCCTTTTTACATCAGCCGATGTCACTAAGTGCTATACAGAAACCCAGCCTAAAACCCCAAACAGTAAGCAATGCAGATGTAGAAGCATGGTGGCTAGGAAAAACTCCCTAGAAAGGCAGGAACCTAGGCAGGAACCAGGCTCTGAGTGGCCAGTCCTCTTCTGGCTGTGCCAGGTGGAGATTATAACAGTACATGGCCAAGATGTTCAAACGTTCATAGATGACCAGCAGGGTCAGATAATAATAATCACAGTGGTTGTAGAGGGTGCAACAGGTCAGCACCTCAGGAGTAAATGTCAGTTGGCTTTTCATAGCCGATCATTCAGAGTTAGAGACAGCAGGTGCAGTAGAGAGAGAGAGTCATAAACAGCAGGTCCGGGACAAGGTAGAACGTTCGGTGAACAGGTCAGGGTTCTATAGCCGCAGGCAGAGCAGTTGAAACTGGAGCAGCAGCACGACCAGGTGGACTGGGGAAAGCAAGGAGTCATCAGGCCAGGTAGAACTTTGGCATGGTCCTAGGGCTCAGGTCCTCTGAGAGAAGAGAAAGAGAGAGAGAGCGAGAGAGAGAATTAGAGGGAGCATACTTAAATTCACACAGGACACCGGATAAGATAGGAGAAATACTCCAGATATAACAGACTGACCCTAGCCCCCCGACACATAAACTATTGCAGCATAATTACTGGAGGCTGAGACAGGAGGGGTCGGGAGACTACAGTGTACACTACTTATATGTTGTCCTTGCCTACTTGGTCCATGTCAGAACATTATATGTAGGGGCCAATTAATGTTATCATGGTTCACTAAAAACAAAAGCTTGTCAGATATTGACCACCTTAAAAAAACATGTATTTATTTATTATTGATTAGCATTCTGTAAATATTATAATTTACACAAATACATTATGATATGTAGAGTATGTAGAATTATTACATTTTGGATGTTACATCTACAGTATTATGTAAAAAGAGTAGTGTGACAGAGGTAGGTGTGTGTTTTGCAGCTGGTGGTCAGGAGGCCATGTTGCAGACTGAACCCCAGAGAGTTGCTTCGCTACAGGAGGATAGCAGAGCTCCGCACAAGAACACCAAGCCTCGGACTTGAACACGGGATGACAAAAGCAACACGTGTGCTTTGAAAAAGGAGACAACGCTTATTTCGTTGGGACTTTTCCTCTCTCTTCTTCAAGAGCCGATCAACCAAAGGTGGGAGCCTTCTGCAATGGAAGCTTTGATCTCTTTTAGTAACTGAAAAAAGAAAATAAACAAAAAAGTTGAACAAAGAAACCAATTAGGAAAGGGATAAAGACAGAGCGTTATTTTTGTGCATGTAATATAGCAAATTCGTATTTTTTAAAAAGCATTCTGGAGTTTCAGAGTGATACAAAGAAAAGAGTAACAACACAATGTGTCTTTAATTTTTGGGTAAAATATGCAAAAATTAATTTTTATTGTTTTATGTCTGTTTTTTGACATTCTATTCACAGCAGTTGGACAATGTTTTGTACAGATTTTAAAAAGTAAAAAAAACAAATTCATTTGGTATAATATTTCTAGTCTAGGCTACTTTTAAGAATTGGAAATGCAAAACACACCGTTTAAAGCTACTTCTCCCTTAAACTGATCCAGTAAGGCAAAGTTCAGTTAACTCACTGGCAGATGGTAACATTCATTATTTATTAATTATTTAAAATAACGTCAAACTTAAACCTTATAAAGCATTCCCTTCATAAACATTCAGAATGTGTTATGAGCAGAGGACAATCATGATCATTATTATTTATATGTACATCGTAGTTCTATTTTCAATATTTGGAAATATTCAAACAAACTTGCGTATTGTGTAGATTTTATTTAATTAAATTCTTTATTTAACAAGTCCGGTAAAATACACTGGCAATAAACATATTATCTTATAAAATAATTAATAGGAGTGAAATGATATTAAAAAAAAGTAAGAAAATCTGATATTATTGTAAAACTTTGTTATGAGAAGAAAATGAACTATTGTTTTTTTTGGATATAATTCAATATGACACATCCAAATTTCACCTCCTATTTAAAAAAACTTAAGACAAATTGGATTGTCTGAAAGTTACAATATTATTTTCAACATTGATTACCATTACTATACTATACAATAACAAGGTCCTCTCTTTATCTTCAAAGGTAAAGTAAGACAGTACATAAAATGCAAACTCTTTTGACATTATTACATACATTTATTCACTGCGATTATGCTTGAATTCATAGATAATATAATAAGTATTCTACAAAATAGTTGACCTAGTTTGTGTGTTGGGTGCTAGAGTTCATGTCACAACAGTGTCCATAAGAAGTGGTTTTAAGCGGTTTTGTTCTGGTAGCTGTTCAGATGTCCATAGTGAATTTGACCTTTTGTACAAAGTAGACAGACAAATAATTGGACATGCCTTAGAATTGAGCAGTTGGATTAGTATGAAATATGTGTACAAAAGAGTGCAACAATTTTTTATTAAAAAGCAAAACAATGAGGGGAGTTAAAAGTAGGTCTAAGAAGAGTCTTTAATAACAGTCCTTTGTTGTTGAGAAAGGGAGCTGCAAGTCTTTCTCAATGCTGCTGTTGTCTCCTGAGTTTTAATTCCTGACAATGATTTGTATTTTTGAATTTTTGTAGAAAAAAGTAGTGTGTTTTCTGTTTTTTGGCTTTCACTTGAACCCTTCTGAGCTATCATAAGTTTTGTTGTTGTTCTAAAACATATTTTTTATTACTTTCTTTCTGTAATCTAGATTTTATAAGTAGGGAAAGATCTTTCCAAGAGTTTAGATGTAAAGCTTTTTTTCTTTTGTAAGAGATTCATAGGATTTTTTTTATTGTGTTCGTGCATTTCCACATGGTCCATACAAACAAAGAGATGATTTTATGTTTCTTCAAGTTGATTTCCGTTCCAGAGCACTGTGTTGTTCACTATGATATCATTTTTCAAGCACGTGTGAAATAGTTTTTAACTAATACGCGTCCACATCTATCCAAGAGACACTAAATGAAACTCATTGACAACCATGCCACCTTGCCCACCAGCCCAGATCAGTCCAGTGGAGATGTCTAATGTAAACACATTCTATTGTATCTGTCAGAGAAAATTAGGATGCTACCCAGAAAACATAACATACAATGAAAGTGCCATTAAAAACAAACTGTCCCATAACAAACGGTTCCACAGAAGTTAACTAAACCTTGGATGAATTCATTCTAGTTTCAACAAAGACAAAAATTTGTGAAATTGGCAGGTTTTGTTAGGAATTCTGACCAGTGTTTCTAAGCCTTAACTGTAACCAATTTTAGAAGGGGAACCCTGTTTCTCCTCATTGATGGCAATTCCTTTTCAATCATGGTTGAGGGTATGGCCAAGAAAATATCATACAGATGCCATCAATATCAGATGTTATGTTGCTATAATATTATAAAGGGCTGTGTTTACCATACCTTGTTAGAACCTAATGTTACCCTAGTAAACATCCCCCCATCACACTTGATCTCGGGTTTTCGTCATTGTTCAGGATGACATCAAAGTTACTGTTTCTTCTTCATTGTGCATCTCTGAACCTCTCTCCACCTTCCAAATGTTTTTTTATGATTATTTATGTCTGCAACACCAAAGATGATGAAGCCATCCAACTGTCAGAAAAACTGTCTGTCAGACTATCTATCTTGGAGACAAATGCTGCTCTCATCTCTACTGGCATATGTAGCTAGAATGATGCTATAGTAACATCCTCTCAAAGTGGCAGTACCCTGGTAGATGGTAAACAAGCAATATGTTTCATTTAAGTTCTGAATGTGTTGAGTGTTGAATAGAGATTCATAGATATGTGTGCTACATTTTATCGACATATGCTCGTTTCAGTTTGGTACACCCAAAGAAAGACCTGTATATGGTGTCTTTAATACAGAGAACAGGGGCAGGGGCCTACTTTGCTTTTTTAGTGTCAATGATGAGAGCTGAGCATTTATCTCTTTCTGTAAGTACTAGGACTATTTTATGTGCTCTTTTTGGTTGAGCTGTTGTCAAAACCATCGTTTTTTCTGTTTCCACTTCTGTTTTGTGTGTCTTGTGATCTGTCCAGAAAATACAAAAGCGATCACTTGCAGGTTTTAAGCTACAGTGCACCTCATGAAGGAACATTTGAGAATGTTGTGAGAATGTAGTACTAGTCAGGTAATCCATGTCATTATGATGAACGCTATTAAAGTAATCCAAAATATATATTTGTCAGTCATCTTCAGACCTCAAAAGCAGTCTAATGTCAAGATGACTATCTGTTCTGCAGATCCAAATGTAGATTTTGGAGTGAACGATCACTTTAAGTTACACTCTCCACAATTAACTGTAATCATTGTCTGAGCGAGCACGCTTTATGCTATTGTATTTTCCTTGCTGCGTACCTTTGACAGGTATCTTATAATACTATAGAAAAATACTAAAAACAGGATGTGCAACAAATGTTGAACTTATTTTCAATCCATGTTTATGTACATGAAAACCCTAATACCTAGAATTCTCCTGTCTTCGCTTGTTGTTCAGATCAATTGCTTACGTCATAGTTTCAAAATGTTTTGCTGCTAAAATGGGATGTCCAAGCAGTGGATAGATGGGAGCCAAATTGGATGTTCAAAAATGTCTTACTTAAACCTAGTAGATCGGATTCAAGAATAGTTAACATGAACACGTTTTATTCTATTTTAGACACATTTTGTGAAAGTTGTACTCAGAGATGACACGCTATTTGATAGTTGTTTTGGAATCTCTTCGGTAATTCGCCAACTTTGTGTGAAAAATCAGATTTTTTGAACATACTACCTCATCTCTCTCACTGCTTGTAAACATTTTCCTTATTTATACTAGAACACATTTTGTACAGTTTGTTAGAGGAGAGAGGTTTTGTTATTTGGTTAGTTTGCTAGTAAGCTGGTTAGTCACTTGGCTACTTTCGTCTTCCTGTGACAGAGATGCTCAAGTAACTCTTGTTTTTTATTAATTGGAAATATATTTTTTGTTTCCTTTATTTCTTGGTTTTACTCTTTGAATGTGAATATGTCAATTTTCTTTTTTAATAAACAAATCTTGTTTTTAATGGTTGTATTCCAAAACAGTTCTAAGAATACAATGGGGAAAAAAGACACAAGTCAATTACATAAATACCAAGTTTATTGTAGTGTTGAGCAAATTGTATTATGTTTGTTCAATATAAATGTTTCATGTGGTAAGCAAAGTGTTTGATACCCATGAAAAAGGTGCAAGCTCCTTTCTCTTTAGATTATCATAGTAATACCCAAACATAATTGTATTGACCAAGCCTTGACATTGTAATAATGCTACTGCATTCAAAAGGCCCGACATTGACCTCTCAGTTAAGTCACAATAGAACTTGTAACTGATAAACCAATTTTATGATCTAATATGATCGTTCATTACACTTCTCCCTTTTGACTTAAAGTGATTCTGTACGTATCTGGGTATGTATCTGTGTAGCTAAAAGCTACTCCTACAAGATACAGAGCCTTCACGTCCATATAGAAACCACTCTAACCACATTGTAGTCTCAAATTTTATCTTGCCATACCTGGAACCTTAGGAATATATAAAGATTGACAAAATAACTGACAATAAAATAAACTCTAGCAAACATATATGAAGATACTCTGTTGTATCAAAACTACAATTAAGAAAATTAAACTCAACCCTGCTGAGTTCCAAAGACTTCCTGAATCCACATGATACATGTAGATTAGGAAAACAGGAAAGAGATATATTTACAGAAAGATTGCAGGCTTTGAAAGAGACCGTGTCAGTGGTAACTTGTTTTGTTTCCTTTGGGCTGAGTTGACGACAGACAAGAACTGTAAATCTGTTTTCCTGAAGACTAGCGAGTTCAATAAGTTCAAGTACCATACTGTCTTAGGCCTCGATTCAATCAGGTCGAGCGTTAACCCGCATTGGAAGAGAGCCACATGGCAGATGTTCTGGCAGTGTTGGAGGTGTATCTGTCGTATGAGCGGACAAATAAGTGAGCAGCTGCTCTTGTGTGTCACAAACCACTCCCTTATTATCCCTATTCTGTTAGAAGTGAGGAAGTATAGGCTAATGCAGGGTTTCATGTTGATTTGGATAGGGGGATTTATAGTCTATCAGTCTAATCGAGGTGCAGGCAATAGAACATTGCGCATTTGAGTGTTTGAACTTGTAATGCGACTGCATGAACTAACACGGCTGGCAGTGTTCGCGGTAAGCTAAGTCTAGAAGCCGCTTGTGGATTTGACAGCTTAACGCAGTTCCACCTCCGACACGCCAAAACAACCACTATACGGGTGTCGGCTAGTGCGAATCGGAGATAATTTAGCCCCCAGGGGACCAGAACATAATTACAAATAATTTGTAGACTGCAAATTGACCGCAAGAAGCCCAAACAGCTATTTTTGACTGAACATAATCATTGCTAAACCTTGCTTCAGTAAAATGTGTATATTATCACATATACATTGAGTGTACAAAACATTAAGAACACCTGTACTTTCCATGACAGACTGACCAGGTGAATCCAGGTGAAAGCTATGATCTCTTATTGATATCACTTGTTAAATCCACTTCAATCAGTGTAGATGAAGGGGAGGAGACGGATTAAAGAAGGATTTTTTGCCTTGAGACAATTGAGGCATTGATTGTGTATGTGTGCCATTCAGAGGGTGAATGGGCAAGACAAACGATTTAAGTGCATTTGAACAGGGTGTGGAAGCAGGTACCAGGCGCACCGGTTTGTGTCAAGAACTGAAACACTGCTGGGTTTTTCACACTCAACAGTTTCCTGTGTCTTCAAGAATGGTCTACCACCCAAAGGACATCCAGCCAACTTGACACAACTGTGGGAAGCATTGGAGTCAGCATGGGCCAGCATCCCTTTTGGAATGCTTTTGACATCTTGTAGAGTCAATGCCCTGACGAATTGAGGCTGTTCTGAAGGTGTTCTTAATGTTTGGTATGCTAAGTGTATCTCTCTATTATGTGTGGGAATGCTTTGGAAAAGTTTTCCAAAATTAAAACGTTGGTGTTTTTACAGCCTATGTCAAAAAATAAACAAAAATAACATTTGCTCAGTAAACTTGGGGGGCCAAATAAAATCACCAGTTTGGGAACCCTGCCCTAGTCAGTATTAGCCTAGGGCTCTATTCAATTTGTATTGCGGAAGTTCAGCTTTGGCGTAGACTGCATTCACAATAAATGTTGCATATGTCGGGTCAATCAAAAATTTATATTGCGCAATCTGTAACGCTTCAGCAATACAGATTGAAAAGAGCGCCTTAATGCTGTTTATCTTTATTTGCTTTCGTAAACAAAATGATATAACACAGAACAGAAGACACACTATTTAAGATCTCTTTAAGTAAGGGCCAGGTATTAGCTCAGCCTAAAATAAAGTAAGGTGAGATACAGGTCATCTCGGGACCTAGAACCGAATCTTGTGTGCTCGCTCCCCAGCTACTCAATGGAATGGTAAACAGTCTGTCACGACATGAGACATAGCCTCTTTTATTGATCACAGAAGAGCCAGGGTCGTTTGAGAAGAAGACCGAAATGAAAGAAGCTCTTAAGTTCTAAGGTTGAGGGAGATTGGGCTAAGTGTAAAGGAGAAACAGACAGATTGAGAGTCAGACGGGTAGACAAATAGATAGAAGAATTAGTCGCGGCTCCCTCCAAAACACGAAAGTAGGAAGCTGAACAGGTATATAATGTCCAGGTAGAGGTTCAGGGTGGCAAAGACATACTCCTCTGGACTCATGGTGTAGCGCTTGTTGCCTATCAGCAGCTGGGTGTCAAACGCCAGGAACTAAGAGAAAGAGAGAGAGAGCGAGGGACAAAGAGAGAGAAAGAGAGAGAGAGAGAGAGGGAGAAAGAGAGAGAGAAAAAGGTGTTTTATTGTCACATACACCATTTTGCTACAGACTGTAACCCAATGATTAGGGCCAGGAGTTTGTCCTGACCACAAACCTTGACCAGGAAAAACTCTGGGCCTTCCCAATGATGAATGCGTTTTGAATATCTGCTACTCACCAGAGTGAAGAGGATAGCTCCTATCACAGCGTAGATGGCTTGTAACCAGGGAACCTGGGGGGTAAGAATGTTATCGAACAGCGCTAAGAAGATACAGGCCACTAATTTAGGAAAGACACTGGGGCTTTTCCAGATCATCTATGAGATTAAGTGAAAACCCTTCAGATAATACTTCTTATTCATGCTAGTACGTAACCCACCCGAATAGGGTGAGCGAGGGCCAAAAGCCTTACCGTCACTCTATATATAAACTCACTGTCAGAGTCACAACTATTCTTATTGCGGTCTGGAAAGGTACGCACGGACATTACACCATCAAGACCTAGTTCTGCTTATGTACAGTGTCAACTCTAATGGAAGCTAAGTAGACAAGACAGGCTACTTACATATCCAAAAGGGATGACGATGGAGAGTATGATGCAACAGTACAGCATGACCATGGTCAGGACAAACAGGACTCCCTGGTAGGAGGTGAAGTCAATCTACAGTAGGAAACAAGGGAGAGAAAATAATGGTGTGTTGTTAAAATGCACTCATGATCAATCAATTGGATTGTGCCATGGTTTAATTTCTTCAAAAGAAAACAATGTTATGAAGATGAGGTCATTTTTCTCACCTTGGTCTGGAAGCTGAAAATGGTTACAGACATACACACCACAGCAGTGATGCCCAGACACAGGACCACAGACTTGGTGTTGTAAAAGCTGGAGAGAGAGAGAGTAGAGAGACATTGATGGATTAATCCATGTCTTAGAAATAAAGAAATAACACTTGCTTGTCTTTTCCTACTTGCACTGACTTTGCTGATACATTTTTTGAAAGTAGTTAACTACTATGACTGTGATATGTGGTTGTCTCACCTACATGTAGCTATCTTAAGATAAATGCACTAGCTAAATTACTCTGGATAAAAGTTTCTGCTAAATGACTAAAATGTCAAATGTAGTCATCCTACCCATCGATGTTGATGTTGATAGATGTGTTCATTCGTTCTTATCTTTATACATCATTTATTTTAACATATGTTTCTAATTGGGCCAGGAGTTTGACCGGTTCATGTGACCTGGTCAAGAAAAACTCCTACCCCCACCTATGGCAACATTTGAGTCCCCCAACCAACCCTACCCACACATGAAACACATGAGTTAGTCATTTACCTGGACACAAAGCCCATCATGCAGGCCAGGCTGAGAGTCTGAGAGCAGGAGAGAGGAAGGCACGCAGACAGAACCGAGATAGGTATAGAGCAGAGTCAATGAGGTACACAGACAGACAGACGGGCAGGGAGAGTATTGAGTACATGCTATTCTCTTGAATTGGTCTAATATTTGTTACTCATTATACTCACAAAGAGAGACAGCAGAATGAAGTTCCAGGGAAACTGCCTCCTGTTATATAGATAAAGAGAATTCAGGTTGGTAAATTCACTCTATAATATTGCATGTTATCGTTCTACCATCATTGTATGACTACCATTTAGCTGAATGATCACAACCATAATCTATGAAGGATGTTAGAAATACCCTATTAATGTGTTATAACTGCTTAATACATGTGTAAAATGTTGGTGTTCATGCATATTAAAACTACATTTAACTATTTGATTTATTGAATATCCCATCTGTTTTTTGATGTGACTGTCAAGATGTGATGTAAGTGCTGTGTAATACCCAGATTGTCATTTTCATAGGAGGGAAACTCTTACCTGATTTGTTCACCACAGCAGTTCAATGCAATGTAGGTGGCCAAGAACATCATGCTGTCGAAAAGCAAAAAGAAACCAGTTCATTATTAACACAATTACATGGCTGAATCACAAATCACCCTCTTCCCCTCACCTCTTCATTTGCATGTTTACGCAGGCCTCCGCCGTATGCACAAGTGTCCCAAAACTGAGGGATTGAAAATTATGGAGGGTGTATGGACTAATGAGTGTCTTTTGCATCCCTTTGATATTTTAATCAGAAATGGTGTACTAATATTGAATTTACATTTTGAAAGCCTATTATATTAAATTAAGTGCCCTTTAATATAGACAACAGGGAATTAAATCAATCCGATTTTTTTATGAATACAAACTTGCTGAAGTGCCAAAATACGGCATTTTGACATGTCCCTCTGTGTTTTCACCATAATTGTAAAACTCTAGTTATTTTGTTTTCTGAAGATTATTATTTAATGTGGTTAGTGATTCATTTACGTCTATCCCTCATTTTAAGGTCCACCCTGTTACTTGAGCTGAACTCTCATTTTAATATGGTGAAACTTTTTCCTTTTAAGTTTTTTTTTCAAAAGAAACATCTAATAGTCAAATCATAGTGTAAAAGCATGTGAGCTGGTTCATCTCTTTTTGCCCATTTGGTGGTGTTTTGTGGTGAAAAACTGCGTGTCGAGCATAACATGTCAACCATGTTACGCATAGATAGACAGGCTAGAAATGTTTTAACAATACATTTAAAAAATGGTGAAGCCTGCATTCAATTGCCACTCCCTGTTCCACACAACAAACTTCCATTCCCTCTGTCACAAGGGGATTAATGGCTGATTTATGAAATCTTCAACCCTGTTACGGTCAACCCTGTTATTTTATTTTACACTTAATAGGCACTTATCATAGTCTTTTTTTATTTAACCCTTGGGAAAACGTTGTTTTTTTATTAAGTTAAACATGATTTTTATGACCGAATGTTAAAATTAGGTAAAGAAATGTTGACCAAGTTACACTTCTCAGAAGACACTGAATTGGTGGAACAACCCAATTAGACCCTCCTATAGCCACTTCGACCGAGTCAGCTATGCTGAGTGGTATCACAGAACGCATCTCATTATTTTTGAGTTTGCGTAATTTCACACAAAAGAATGGAGAGGCGTGCCTTATTCTGAGTCACCTGTATTTTTTTGTCAGATTTTGAGGCTTGGCACATGTAACAAATGAAATACCACCCAAATTAAATGTTTAACTGCTACTGAGGTGTATATCTTGTAAAACGACAGGGGGAACTTTCTCATTGGGCTACCGACGTAATCTGCACAAGGTTTTTTTTCAACAGGCTCCTCCGTTGCAACGTCCTCTGAATGCCCATCAAGCTGTCTAGAGCATAATATAGGACTGTTAGCTGAAGAGGTCCATCGGCCAATTTCTCAAAGTCACCATTATTAGTCAGTTGTACAACCGAATGCCTTCAACTGAAATGTGTCTTCCGCATTTAACCCAACCCCTCTGAATCAGAGAGGTGCGGGGGGCTGCCTTAATCGACATCCACGTCGGGGAACAGTGGGTTAACTGCCTTGTTCAGTGGCAGAACGACAGATTTTTACCTTGTCAGCTCGGGGATTCGAACTTGCAACCCTCCGGTTACAAGTCCAACGCTCTAACCACCAGGCTACCTGCCGCCTCTCAGGCTACACGGAGCCCTTCTAATCCATCACGACTAGACTACCGACATAATCTGCCAGAGGTTTTTTTTCAACAGGCTCCTCTGTCGCGACGTCCCCTGAATGCCCATCTGCTAGCCGCGGCCCGCTAGCTGTCTAGAGCATAATATAGGACTGTTAGCTGAAGAGATCCATCGGCCAATTTCTTGGGCCACTATACCTATTTTGCCAATTGGCCTGGACCCCTTTACTACACTGGTCTGCCGATGTAACCGCACGAGGAGGCTACAACAGACTTCTTCTGTCGCAACGTACCTCTAAGGCCCTTCTGCTAGCTTGCTAGCCCCGGCCCGCTAGCTGTCTGAATCGCCGTGTCTCCAGCCAGCCTAACTACTCACTGGACCCCTATGATCACTCAGCTACACATGCCTCTCCCTAATGTCAATATGCCTTGTCCATATCTGTTTTGGTTAATGATTATTGTCTTATTTCACTGTAGAGCCTCTAGCCCTGCTCAATATGCCTTAGCTAACCCTTTAGTTCCACCTCCCACACATGCGGTGACCTCACCTTGTTTAAATGATGTTTCTAGAGACAATGTCTCTCTCATCGTCACTCAATGCATAGGTTTACCTCCACTGTATTCACATCCTACCATACCTTTGTCTGTACATTATACCTTGAATCTATTCTATCACACCCAGAAACCTGCTCCTTTTACTCTCTGTTCTGAACGTACTAGATGACCAGTTCTTATAGCCTTCAGCCGTACACTTATCCTACTCCTCCTTTGTTCCTCCCTAAAACGCTCCCTAAAACACTTCAGCGAGCAGGCCTTTCTAGTCGACCTGGCCTGGGTATCCTGGAAGGATATTGACCTCATCCCGTCAGTAGAGGACGCCTGGTTATTCTTTAAAAGCGCTTTCCTCACCATCTTAAATTAGCATGCCCCATTAAAAAAATGTAGAACCATGAACAGATATATATAGTCCTTGGTTCACTCCAGACTTGACTGCCCTTGACCAGCACAAAACATCCTGTGGAAACACTGTCACCACCGATAAATCCACGATAATCAAGAATTTCAATACGCATTTCTCTACGGCTGGCCATGTTTTCCACCTGGCTACCCCTACCCCGGTCAACAGCCCTGTACCCCCCACAGCAACTCGCCAAAGCCTCCCCCATTTCTCCTTCATCCAAATCCAGATAGCTGATGTTCTGAAAGAGCTGCAAAATCTGGACCCCTACAAATCAGCCGGGCTAGACAATCTGCACCCTCTCTAAAATGATCTGCCGAAATTGTTGCAACCCCTATTACTAGCCTGTTCAACCTCTCTTTCGTATCGTCTGAGATCCCCAAAGAATGGAAAGCTGCCGCGGTCATCCCCCTCTTCAAAAGGGGAGACACTCTAGACTCAAACTGCTACAGACCTATATCTATCCTACCCTGCCTTTCTAAGGTCTTCGAAAGCCAAGTTAACAAACAGATCACCGACCATTTCGAATCCCAACGTAATTTCTCCACTATGCAATCTGGTTTCCGAGCTGGTCATGGGTGCACCTCAGCCACGCTCAAGGTCCTAAACGATATCATAACCGCCATCGATAAGAGACAATACTGTGCAGCTGTATTCATCGACCTAGCCAAGGCTTTCGACTCTGTCAATCACCACATTCTTATCGTGAGATTCAACAGCCTTGGTTTCTCAAATGACTGCCTCGCCTGGTTCACCAGCTACTTCTCAGATAGAGTTCAGTGTGTAAAATCGGAGGGCCTGTTGTCCGGACCTCTGGCAGTCTCTATGGGGGTGCCACAGGGTTCAATTCTCGTGCCGACTCTCTTCTCTGTATACATCAATGATGTCGCTCTTGCTGCTGGTGATTCTCTGATCCACCTCTACGCGAACGACACCATTCTGTATACTTCTGGCCCTTCTTTGGACACTGTGTTAACCAACCTCCAGACGAGCTTCAATGCCATACAATTCTCCTTCCGTGGCCTCCAACTGCTCTTAAATGCAAGTAAAACTAAATGCATGCTATTCAACCAATCGCTGCCCGCACCTGCCTGCCCATCCAGCATCACCACTCTGGATGGTTCTGACTTATGTGGACAACTACAAATACCTAGGTGTCTGGTTAGACTGTAAACTCTCCTTCCAGACTCATTAAGCACATTAAGCATCTCCAATCCAAAATTAAATCTATAATCGGCTTCCTATTTCGCAACAAAGCATCCTTCGCTCATTCTGCCAAACATACCCTCGTAAAACTGACTATCCTACCGATCCTTGATTTCGACGATGTCATTTACAAAATTGCCTCCAACACTCTACTCAACAAATTGGATGCAGTCTATCACAGTGCCATCAAAGCCCCATACACTACCCAACACTACGACCTGTACGCTCTCGTTGGCTGGCCCTCGCTTCATACTCGTCGCCAAACCCACTGGCTCCAGGTCATCTACTAGTCTTTGCTAGGTAAAGCCCCTCCTTATCTCAGCTCACTGGCCACCATAGCAGCACCCACTTGTAGCACACGCTCCAGCAGGTATATTTCACTGATCACCCCCAAAGCCAATTCCTCCTTTGGCCGCCTTTCCTTCCAGTTCTCTGCTGCCAATCACTGGAACAAACTGCAAAAATCACTGAAGCTGGAGACTCATATCTCCCTCACTAACTTTAAGCACCAGCTGTCAGAGCAGCTCACAGATCACTGCACCTGTACATAGCCCAGCTGTAAATAGCCCATCCAACTACCTCATCCCCATACTGTAATTTGTTTATTTTGCTCCTTTGCACCCCAGTATCTCTACTTGCACATTCATCTTCTGCACATCTATCACTCCAGTGTTTAATTGCTATATTGTAATTACTTCACCACTATGGCCTATTTATTGCCTTATTTATTGCCTTACCTCCCTTATCTTACCTAATTTGCACATACTGTATATAAACTTTTTTACTGTATTATTGACTGTATGTTTGTTTATTCCATGTGTAACACTGTGTTGTTGTATGTGTCTAACTGCTTTGCTTTATCTTGGCCAGGTCGCAGTTGTAAATGAGAACTTGTTCTCAACTTGCCTACCTGGTTAAATAAAGGTGAAATAAAAAAAATTAAAAAATATATTTTGTGCTTGATTTATTATTTAAATGTGGAACATGAATTGCATCATTCAAGTCACGAGTGTGTTCCGAAGTTGATGGGTTTATTTTATCCCCTTGCCACTCTTCAAGTCACCCTATGAGATCTGCCAGCAACACGTGACAATGTGTCACCCTGCGAGCGAGTTGATAGGGGCAAGGGGCTGGTTTGGGATTCACCGTCTGATGAAAAGTGAGAGCATGTCAATCAAGATGTTTGTTGTCACTTACTAGGAGCACATGTACAGGTGGGGGTGTGCCTGAATGTAAAACCTCACTGGTGCACTGTGGAGAGATGAGAGAGTGTTACATTATGTAGAGTCCACACACATACACACACACACACACTCATTTTGGATATATTTACAATGTAATGGATATGATACATACCAGAATGTGAAGAGAGCAACAATGGCCACAGTCACAAAGAGTTGGATCATCAGGATGGCATAGACCTATAACAATACAGAGAGTAGGAATAAGAGGGGACGGCCCAGATACACCCTCAGTATACAATACTGCATGCTGGATCATGCATGGGTGACATGCTTAAAGAAGTCAGTGTAGCTCAGTTACAGTAATATTATCTTCTGGATCGTATTTATTTGGGCACACAGTGGAAAAACGTTATGCAACGGAAAGCGAAAACGAGTGTTTCTAATTGGACGAGTATTTCTTATACGTTCAGGTTGTCCCTCCCTGTTTCAGTACCTTTCTGATGAAGATCCTCCTGACGGCCTGGTCATCCCAGGAGAACTGGGTTTGCATCTCCTCATAGTCTGACAGGGAGGGAAGACAGAGGGTTAAACATCTTGTTAAAACAGCAGATGTGTAACAGGTGTGTAAGGATTCACCTCTAACCTCCAGTTACATCACACGCTGCAATGTTCGTTGCTGCCCATCTGTCTTTATTCTATAGTAAGGTGTGTGTGTGTGTGTGTGTGTGTGTGTGTGTGTGTGTGTGTGGGTGTGTGTGTGTGTGTGCGCAACCGGATGTAGAAGAAGAGCACTACATAATGTAGCCATAAAGGTGTCCATTGTTAAAGGGGATGAGATATTCCTGTGTAACTCATTTTTGAGATACAAAAATGTTTTGATATTACCTGCAGTAGCCTCTTCATAGCTGGGTGGGTACTCTTTGCCTGTCTTTGGAGATACCTGAATATATGGTGAGAGACACAAATGGTCAGAGATACCAGTCTTTATCTTTAGAAGTAGTATCAAACTGAAAGACACTTTTAATAAACACTTTAACAAAACTTCAGAAAACACTTCACCCTTACAGGGCCGGCTCGCCCTAAACAGGGATCACGTTGTGCATGTAGAGCCCCCGATCGCTAGGGGCCCCACAATTTAATAACATTTATGGAAAACACTTAGGCTATAGATGAAAGTTTGAATAGTAAAATACACAAAGTGTAAATTTGATATTCAGTAGTGCATAAACAGGTTACTTCTTGTTATGTGAGTCACTGAGTGACATAGCCATGATGCATGGCTTGAAATGGACTAATGTTCTCTTGAGTCATGTTTTGTGTCCATATAAAAAACAGCTTTTCGCAAGAGGTGGGGGGGCACCCAACCAAATCTCAATAGGGCCCGCAAAAGGCTAGAGCCGGCCCTGCACTCTTATAGCATAAAACTCACTTCATCCAACTCAACTTCTTTCAACTCAACTTCCTTTTGCTGCTATAAGACAAAATGTCCAGGTGAAGGATAACAGTTGAAGTTTAACAAACAATTTATGAACTTGCTATATTGATTTCTATGATTCTATTCATGCATTCAACTCCTCTTGAATCCACTGAAAATCCAGATAGGCTAAATGTAGAGGCCTGTATCAGTGTAAACAAGCCTCCATGTTTCATCAGTGTTGAGGATAGGATAAGGATTAGGATACTCTCAGTAGGCAGCCATCTTAGTTTTGTCGACTTATGCTGTGTTCGTAACCAAGTGGGAGGTGGGAATTTCCCATTTTGATGTCATAAATACCAGTTGGATGCATTCACATGCTTTAAACTCGTTCACAAATGTTGATTAGCTACAAGCTACGTAAACCATAAACTAAAAGTACAGCTGTCATGCTTGTAAAAAAAGTATAGTTTTCAAAAGCCATATTAATAGATAGCTTTTTATAAATAATGCTTTGTCGTTTAACTGCTGAAAATGCTGTTATCTCAGTCATTTCCTTAGTTGGTGATGTCAGAGGTCAGCATGTGGGAGAAGTGAGAGCTCAGGATGATAGACGAGTTTCCCACTAGTAATTACCAGTTGGAGGGCCATTCAAGTGGATTTTCCCCAGACATATGTGGTAAATTCCCACTTGGTTATGAACGCAGCAATAGATGGTGCGTTCCTCTGCCCAGGCGTTGCTGATGCATGCCAGATCTTACAACGACTGGATAGGTATTTAACATATCAGCTAACCACATATTATGTTATAGCAATCTGGTGCCTGACGGCACAGTCGATGACGTGGCACGCAACCATTGGTTGATCCATGTAACGTCTGAGCAGGAGAACGCGTGTACAGTGAATGAGTATAACATTATAGAAAGATAAATATTTGTCCATCTCAGTTTTTTAAATTATAGTTTATGATGATATTCACAGTATATCACAGAGAGAAAACCACAAATAATGTCTGGAATTGGAAATTCAGAACAGCAATCAATTTCTGTTCACCTCAGCTTTGAAGGACTAATATGGTAAGAGAGAAAGACATCTTTACCTTTCCCTTGGTCATGTTTGCGTCTTTTTGAATCCCTTTAGCGTTGACTTTCTGTTGTTTATGATGTTGTTGTTGTCCTTGTTCTTATGATGTCATTCAATGGCTTGTCAACATCAATAGTATATTTCCTTCTATATTATAATGCTCCCTTTTTGTCCTTTTCTTTTTGTGTCCCTTACGTCTTTTTTCTGTTCTTTTCTTCTAGGTTTCCCTCAGTGGTGGTACAGTAGAAGAGAGAGATTGATGTTCTTACAGTGGCTGTGCTGAATCAGTCTCCACTGTACAGATTACAACCAACCAAGCCCTATATAGAGCACTATTAGGAGGTTAATCCCTCTCCAACCCTGATCCCATCCCCCCCCCCCATATCTCTGCTCTAATGAGGCCATTCGAGCAACATCCAGGTAAGGTTCCAGCATTGGGACGTGCAGGAATGTACCACTGCCTTAACCAAAAAAGGGGTGGCTGATATCTTTGAAGTAACACTGACACAAGCGTTTCCCATAGCTTCAGAGAAATTAGGATGCCAGCTGAGGATCCAGACAGGGGAGGGGGGGTGTTACATATCTGAATTACATGTGTGTTATGTAGCATGCTGCCCCCCATAGTAGAATTACAGTAATTACAGTAGTAGGAAGGGGGCCTCTGCCAGTCAAAACCATCCCACACATCTATTTTCATAATACACTTTATATAAACCTTTTATAAAACCATCAATAATATCCACCTGTCTCTCTGTCTCTCTCGCCCTCTCCTCCCCCTGATTCTCTCTTCCTCTATCTAGACCAACAGTCCCCAACCAATTCCACAATTCCGTGAATGATAGTCCTCAAGAGCCATTAGAAACATTATTTCCTATAACTCATTTTTTAATCAATCATGTATTTTTCTGAATGAATTACAAATAATACGATAAATAGATAGGAAAAACACAGCTCTTGTGAAACAGTGACATCATGTCTTTGTGTAAGACTAGTTTAGTAACAGCCAGGTAGGATTAATGAGATAGAGGTTAAGAACATTATGTTCCTGAGACGACCCACACATAGAATCATAATGGGATTTACCTGAAACAGTCACACCACAACAACCTTTGATCTTGTGCTGTAACATTCATTAAGATACATTTCTCGAACCTATTGTATTATCTAACCTCTAGTGTCTCTATTCCACTGCCATCACATGGTATCTACATGGAAAGCATAAGTCAACAACAGTATGGTTATTGTGAGAAACTCCTATCTGCTTTCCTTCTGGCTCAGGTATGACAAAGCTTGACTGAAACTAGGAAATCAGACAAGGCTTTCGTTTCTCACAGTTATGTCCGTCTCTGGTTATCTATCCTAGTCCTTGGTTGCCATCACTGTGCTTTATTTCTTGAGCAATCATAAGAGCCATATCACCAGCCTATTTACAAATGCTGAAGTATTCAAACATATCCATGACACACACAACACAACAATTGATTCTGAAGTCAAATATGTTGACCCACACACATTATCATAGTAAGATTTAACAGAGCGAGAGGGAGTGGTTTGAAAGAATAGTTACTCTACTCCACTCTACTCTACTCTACTCTAATCTACTCTAGTAGCAGTCTGGAACAAGCAGGACTGCCAGCACAACCTGGATATCCCCGATGGAAAACAGTGATTGGATTCCTGATTGGACTGTCCTGTTAGTAAGTGTGTAGGGCACAGCCTAGAGTTTAGACAGTACATTTCCACTATCACATCCCATGCCTATAGAGGGCAGCAGAAACCGGGTCAGGTGCTGAGAGTGCCAGTAGGCTTGAGAGTGATCGGCAGGTGATTGCAGATTGAGATGGGGCTTGAGTAGCTTATGTTATGTTATTATGTTATACACTGCTCAAAAAAATAAAGGGAACACTAAAATAACACATCCTAGATCTGAATGAATGAAATAATCTTATTCAATACTTTTTTCTTTACATAGTTGAATGTGCTGACAACAAAATTACACAAAAATTATCAATGGAAATCAAATGTATCAACCCATGGAGGTCTGGATTTGGAGTCACACTCAAAATTAAAGTGGAAAACTACACTACAGGCTGATCCAACTTTGATGTAATGTCCTTACAACAAGTCAAAATGAGGCTCAGTAGTGTGTGTGGCCTCCACGTGCCTGTATGACCTCCCTACAACGCCTGGGCATGCTCCTGATGAGGTGGCGGATGGTCTCCTGAGGGATCTCCTCCCAGACCTGGACTAAAGCATCCGCCAACTCCTGGACAGTCTGTGGTGCAAGGTGGCGTTGGTGGATGGAGCGAGACATGATGTCCCAGATGTGCTCAATTGGATTCAGGTCTGGGGAATGGGCGGGCCAGTCCATAGCATCAATGCCTTCCTCTTGCAGGAGCTGCTGACACACTCCAGCCACATGAGGTCTAGCATTGTCTTGCATTAGGAGGAACCCAGGGCCAACCGCACCAGCATATGGTCTCACAAGGGGTCTGAGGATCTCATCTCGGTACCTAATGGCAGTCAGGCTACCTCTGGCGAGCACATGGAGGGCTGTGCGGCCCCCCAAAGAAATGCCACCCCACACCATGACTGACCCACCGCCAAACCGGTCATGCTGGAGGATGTTGCAGGCAGCAGAACGTTCTCCACGCCGTCTCCAGACTCTGTCACGTCTGTCACATGTGCTCAGTGTGAACCTGCTTTCATCTGTGAAGAGCACAGGGCGCCAATGGCAAATTTGCCAATCTTGGTGTTCTCTGGCAAATGCCAAACGTCCTGCACAGTGTTGTGCTGTAGGCACAACCCCCACCTGTGGACGTCGGGCCCTCATACCACCCTCATGGAGTCTGTTTCTGACCGTTTGAGCAGACACATGCACATTT
>QNTS01001296.1:43230-70399 GCA_003317085.1 Hucho hucho | reverse complement strand
AAGTGTTCCCTTTATTTTTTTGAGCAGTGTATATTTTTTTAGACACATGTAGCCAAAACCCTGTTCACTTCTGTGTAATAAATCAGACTGTGATACCAATTCTTGGTATAAAGTCTGAAACAAAGCACTGCAAAAACTTGGAAAGTTTTCTTACAAACCAGAATGCTGGATAACGTTTGAACTTACCGGTTGTTTGTGCGGTTGGTCCTTCAGCTGGTCAAAATCTGAGACAAAATATCTACAGGAAAAACATTTTTACCCAACTTTGAGTGATGGTACTGGCGTTGGGATTTCTATCACCTGGCACATGCGCAAAACCATGTAAACACCTGCAAGACTGCCGTTAGTACAATGCATTCGGAAAGTATTCAAACTCCTTCTCTTTTCCTCATTTTGTTACGTTACAGCCTTATTCTAAAATGTATTACAATTTTTCTCATCAATCTACACACAATACCCGATAACAACAAAGCGTAAACCATTAAAAAAAAAATTATCAACAGAAATACCTAATTGCTATGAGACTCGAAATTGTGCTCAGGTGCATCCTGTTTCCATTGATCATCCTTGAGATGTTTCTACAACTTGATTGGAGTCCACCTGTGGTAAATTCAATTGATTGGATATGATTTGGAAAGGCACACACCTGTCTATATAAGGTCCCACAGTTGACAGTGCATGTCAGAGCAAAAACCAAGCCATGAGGTAGAAGGAATTGTCCGTAGAGCTCCGAGACAGAATTGTGTCGAGGCACAGATCTGAGGAAGGGTACCAAAAAATGTCTGCAGCATTGAAGGTCCCCAAGAACACAGCAGTCTCCATCATTCTTAAATGGAAGAAGTTTGGAACCACCAAGACTCTTCCTAGAGCTGGCCCCCCGGCCAAACTGAGCAATCGTGGGAGAATGGCCTTGGTCAGGGATGTGACCAAGAACCCGAAAGTCATTCTGACAGCTTCTGAGTTCCTCTGTGGAGATGGGAGAACCTTCCAAAAGGACAACCATCTCTGCAGCACTCCACCAATAAGGCCTTTATGGTAGAGTGGCTAGACAGAAGCCAATAAAAGGCACATGACAGCCTGCTTGGAGTTTGCGAAAGGCATATAAAGGACTCTCAGACCATGAGAAGCAAAGATTCTCTGGTCTGAAGAAACCAAGATTCAACTCTTTGGCCTGAATGCCATGCATCACGTCTGGAGGAAACCTGGCACCATCCCTGCGGTGAATTTTGGTGGTGGCAGCATCATGCTGTGGGGATGTTTTTCAGTGGCAGGGACTGGGAGTCTAGTCCAGATTGAGTAAAAGATGAACGGTGCCAAGTACAGAGAAATCCTGGGGCAAAGGTTCACCTTCCAACAGGACAACAAACCTAAGCACACAGCCAAGACAACGCAAGAGTGACAGGTCAGGTAGATTGTGTAGATTGATGAGGGGAAAAAAAACATTTAATCCATTTTAGAATAAGGCTGTAATGTAACAAAATGTGGAAAAAGTCTAGGTGTCTGAATACTTTCCGAATGCACTGTATCCATGTATTGCCTTAGCTGTTGAGTATTGATTTCCACACACAGAGACCCACATTTTGAAGTCGATTTAATAATACTTTCTGTGGATATTTTGACCCGACTAAAAACCAACCCCTTGGACAATTGGCAGAGAAGGTACATACAATGTAACTATTTCACTTATGCTTACTTACTTCCACCTTATATGCACACATTCAGACAGGTCAAGGAACATTTTGTCAGGCCTAAAACCCTTAGACATACTGAGAACTAGCCCAAGATGTACTCTTAAGGATCCTACCATTACTAGTTAAGGTCCAAGGACCTTATATGTTATTTTCAGAGGTAGACTGGCTCTGGCAGCCAAAACCGCCAAGTACTCCATCTAAATGTGAATAGATTCTCAATTGCGGGACTGTTATTGAAACATAACGCCTTTTATTTTCATATCACAAAAAATAATTTCACAAATGCAAAATATACACTTACTGAACACTGTTTTAACCGTCTTTATCACAGCTGCAGCCGACAGTACTTTTCAGCGACAACACATTTCTGGCAGCCTTCTCCCGTTACACACTGGTGTTTGGAGCATGCTAGATACCTAATTAGCACAGGTGGTCCCTCTGTCTTCCGTCTGTCTTCCATAAACACACGTTGTAACATGGAGATATGGCCATCTGGGAACACTAACCATAACCCAAAACTTTAGTTTTTTAAAAATAAATTCTTGCTGGTATCTCACTGGTTAAATTGATACACACCTTTTATAGGGTTAGGGTTAGTTATCCCACATGGCCATAATACATATTATGTCCACGTTACATCGCTTGTTTACAGAAGACAGACAGAAGACATAGTGCTAATTAGCTATCTAACGTGCTCCGAACACCTGTTTGTAAGCATAAATTGGGAGGAAGTGTAGTTCGTCAAATGGAGGCACACAGCTTGTGGATCTGTTCAAAACTGCTACAGTAAGTGTATCTTTTTTATTTGATATGAGAAATAAGGGGCATATCAGCACATGTTTCAAAAACCGCTTTGAAAGCGATGATTATTGACTTTTCTAAATGTTAAAGCACAGCATCGGCATTGTAGTTCACATGGAGCCAAATGTGGGCGAATGTAACCGCTGAAAACCCTACATATGGAGAAGAAAAGGGAGAAGAAGGGTTTTCAAGAGCTACCTAAATCCTAACCTTAAAGGGGCACTCTGCATTTGAAACAATACCAAAACGTTTACCCCGCCTCGGTTTTGGTAAAAAGCTGAGGGATGGACCTGGAGAAATGTAACCACTCTTAAATTCGTAGACAGAGCTATTGATGCACGGACAAAATTATAGTTTTATACATTTACAATGTTTACAAACATTGGCATAAAACATGAGACATTAATAAGTAATATTCCTCAAGAATCAATGAGTATGTAATGAATTTACAAGTCCAATGATGGATTTAGCATCTGCGGATTGCCCCTTTAATCATTAAGGGGGGAAACACTAAACAGACTTTAGATCAGCACCTAGCAGCAATCCTACTCCAATCGAGTCAGCAGCTTGCTGTGTCATGCTCATTATGGCCGCTAGATGGGGTCAGTAAAGTTATGGTCATAGATATAAAACGTTCTGATTATGGTGTCATACTCTGCTGTATGGTTCTTTATCCACACATTACTGTAAGAATACACAAAACCCTGATAGGAAATGGTGTTCTCTGTTAAAGAGGTCAAATTGATCATTGCAATATCTAGAGACTTTTGCAGGATGGAAACCTATAGTTATTTTCTGTTGAGGTGGAATTTTTTTAAATATTTATTTATTTTATTTATTTCACCTTTATTTAACCAGGTAGGCCAGTTGAGAACAAGTTCTCATTTACAACTGAGACCTGGCCAAGATAAGCAAAGCAGTGTGACACAAACAACAACACAGAGTTATACATAAACAAATGTACAGTCAATAACACAAAAGAAAAGTAAAATAGAAAATCTATGTACAGTGTGTGCAAATGTAGAAGAGTAGGAAAGTAGGCAATAAATAGGCCATAGATAGGCCATTACGATTTAGCATTACTGGAGTGATAGATGAGCAGATGATGATGTGCAAGTAGAGATACTGGGGTGCAAAAGAGCAAGAGGATAAGTAATAATATGGGGATGAGGTAGTTGGGTGTGCTATTTATAGATTGGCTGTGTACAGGTACAGTGATAGGTAAGCTGCACTGACAGCTAGTGCTTAAAGTTAGAGAGGGAGATGTAAGACTCCAGCTTCAGAGATTTTTGCAAATCATGACCATGACCATGACATTGCCGTGCCATATTTGGTGTAGTTGTCCAACTTTATGTGACTGTCTGTCCGTATGTCTGTCTGTCTGTCTGTTTCTCTGTCTGAGTCCCACTGTTGTTATGTCAACTGCTTGTTTCTCTTTTACTGCGCAAAAAGCAGATAAAGGGGGATTCATAAAATATTAATAGCTACTGCAGGGGATATTTACCAAAGACTGGGATAGACTATATTGGTTCATAACTGATTCACGATTGACTTTTCGTAGTTTAGTGATTCACAGTCTTGTTTTTCTTACTTTATAAACTTCGGTTCTAGAATTACATCATTCATATGTTATGTAGTCTGTGACGCACTTGCTATCGCTTCAGCTGTAATCATCCACTAGGTGGCGCATGAAGACCTGTTTTCGTGCCGTGTGTTCTAGACAGTGCAGTGTTCTACACTGTACATTCTGTTCCCAAAGCTTGGCGCTATTTATACCTTTCAAATCTGCTCTCTCTAGCTGAAAAAACATTTGGGAGGTGTTGGCTTCCTTCCTTGATAAACTGCAGTATTTTAGGGTAAAATCAGGTAAAGAAGCCATCAATCTAGTGCCAGAGTGAATATGTAACTTCACTGACAGCTGGCTGGTAATTCTATGCAAACATTTTCAAAAATAAAACCGCTATAAAGTACTTTAATTCATATCTGTACTAAATAATTTTTAAGGGACAGGGTCAATGACTTATATAAATCCCGGAATGCTAATGCTATGTATTGGCCAATGAGAGGATTGAAGCCACTGTTGTGTTGGCCACATTGGCACTCCCCAGATGAAGCAGTCCCTCACAGGAATGAATCAAATTCTACAGTATTTCAATTAAAACAAAATGACATATATATTTAAGTATTGTTGTAGTGGGGACAGTAACATTAGTACTTTCTAAATAATTCTACTTGAAATGCTTTTATATATATTATTATTTTTTTATGTTTAGCTCACATAATATCAATTAAAACTATGCATTAAGGTGTCTGTAATAGAATAATAGAATAAACATGTAATAGAATAAACGTGTTAAACACAAATGTAGACGTTAATAAATGCATTTTTTATAGCTTCCAAAATATGTTTTACAGTGGTGGGTGAGTGCCAAGATTGAGGCGTGTATATATACACTACTGTTCAAAAGTTTTAGAACACCTACTCATTCAAGGGTTTATCTTTATTTGGACTATTTCTACTTTGTATAATGATAGTGAAGACACTATGAAATAACACTTATGGAATCCTGTAGTAACCAAAAAATATATTTGATATTTGATATTCTTCAAAAAGCCACCCTTTGCCTTGATGACAGCTTTGCACACTCTTGGCATTCTCTCAACCAGCTTCATGAGGTAGTCACCTAGAATGCATTTCAATTAGGTGTGCCTTGTTAATTTGTGGAATTTCTTTCCTTCTTAATGCATTTGAGCCAATCAGTTGTGTTGTGGCAAGTTAGGGGTGGCATACGGAAGATATTTGGTAAAAGACCAAGCCCATATTATGGCAAGAACACCTCAAATAAGCAAAGAGAAATGACAGTCCATCATTTCTTTAAGACATGAAGGTCAGTCAATCCGGAACATTTCAAGGACTTTGAAAGTTTCTTCAAGTGCAGTCACAAAACAATCAAGTGCTATGATGAAACTGGCTCTCATGAGGACCGCCACAGGAAAGGAAGACCCAGAGTTACCTCTGCTGCATAGATACGTTCATTAGAGTTAACTGCACCTCAGATTGCAGCCCAAATAAATGCTTCACAGAGTTCAAGCAACAGACACATCTCAACATCAACTGTTCAGAGGAGACTGCGTGTATCAGGCCTTCATGGTCAAATTGCTGCAAAGAAACCACTACTAAAAGACACCAATAAGAAGAAGAGACTTGCTTGGGCCAAGAAACACAAGCAATGGACATTAGACCGGTGGAAATCTGTTCTTTGGTCTGATGAGTCCAAATTAAAGATTTTTGGTTCCAACCGCCGTGTCTTCGTGAGACGCAGAGTAGGTGAATGAATGATCTCCGCATGTATGGTTCCCACCGTGAAGCATGGAGGAGGAGGTGTGATGGTGTCTGTGATTGATTAGAATTAGAATTCAAGGTACACTTAACCAGCATGGCTATCACAGCATTTTCAAGCGATACACCATCCCATCCGGTTTGCGCTTATTTGGCCTATCATTTGTTTTTCAACAGGACAATAACCTCCAGGTTGTGTAATGGCTATTTGACCAAGAAGGAGAACGATGGAGTGCTGCATCAGATGACCTGGCCTCCACAATCACCCGACCTCTCCTTCTCCGTGGCCGGCGTGAGTAAGACATTTAAACGTGTTAAGCCTCGCAAGGCTGCCGGCCCAGACGGCATCCCTAGCCGCGTCCTCAGAGCATGCGCAGACCAGCTGGCTGGTGTGTTTACAGACATATTCAATCTCTCCCTATCCCAGTCTGCTGTCCCCACATGCTTCAAGATGGCCACCATTGTTCCTGTACCCAAGAAGGCAAAGGTAAATTAAGTAAATGACTATCGCCCCGTAGCACTCACTTCTGTCATCATGAAGTGCTTTGAGAGACTAGTCAAGGATCATATCACCTCCACCTTACCTGTCACCCTAGACCCACTTCAATTTGCTTGCCGCCACAATTGGTCCACAGACGATGCATTCGCCATCACACTGCACACTGCCCTATCCCATCTGGAAAAGAGGAATACCTATTTAAGAATGCTGTTCATTGACTATAGCTCAGCATTCAACACCATAGTATCCTCCAAGCTCATCTTTAAGCTTGAGGCCCTGGTTCTCAACCCCGCCCTGTGCAATTGGGTCTTGGACTTCCTGACCAGGTGGTGAAGGTAGGAAACAACACCTCTACTTCGCTGATCTTCAACACTGGGGCCCCACAAGGGTGCGTGCTCACCCCCCTACTGTACTCCCTGTTCACCCATGACTGTGAGGCCATGCACGCCTCCAACTCAATCATCAAGTTTGCAGACGACACAACGGTAGTGGGCTTGATTACCAACAACAACTGGACAGCCTACAGGGAGGAGGTGAGGGCACTCGGAGGGTGGTGTCAGGAAATCAACCTCTCACTCAACGTCAACAAAACAAAGGAAATGATTGTGGACTTCAGGAAACAGCAGAGGGAGCACCCCCCTATCCACATCGACGGGACAGCAGTAGAGAAGGTGGAAAGTTTAAAGTTCCTTGGCGTACACATCACAGACAAACTGAAAGGGTCCACCCACACAGACAGTGTGGTGAAATTTGGCTTGTCACCTAAAACCCTCACAAACAGATGCACAATTGAGAGCATCCTGTCGGGCTGTATCACCGCCTGGTACAGCAACTGCACCGCCCACAACCACAAGGCTCTCCAGAGGGTGGTGCGGTCTGCACAACGCATCACCGGGGGCAAACTACCTGCTCTCCAGGACACCTACAGCACCCGATGTCACAGGAAGGCCAAAAAGATCATCAAGGACAACAACCACCCGAGCCACTGCCTGTTCACCCCACTACCATCCAGAAGGTGAGGTCAGTACAGGCATCAAATCTGGGACCCGAGAGACTTAAAACAGCTTCTATCTCAAGGCCATCAGACTGTTAAACAGCCATCACTAACACAGAGAAGCTGCTGCCTACATACAGACTTGAAATCATTGGCCACTTTAATAAATGGATCACTAGTCACTTTAATAATGCCACTTTAATAATGTTTACATATCTTGCATCACTCATCTCATATGTATATACTGTATTTTATACCATCTATTGCATCTTGCCTATGCTGCTCTGTCATTACTCATCCATATATTTATGTGTATATACTGTAAGGACCCTGGGTTTATAAGCGAGGATATCTACTCTGCCGCACGAGCATGCTTTTGCGTCACAGTCGCTAGCGCGTTGGACTTCGGGCTAGAAGGTCGAGGGTTCGAGACCTGCTCCCTGCCTGTTTCATTACATTGGTGTCAGAAGTGATCGGACCTTGCATCCACGACAGTGCGTGTGCTTGGCCGGTAAGCGCATTCCTATAAGACGTGGATTCGCAAGCTATCGCGAGGACCTGCTCCCTGCCTGTTTCATTACAATACTCTTATTCCATTCCTTTACTTAGATTTGGATTTATTAGGTAGTTGTTGTGGAACTGTTAGATTACATGTTAGATATTGCTGCACTTTCGGAACTAGAAGCACAAGCATTTCGCTACACTCCCAATAACATTTGCTAACCATGTCTATGTGACCAATAACATTTGATTTGATTTGAATTGAGTTGGTTTGTGATGAGTTGGACCACAGAGTGAAGGAAAAGCAGCCAACAAGTGCTCAGCATATGTGGGAACTCCTTCAAGACTGTTGGAAAAGCATTCCAGGTGAAGCTGGTTGAGAGGATGCCAAGAGTGTGCAAAGCTGTCATCAAGGCGAAGGGTGGCTACTTTGAAGAATCTCAAATATAAAATATATTTTGATTTGTTTAAAAAGGTTTTGGTTACTACATGATTCCATATGTTATTTCATGGTTTTGATGTCTTCACTATTATTCTACAATGTAGAAAATGGTAAAACATGTAGAAAAACCCTTGAATGAGTATGTGTGTCCAAACTTTTGACTGGTACTGTATATATAAATATACTGAACAAAAATGTAAATGCATCATGTAACAATTTAAAAGATTTTACTGGTGTGACCACCTCATGCAGCATGACACATCTCATTGGCATAGAGTTGATCAGGCTGTTGATTGTGGACTGTGGAATGTTGTCCCACTCCTCTTCAATGGCTGTTTGAAGTTGCTGGATATTGGCGGGAACTGGAACTCGCTGTCGTGCACGTCAATCCAGAGCATCCCAAACATGCTCAATGGGTGACATGTCTGGTGCGTATGCAGGCCATGAACCTTCCAGGAATTGTGTACAGATCCTTGCGACATGGGGCCCTGCATTATCATGCTGAAACATGAGGTGATGGTGGCAGATGAATGGCACAACAATGGGCCTCAGGATCTCGTCACGGTATCTCTGTGCATTCAAATTGCCATTGATAAAATGCAATTGTGTTTGTTGTCCATAGCTTATTCCTGCCCATACCATAACCCCACCGCCACCATGGGGCACTCTGTTCACAACAACAACCGCTTGACCACACAACGCCATACACATGGTCTGCGGTTGTGAGGCCGGTTGGACAAACTGCCAAATTCTCTATAACAACGTTGGAGGTGGCTTATGATAGAGAAATGAACGTTCAATTATCTGGCAATAGATTAGATGGACATTCCTGCAGTCAGCATGCCAATTGCACACTCCTTCAAAACTTGAGACATGTTGCATCGTGTTGTGTGACAAAACTGCACATTTTAGTGTGTCCTTTTATTGTCTCCAGCACAAGGTGCACCTGTGTAATGATCATGCTGTTTAATAAGATGCTTGATATGCCACACCTGTCAGGTGGATGGATTATCTTGGCTAAGGAGAAATGCCCACTAACAGGTATGTAAACACATTTGTGCAATTTGAGAGAAATAAGCTTTTTGTGCGTATAGAACATTTCTGGAATATTTTATTTCAGTTCATGAAACATGGGACCAACATTTTACATGTTGCGTTTATATTTTTGTTCAGTGTATATATACAGTGCCTTCGGAAAGTATTCAGATCCCTTGACTTTTTCCACATTTTGTTAGGGTACAGCTCTAAAATTGATTCAATTGGTTGTTTTTCTCATCAATCTACACACATAATGTGAAAGCAAAAACAGGTTTTTAGAAAGGTTTGCTAATTTATAAAAAATAAAAAAACTGAAATATCACATTTACATAAGTATTTAGACCCTTTACTCAGTAAAGGCTGTCATGCATTTTACTGAGGAGTGGATTGCTGCCACCACCTGTTCTCGGGGTGATGAGAGGTGTTGGGTTTGCGCCAGACATAGTGTTTTCCTTGATGGCCAAAAAGCTACATTTTTGTCTCATCTGACCAGAGTACCTTCTTCCATATGTTTGGGGAGTCTCCCACATGCGTTTCGGCGAACACCAAATGTGTTTTTGCTTATTTGTTCTTTATGCATTGGCTTTTTTTCTGAATTTTTTTAAACAAGTAATTTTTTAAATTTCACTTCACTAATTTTGACTATTTTGTGTATGTCCATTACAAGAAATCCAAATAAAAATCTATTTAAATTACAGGTTGTAATGTAACAAAATAGGAAAAACTTCAAGGGGGATGAATACTTTTGCAAGGCACTGTATCTTGTGGGTCCTCAAATGCTAGATGAGCTCTGAATGCTCACTGTATCTTTCTCTGATCATCTTTTTACTATCAGGACACACACACACACATGCATTGTATACACACACATACACACACAGATTCTCTCTCTCTTCTCTAATCATAATCACTGTTCTCTTTTCTTAATCTCCAGAAAAGCACAGATTTCAGTTATACTGTGGACACGTCCCATTGTATGAACTTTCATCTGTATGTATCTAGCTCTGCGGTAAGTAGCACTGGGCTGGGTCATATAACTTACTTCATCTACTCAAAGTCAAGTTCAGAAACACTTGACACATTTACCCACATTATATTCTATCAAATATATTTTGACACGGTTCGCATCCTAAGCATTCTGTCTCTGCATGGTTCATTGTTATATCTGCTCTGTGAGGATGAGTGTGTTTATCTGTAGGTTGTGTGTTTATATATGCACTGCCCTTAACAGCCTGTAACAAGCCACTTAATCGATCTAACGATGCCCCTTATCGTTAATTTGGGTAATGGGTAACAAGAGCTGGAGCATCATTGATAAAAGTGCCCTTATGTTGCTAGGTTACTGCTTTGTCTTTATTGTATTGGTATGTTTGGTATAGTTAATGGTAATGGTGGCTTTTATATAAGTCGATGACACAAGAAAAGTCGTGAGTTAAGAAGAGTCATACACATAAAGTACGATATATAATGTCATTTAATATTGGTTCTCTATGGAAGAAGTTTAAACATGAAACATTTACAAAATATACACAAGGTGATGCATGGATCAATTAACAATAGTCATACTTCAATAATATAGGTTCAAAACAAAAACTTTTTTACATGGTTTGTGCACATGGTTCCATCGGTTGCTCTCTTGTTGCGGTAAGAATGAGGTTTGGGGTTTGTAAGGCTCCAGGGAAGACCAATGGACCTTTACAGTAGATGCACACCTTGCATGCATCACCCAAACAATCAGGCACCTCTTGAACATAGCACCCTTGCTTTGTCTTCAATGGTGCTAACATCATACAGCAATCAACTCAAACAAATGGAGTAGGAACCAGTCACAAATATTATATCCAACATGTACAACAATAGAATACCTTAAAACATATAACCCGACAAATATGGTCTAAAATGTCCAAATAGTATCTCCCTGATTACAGCATACAAATACAATCCATCCTACTCTCAATTCTTACAAATGAAAATAATACATTTTCTCATCAAATCCCAAATATTTGATTTCCAAAAAGATTGATGACGTGATTTTGAAAATAGCTTAGGTCATTATAACAGTGTATAACACAGTCAGTTAGGGATCTAATAGTGTGTTTTATACATTGCTATTGCTCTATCATATGGGTTGATTTCAGATGTGTGTTGATGTATGGAAAGTGCTTTGTTATTCATTGAACAGCCTGTGTAGGGTGAATGTGTAGGAAGAAAATGTATAGTTTGTGTTTATTTCCCTTTCTCATGTGAAGAGGGTGTGCTTCCTTCTTTGCCCCTGTCTGTCTGTGGCGGACAGAAGGACATAGTGAAGCGTGGAATGAGAGAGGAGGAATGGAACAGTATTTTGGTCTTCAATCACTGTCACCGGGAGTTATGGGTAATGGAGGATTTTTAGACCCTCGTCCCTCAACTTTGGGAGTTGAGTTGGTCTAAGATGGTGCTTTGCCATTTAACTCACAGCACACCGACTTGTTCAGCAGACTATAAGTCTATGAGTCTTTTAGAGATTTTACCAGCTCTGAGTATTGTTCATGAGGTCATAGTTCAAGAGTCTCCACCCTCCTCTATCTTCCTTTGAGGTGCCTCTCAGTCCACTCATTCACCTTGTCCAACCCTGCTTCTGCCCCAGTCCCAGCTCCTGCACACACAGCCAATTGAAGAGAGCCTGATGGTGACTGGCTGGTGGCTTGTGGCTGGAGTGAAGGGATCATGAGGGTGTTTCCCAAGAGGACTGCCCCTTTCGGGGGTCCGGTAGTCAGTGGGTGTCCCTGTGGGTTGTGGTTCCTCCAGGCCCTTAGAGGTCGATGCTGAAGGCCAGCAGTTTGTCGGAGTGCAGGTTGTTGAGGGTGCGCAGGTCGGGCAGGCGCAGCAGCAGCTTGGGGAAGAGGGCGCTGTCGTCAGGGCGACGGCGGGTGATGAGCGAGCGTAGGGCTTTGATCAGACTTTCCTGAAGCTGCTCCACTGCAACAACGTCAGCCAAACCTGAACGGTCTGAGAGACAAGAGGAGAGAATGTTAGATGCATCGCGAAAAAGCAAAACAAAACATCTGTGATTTTTTAAAGAGATTTAAAGTGTGTCTCTTACCGGCAGACACTAGCACCACAGCCATGAAGAGTGCCATCTCATCGGGCTCTAGGCCTAGAGCTCCCAGCTTCTCACTGAACTCAAACATGGCGTCCAGCAGAGAGCCCATGCCCAGGACCCGCAGTGACATCAGGGGGTATGTCTGGCCGTTCAGGAAGGTCACCGTCTTCTCCTTGGGGTCGAACAGCGAGCAGAACCTGACCATCAGCACCTGGAAGGTGCCGGCCTTAAGCAGCATGACCTGGTCGTGCTGGCTTAGACTCTGGAACCCGGGGATGCTCTTGGCAAACTCCACCACCTCCTTGACGGCTGGGGTGAAGCACTGGGAGAAGGCCTCCCAGATCTGCTGGCTGGAACGGTCACGGGGGGCCACGGGACATGCGTTCAGGGGACACGCCTGAGAGAGAGGGAGAGGGTTAGAATGACTCTATGACATTCCTAAAATCATGTGTGTATTGTATATATAGTAATACTAAGGAAATACATAGTATTTTAATGAGACTCACCAGAACTTTGGCACCTCCACTCAACTTCCAGGGGCAGGTGGTCTGGTTTTGAGACTTGTCGGCTGGAAAGCTGTTGTGATTGGCTTGGAAGGTCTGAGCGGACTGGCTGCCATTGGACATTGGGCATTGACTCTGATTGGATGATGGTTGGTAGGTATACTGGGCGTTGTCAACATTGTTGTTGCGTGGGCAGCGAGAGGGGGTCTGGTAGCTTTGTGTGGGGTGTGACTGGTACCCCTGAGAGGGGTTGGAATGGGAGTGGGTTTGGTGTGCCAGGTGAGAGTAGCCAGAATCATGTGCTGGATTGTTGCGGACATTGTTGTTGTTGATGTTGACGGCCATCTTGATTACTGGCTTTACATCCTCTTGGGCGAAGATGTTGTGGTAGGCAGAGGAAATGGAATCTCCAGATTCTGGACTGGTTGGGGCCTCAGAGGAAGAAGGGGAGGAGTCAATCTCCATGGATGCTGATTCGTTGAGGCTGTTCATGTAGCTCTGCATCTCGTCCAATAGCCTCTGCTTCTCACGCTTGGGGATACGCCCAAAACGCACAGCTGAGGAGAAGGAGGACAAGGGGAAAATAAGTTAGCTAATGAATCGATAATTCCGATGGCAGTTACTAGAGCTAGTATAGCAGTGGCCTGATACTTATCTATCTAATTCAACCTTTTACTCCCTGACACTGATTCGGAGTGCAATCACTGTATTGCATGATTACTGACTAATCCTACAGGGTACAGAGAGTTGGGGGATATTTCTCTCCTCTCTATATAACCAGTCTGTTTCAATCAACCATCAGATGACATGTTATACCACCCCCTTTCATCTCCTCATTTGACTCCTTCATCCCATTCTTTATCTCTCCAAACTTCCCATCCCCCTCTTTATAGCGCACCTCCTCTGCCAAAGCTATTTACGGTCTGCTACTGTATGCTACACTCCTTCCCCCAATCTCTTTCCCTCCTGCTCCCTCTATCCTGATCACTCTCTTCCTCTTTCTACCTCGGCCCTCGTTCACTCTCGCACTCTCGCTCCTCTCTGTGTTTCTGTTAAGCACTCGTTCTTTTCTCTATGAAAATAGGTTACTGGGTCAGTTGGAGTAAACATTGTCATTGACCGAGTGACAGAGTGAGGGAGAGGAGATGTCAAAGTAGAGGAGAGTGAGAAGGTGAAGGACTGAGAGGGTGAAAGAGGGTGAGGGGGTAATATGGTATGAGTAAAGGGGTGAAGGAAATGAGAGTATGATTGAATGAGAGTTAGGGATTAAGGTAATGTGAATGAGAGTGAAGGGTAAAAAGCCGTAAAGGGAAAAGGGATAGATGAGTGACATCAAAATGAATGCCTTGTATAAAAAAAAAATACTAAAAAAAATTCATACATTAAATCTACGAACATCAAAGGTATCAAAAAAAAGCAACACCTATGCTGTGATAATAGAGCCTTTTCAGTAATTGACGCATTTGTGCAATGGCAGGTAAATTTTCCTCCTCACTATAGCGTTTTCCTTTTATAGGTCACCTCAAAATGTTTGCTCCAGAAAAGTAGATGATTTATTATCACCTAGTTTAGAGAGATCTCAGGAGGGTACGGTGGCCTGTAGGGAAATGATGCCATACAGGAGAGGGATGGAGCTGAGCCTCTAACTGTACCAACTGTACTATCCTCCAATAATATTTGAATAGTTTACCAGTATTAGAACATGGCCTATTAAATGCCTGTTTGTTATAGACTTTAGATGTGCAAACACTTTCAATCTGAAACAGAGGGTATAATGAAGTGACCTGTGGCCTAATTGACAAAAATAAACTGTATTTGCAAAAAAAAATCCCATGACTGATGACTACTGGGACTCCTCAGCTGCTTCTGTCACCAATCAGAGATAAAGAAGGAGTGGAAGAAAGAACAGAAGGAGAGATGAAGGAGAGAGAGAACGGATGGGGCATCGAGGTGTGCCTGAAGAACGAGAAAGATGCCAGATATAGATGGAATGTTCTCCTACCATCTCTGGACATGCCCACGGAGAGACACTTCTTGAAACGGCAGTGCTGGCACCGGTTGCGGTTCATGCGCATGATCAGGCAGCTCTCATTCTTCACACACATCTTGTAGTGGATGTTCTGCTGGATGCTGCGGCGGAAGAAACCCTTGCAGCCTTCACAGGCGTGAACGCCGTAATGGAAGCCAGACGCGATGTCCCCGCACACCTTACACAGGAGCACCATGCCTCCTGTCTCTGTGAGGTGCACAAAGAGAGGAATGATTGGTTAGACATTATTATAGACAAATATAATAAGAAAAAATAAAGACAGAAAGCCAGTAGAAGTGGTACTTACTGGTGAAGGTGCCAGTGAAGCCGCAGGGCCTCTTGGCCACCATAGGGTGGGTGTAGGTATTGCCAGAGGATGTAGTGGTTGTAGAGGCATTGGCTTCAGGAAACTGGAAGACTAGTTTGGGTGAAGGTCCTCCCCTGTTCTCCCCTCTTTCTCTCTTCAGAGGGCCGATCTCAGGGAAGGAGACAGGCTCAGGAGATGAGGATTGGGAGTGGGAGGAACGAGGGGACTGGGTCTGGTACCCGCTGGAGGGGCTGCCAGGGCTGGGGCTGGCACTACCAGATGAGCCAGCATACAGTATCACACCACCTGGAGGGCAAAGAGGACGAGAGAAGAGAGAGGGAGGGCAGTTAGTGTCACTGCTGTCACCGTGTCACAAGGAAGCAGACAGAAGGATATGCTGCCAGCAAACTATCTGTGCAAAGATGCATAGATCAATATCTATATCTGTGTCTAAATAGTTCCACACGAACACAGACAGGCAGACAATGTAGGTAGGTCAACTAACAGATAAGTGTTGAGCAATAGGCTACTTTGACTAGGTGCCTGTCTTTACTTGGCTGGGTTACCAAACATGAACACACCTCCTGCCTGTGTAGTCGACATATAAACCATAACCAGTCTCAAAGAAGCCTATAAAAGGTCAAATAAGGTCAGAATGTGTCTGGAGAATGAGGTCAAATCTAACTGGGGACTGACTTGATATTTGTCAATTGTCTTTTTCCAAAATGTGCATATAAGACTTCAAAACAAGCATTATCATTCTAGCTTTGCCTAATTCAGTGTTAGATGATGTGGGACCTTGAATTTATACAAAAACAAAATAATAAACAATTCCAACAATGGCCAAATATTTCTTGGCTATATAAGTTACTCAAAGTTCTCACTCAAATTCTTCAATGTTCGAAAGCAAGTTGGTGATGTAAACTCGGAAATGTCTCATTACTGCCTCTCCCTCCCTCCCTCCCTCACTGTAAAGATCGTGCTCTGTGTACGAGAAGAGCGACAGCCCCTCACGTGTATGCGGAGCCAGCCAGCCTGGAGCCAGCTGCCTCCTCGCTCTAAAAGCAAGCCTTGCTTTTCCCCCTGGCGGCGCGCCCGGAGCTTGCTCAAACCGCCAGCCACCTGACCGCCGACTCACATGGACTCCTGACACAGTTCCCGTTAGGGCTCACAAGGCGCTTTCCGCAGTCCCGTGTAGACAACAGCCGCAGTACAATAACAAGCAGCTGGGAGCTCACGTTTGAAAAAGAGAGGGCTTTAGTACTGTACGTACAGAGGGAAGGCAGGGCAGGCTACTGTGTATACTGCCATGCATTCCACTGAGTCTCCGGAAACCCAGAGGGGGCGACATACAAAGATGTTTTGTTGGTGTTTTACTCAGTCAAGGGAAGTTCTATGTATCACAAACCCGTGCCCACATAGATCGAATGATTTTTTCAGTGACAGAACAAGCAAATGAAAGCATTCTTACACATAGGCTATGGCCATCTGCAAACCCATAGGTGTTACATCAGTTCCTTTGAACCTTATTATGTGAGTTACAATTCATGCAGTTACAGTTGAAGTCAGAAGTTTACATACACTTAGGTTGGAGTCATTAAAACTCGTTTTTCAACCACTCCACAAATTTCTTGTTAACAAACTATAGTTTTGGCAAGTCGGTTTGGACATCTACTTTGTACATGACACAAGTAATTTGTTTACAGACAGATTATTTCACTTATAATTCACTGTATCACAATTCCAGTGGGTCAGAAGTTTACATACACTAAGTTGACTGTGCCTTTAAACACCTTGGAAAATTCCAGAAAATGATGTCATGGCTTTAGAAGCTTCTGATAGGCTAATTGACATCATTTGAGTCAATTGGAGGAGTACCTGTGGATGTATTTCAAGGCCTACCTTCAAACTCAGCGCCTCTTTGCTTGACATCATGGGAAAATCTAAAGAAATCAGCCAAGACCTCAGAAAAAAATGTAGACCTCCACAAGTCTGGTTCATCCTTGGCAGCAAAAACGCCTGAAGGTACCATGTTCATCTGTACAAACAATAGTACGCAAGTATAAACACCATGGGACCACGCAGCCGTCATACCGCTCAGGAAGGAGACGCGTTCTGTCACCTAGAGATGAACGTACTTTGGTGCGAAAAGTGCAAATCAATCCCAGAACAACAGCAAAGGACCTTGTGAAGATGCTGGAGGAAACAGGTACAAAAGTATCTATATCCACAGTAAAACGAGTCCTATATCGACATAACCTGAAAGGCCGCTCAGAAAGGAAGAAGCCACTGCTCCAAAACAGCCATAAAAAAGCCAGACTACGGTTTGCAACTACACATGGGGACAAAGATCGTACTTTTTGGAGAAATGTGATCTGGTCTGATGAAACAAAAATAGTACTGTTTGGCCATAATGACCATAGTTATGTTTGGAGGAAAAAGGGGGAGTCTTGCAAGCCGAAGAACACCATCCCAACCGTGAAGCACGGGGGTGGCAGCATCATGTTGTGGGGGTGCTTTGCAGCAGGAGGGACTGGTGCACTTCACAAAATAGATGGCATCATGAGGTAGGAAAATGATGTGGATATATTGAAGCAACATCTCAAGACATCAGTCAGGAAGTTAAAGCTTGGTCGCAAATGGGTCTTCCAACTGGACAATGACCCCAAGAATTCTTCCAAAGTTGTGGCAAAATGGCTTAAGGACAACAAAGTCAAGGTATTGGAGTGGCCATCACAAAGCCCTGACCTCAATCCTATAGAAAATGTGTAGGCAGAGCTGAAAAAGTGTGTGCGAGCAAGGAGGCCTACAAACCTGACTCAGTTACACCAGCTCTGTCAGGAGGAACCGGACAAAATTCACCCAACTTATTGTGGGAAGCTTGTGGAAGGCTACCGGAAACATTTGATCCAAGTTAAACAATTTAAAGGCAATGCTACCAAATACTAATTGAGTGTATGTAAACTTCTGACCCACTGTGAATGTGATGAAAGAAATTAACCTAAATAAATCATTCTCTCTACTATTATTCTGACATTTCACATTCTTAAAATAAAGTGGTGACCCTAACTGACCTAAGACAGGGAATTTTTACTGGGATTAAATGCCAGTAATTGTTAAAAACTGAGTTTAAATGTATTTGGCTAAGGTGTATGTAAACTTCCGACTTCAACTGTAGTTATTTGACTGATTACACACCTGATTGCATATCATTTCAATCAATATGTTATGTTTTCAATAAAGGTCAGACAAATTTGCAAATTCAGTAGCATATGACTCCAATATCTTGACTGTCAGTCTTTTTCATATTTGCATCCTTTACCCCCTTTTTTCCAGGGACCTTGAATCATGTACATCTGCCTCCTGCCTTCCCTTCTTTCTCTCTCTGCTGGAGGAGACACGTGCTGCTGGCTGGGAATGTCTGTTTAGCTTAAATTGAGTGTGCTTGATTGTAATTCCTCTGCCAGCAGGTGTCAACACTGACTGACGGAGATTGACTCTGCTGGGGCTTCACTGTTTGCATGTGGCTTCCTCTACGCTACCTGACAGTCTGACTTTAAATACGCCCCCAACACACACACTGCCCTATTGCACTCCTCTTTATCCCCTCACATCCTCACATACATACAGCCCCATGTGAAGTTTAGGCTTTACACCCACCTAAGTTGTTTCCAGGGATTCTCACATAGTCCTGAGCTGTTGGTTTGGTATCCAGTGTCAGGTGGCAGCCCAGTGAGGGTAACCTGACCCCTGGCGTTCTCTATGGCAGAGATAGAGTAATTTACCAGGAACCTGGGTGTGGCCTAGAGCACTATACTATGACACAGGTGACGACATGTGATATGTGGGGTAGGGCTGTATGACACAGAGCTAGCGTAAACAAATAGACAGTAACTAACCCCTCCTTCCTTCCTCTCTCATGGGAGTCCCATCCACCCTTAGATGGGAATCAGCCAGGTGGCATGTGTGTATACCATATGTATAGCATATCTATAAGGAAACGCCCTTTACTAACTTCCTTACCCTCTCGTGTAGTGGGGTGGCACGTGGACCACTTGGCCAAGACTCAGCTGGGAAAACACTCAGCTTGGACAGAAATACATATCTTTCAAACCAAATATTTATTTTATTTTATTTACCTCTAACCCTAATTGTATAAAAATAGCTCATAAACCATATTGTAATTATGTCCTTTATAACATGACAATCTAATGACTATCAGTTGAGTTTACTCAAGGTAAAGCCCACATCCGTCCCATCTGATAACCAGGCTTCTCACCTTCCCCCCTGTCGTAAAGTCGCATATCCAATGATACCATAGCCACTGCTGTTGAAAAACCTCCATACTCTGTCACTGAAGTTGAGGTCAGCTTTAACTCCAGTGCTTGGAGGGAAGTCAGCTAAATGGCCAGGGTTTAAATCAGGTGAGGAGACTCGTGTGTGAGCTAATCTGATAGTGGGCAGGGCTGGAGGGGAGTGCCCGACAACGTGAGTCACACCCATGCCCTCCCTCTCTCGGTGACCCCTAACACCCTTACTCACTCCCTCCTTCCCTTGTTCCCTCCAGACACGTCTCCTTGTGTAATCTATAATTGCAATGGCCTTCATTTGTAAGTGTTTGGTGGTTTACTGAAAGAGTGACTCTATAAATAAATTACAGTGAAGACTGATATTCTGAGAGGTGAACAATTGGTTAAAAACAAAAATACATTGAATACCAGTAAAGTAATAATAATATATTTTCCAGTTACTCATATAAACAGAATAGCCTGTGCAATTATTGGCAGAAGTAGGGCAATACAACAATTATCTTGGGAGTAGAAGCCTATAGATCCTTTGACATAGTAAGCAAACATATTATACAGACAGACTAGACGACCATTCAAACAGAATGTTGAGGTTTTGAGTTCGCTAGTTAGGTTTACCTGTCAGGGTCATTTGTGAAATCAATGAGTGGGGACTATTGCTACAATGTAGGCTATCCTCAACACGTGACATTTTGGCTATTGATACGACGTATAAGAAATGTATCACAATATCCGCTATATTAGATATACTGTATAATACGTCATACTATTCAGTTGTCTTTCCCAACGAAAAATATATCGGCGTAAAGAAATAAACATAAACCTAGTTAATAGGCTGATAAAACGCTCTGACACAGTGACCAATCTCTTGCAATGGCATAACAGGAGTCCCCCGGAAAGGCTGTGAGTGAGCCGGGAGCGCGCGAGGGATACGAATCAATTCGGGAGGGCGGGGTGGGAATCACGCGCGGCACGTGGATGCTGAAGTTAATGCACGTGATGTCGCGCTAGGCATGCACGGTGGGCACTCTGGTAAATCAAGAGCATGATGTCCACCATTATCAGACGGTTGCCATGCATGTAATGGCTCAGATACTTATTAGACTCGAGGACATGGCTGTAAATAGGGGGGGGCGGTAATTCCATACCAATGCCACTATCCCGTTACCTGCTGTCTTCGGGGGAATACTGTAGCTTTGGCAATGGATTCCAGCCTCAACTGTGTAGGCTAATAACATTACGTTTATTGCTACATTTTGAGTCAGTGGCACCTGACTCAAAATGCAATGCTTGTGTATTGAATATTTAATTGAATGCTATTCGAATATCTTTCACTTTAGACTAGTGAGTAGTAAATTTAGTCACTTAGTACAGGGATTTCCTTTATTAGGGAACCACCCCCATATTGTGTCCTGCCAGAGATTAATTTACTGCTATGAATGTATGTCCTATGTAGGCCAACTTGGTCAACATATCTGTTGAAATGAAGGTTGACCACTACCCATTATTGAGAGTGGGCTTGTGGGCATCATTCCAGTGATGCCAGTGATCCATTAGCCAATAGGATATGGTTGGCACCCAAACATATTTAATTTAACTTAAGGTAATTTATATTTGCATAAATCATTTTGGATTCCATATCTTGTACTTTTGAATATCTTATATAGTATTGGTAAAAATGTTTTGACTAGCTCTGCTGGCATGTGCAATAGATCAGGGAAGATAATGATAAAACAGTTTTTATCTATTCACCATCTATTTCATTTGGATCTGGCTTAAATAGCTGTTCGTTCTTAAAAGTTGGCCTTCAAGTCATGACCAGTTAATTAATAAATTGCTTTGGCTCACATATCTATGGAATAGGCGTGATAGGTTCTTGACACACGTGTTGAGAAAGCAAAAAGTTGCGCAGCAGCGCTGAACAAGAGCGGAGTCACCAGTCAGGGAGCGTGACCACTTCTGTGTCAATGAGTCACAGACCCGTAAACACGCAATCTCAGGTCAAAGAAGGGAACACCTTTCTGGAGTAGTGCTGATGAAAGAATTCGAATGGCTTTGTTTTCCCCACGTCGTCCGGTTTGATTAGATAGCGCCAACAATTCTAAACTCTCCAAATCAAGGCAACTTTAAGCACAGAGTGCATCTGCGCAACAGAGAATCAAAGTTGTTCCAAATTATGTAAAAGTAACAATATATGCCTAAACAAATATTGTATGATTAGAAACTGACTAGCCACATGAAGGATAGACCAGCTATAGCGCGTGCAGGCGCGAGGGACTGACAGAGCATGTAAGGTCGGACTGGTGCGGCACATGAGTTGTAGCCCAAAGGCCATAGGTTGGCGATATTGAGTCGTTTCAATTTATCATCCAAAGGGAATGTATGCAGCCAGCTATACACCCGCCATCCCCCGTGAGCCGGTTCGTACATTAAACATTCTCCATTCAGGATGCAAAGGCGTCGATTTCCTCCTTCACTCGATTTAATGGTGAGAAGGCAGGGGAAAAAATAAAAAATTCCTCCACCATGCTACAGTGGCTAATGCTAGTCCCGGTTGTTGCGTTTCGCATTCAGCCAATAAGGTTAGCGCCAACATTAGATGAATGCATTGGAGGGTCGTTCAAGTGGATTTGTCCCAGTTGTATGTGGTGTATAAATGCAGAAAAACTTCGTTATAAATGCAGCAAAAGGCTTGATGATTAGTTGACAAGATGACTCAAATGTTGTACATAAACCCTGGATAACTAATGCTATGTATTGGCTTTGAAGCCACCAGGCGGCCATATTGGCACTCCCCAGTAAGAGCAATCCTCCATAGGAATGAATGAAATTTTACGGTATTTCAATTAAATGCTTCAAGGACAAAATTACATGTATTTATGATTGGTTAGTAATCTCTAAAAATATATACTTATTTTATTATTTTATTTTATTTAACCTTTATTTAACTAGGCAAGTCAGTTAAGAACAAATTATTATTTAGAATGACGGCCTACCCCGGCCAAACCCTAACCTTTAAGGGAAATATTTGTATATTATTTTTTATTTCATGTTTAGCTCACATAATATAATTTAAAAGTATGCAGTACAGTGTCTGTAATATTATACATGTGACAAAAACGAATGTTGACCAATAATACATATTACATTTCCATAGTTTCCCAAATACGATTTACAATGGTGTAGGTGTGCCAAGATGGAGGCGAGATGGCTTCAACACAGCGCCCCCTATCAGTCATCTAGTGTATATACAAATAATTGGTTGAATCAGCTGTGCTAGCTCTGGAATAGATAAAATACATGGAACAACTGGGGGTCCCCGAGGAGAGTTTTGAGAACCACTACAACTCAATGAAGGCTTGGCAACCTTCAGTCGTATGGATAAGGCTTCATAAATTACATTTCATTCATGTATCCATTTATCTGGATATGCAGTGTAGCCCCTGGCAATACATGATGACTTGAACAATCAACTCATTCGTTCTCAAATAATAACATTTAAAAAAAAGAATCACAGGAACTGCCCTACGCATTACCATTACGCACGCACGCACGGTATAGCATATGTACCAAACACAGTGAAGGAAAATGCCCAAATAGTACACATTACATTTACTCAGTAGTGTTAATTTACAAGTACAGTATAAGCAAATATTATTGATACCTTAGCCTACAACTGACAATAGCATAGCATAACGTAATGAAACTCACCAGGGCTGTTTTCCATGTTTTCCGGTGTTTGGTTGATTTATAAACGGTATTAAAATTATTAAATGTTGGTTTGTCTCTGCGTCAATGAGGAGTTTCGTTGATATAGGTCATATAGTCATGAACCGCCAAGAAAGCGTAGAGTGGGTAGCCAATCCCAATGACAAAAACAGAGACTGTGCACGGGTCCTTCAAACCCGTCAAGTGTGAAAGATATCAAAACTGATTTAAAGTTGAGCAAAACCTAAACAGGTTTCGTTTTGGCGAAATGGTTACAAATCGTCTGTGCGTAATTGCGAACAGGTACAGTGTCTTTGTTGTCCGTAGCCTGCTTCGTTTGGTGTCCGTAGGTCGTGTGATGTACAGTAGGCTAAACTAAACGTTATTTGAAAATAAATTCCAAGCATTCAGCTCTAGTGCCAGTGTAGAGTCACCATCAACATCTCCAAAGACATATACGTGTGGGAGTAGTTTAAGCACACCCGCCCATTAATAGGCAATCCACTTCGCCCACACTAACCAGCACGTTTTCAGGTGTCTGAGAAATGTGACCAGTTTTTTTTGGCCCCCGTTTTTTTTGTTCCTTTCAATCTCTGCCGTAGGTTTTGTATGCTAGGGATTACACACACTCTCTCTCTCTCTCTCTCTCTCTTTCGCTCTTTCTCTCTGTATGCCTATGTCACGCTCTATTAGAATATCTCATCCACCTCTTTTACTCCACCTTTCTTTATTCGTTCTCACGTTTTCATTGGTGGAGAGCTAGAGTGGAGGCGAGACAGTTGGACTCACTCGACATTGGAATGCTGGTAAAGCTCCGCTGCATGTGCGCGCGGCATGTGAGCCACCGAACACGATGTCCTACTGACACACATTCTATGCAAATGTCAGAGGCCTTGTGATAAGAAGGGAGGAGGGAGGGGGCTAGCACATTGAAGTAGGCGGAGCTCACCGTGACTACCGCTCCCCCACCCTTCCTCCTCTCCACCACGTTCTGCCTTCAGAAGCGATTCTGTTTTTGCTAGAATCTCAGCATCGGAAATTGGCATGATGAGAATGTGGGTCAACATCAGTTATGAAAAAACACATCAAATAGCAAAGTTTTCTGTAAAGGCCCACGTTTTTTTGCGCATAAACATGGATCTGAATTTAGGTCATTGAGCCCCGCTGGAGGGACTCATCTCAGTACATGCGCCTCAAGTTTTCTTATCATATAGCGGGTTTTGAATAAATAAGTAATGATGAGTGATGCAGATGTATACAACTAGGTTATAACATATTATTATACAACTGGTCAAATAGGGGTTGTTTGTGTTATGTTTTCTCTGTGGCAGATGGTTAGATTTGGTCAATGCTGATAGGCTGCTAGACGTCATCACTTTTAAACCATTGTAGGCCTATAATAGCCTATAGCCTGAGAATGTCCTCACGTGTTATTCGTAATGAAGCAGCGCCACTCGGTGGTGGAGTTCACTGTGCCGCGGCTCACTCCTGCTGGCCAAACGAGTATGTTAATTATATATGCGTTATATGGCACAAGCTTTAGACCACGTTGCTTCTGATTCAAGAAAAGTTTATAGCCTAGAGTCATTCATCATTATCATGTTTCAGACATTGCTCATTGTTGGTCATATAACCATACATGAAACTGGGCCCTTTGAGTATTACTGTAGTCTCGAAAACCTGACCATAGGCAACACAGGAACTACTTTATTGTCTACATTACTACTTTATCCGCTTTAATAAAATACAAAATAGTAGCTAGCAAGATGGAGATTACTGAGTTCATTTTTAATGTATGCATTTCGCAAGTGTGTCGTTTGCATCAACTACATTAACTAATACCATTGCAAAGGATCAAACTTTACCTCGTATTTTTCCGAGTTCCCAGTTGTTTTCCCAGTTGTTTTTCATGACTTCAGTGATCTTCAGGTCGGAGCTCTAGAAAGAGGCTTGAGTCTCCGAGTTGGAATTCCGAGTTGGATGACAGTTAAAATCAAGTTTTCCCAGTCGGAGATCGTTTTTCCCGAGTTCCCAGTTGTTTTGAACGCGACAATTAGTCCCCAGATTTTATTTGACCCATTATCGACGTAGGCGGTTTTCTAGACTAGTATTAACGTGTGATTACGCACAGAATGACACGAAAGTACGTACTTCAGTTTACAGTAATACAACAATTATTTATATCAACTCGTATTTAGAAGCGGTAACGGACACATTCTTAAGCACAACATAAATGTGGCATAACAGTATTTTTAATGGAACATCAAAGAAGTTTGTAGGATTTTGAATAAATAAGTGGTGACAAAATTGCTTGGTTATGAAACACTTGACCAAAGTTGCTTGGTTATTATGCCTCACTTGATCACACTTAGCCACTGATTTCATAGCTCAGTGTGTGTATAGGCTACTGTAAATAGGCCACAATATATTGACTGTTTCACCAACTGTAATTGCGAGGGATTAATTATCAGGTTTTATTTGTAAGGTCATAGTATTTGTACATCGTCTTTAAATGGATACACGGTGCTGTCTCTCTCTGGTGGACTGACCATTCCCTTCTCTTCCCTGGCAAGGGTAGCCTTTGACACGACAGTCAGATCCATGTCCTCACGTGTTTTTCGTAATGAAGCAGCGCGGCTCGCTGGTGGAGTTCATTGTGCCGCGGCTCACTCCTTCTGGTCAAACGTTGTGGTTTAGCAGGGCAGTATGTGATTTGTTTATGCATCATATGGCACAAGCTTCAGACCACGTGTGTAAAGTTAGTCGTCATTATTATGTTTCAGATATTGGTCATTGGTCATATAACTAACTAATCATGAAACTGCTCCCTTTGTGTATTGCGCAGAATTACACTTAATTCCTACAGTTTACAGAATTTAGAAACAATTTTTGTCAAATTACACATTCATAAGTACAATATTTACAGTACCAGTCAAAAGTTTGGACACACCTACTCATTCAAGGGTTTTTGTTTATTTTTAGTATTTTCTACATTGTAGAATAATAGGGAAGACATCAAAACTATGAAATAACACATATGAAATCATGTAGTAGCCAAAAAGTGTTAAACAAATCAAAATATATTTGATATTCTTCAAAGTAGCCACCCTTAGACCTTTGCCTTGATAAAGCCCTCGCATTACACTCGTCGCCATACCCACTGGCTCCAGGTCATCTACAAGTCCCTGCTAGGTAAAGTCCCGCCTTATCTCAGGTCGCGGGTCACCATAGCAGCACCAACCCGTAGCACGCGCTCCAGCAAGTATATCTCACTGGTCACCCCCAAAGCCAATTCCTCTGGCAGACTCTCCTTCCAGTTCTCTGCTGCCAATGACTGGAACGAACTTCAAAAATCTCTGAAACTGGAGACACTTATCTCCCTCACCAGCTTTAAGCACCAGCTGTCAGAGCAGCTCACAGACCCCTGCACCTGTATATAGCCCGTATGTAAATGGGCTATATACAACCAACTACCTCATCCCCTACTGTATTTATTTATTCATCCTGTTCCTTTGCACCCCAGTTTTTCTACATTGCACATTCACATCTACCATTCCAGTGTTTAAATGCTATATTGTAATTACTTTGCCACCATGGCCTATTTATTGCCTTACTTTCCTTATCCTACCTCATTTGCACTCTTTGTATATAGATTCGTTTTTTTCTACTGTATTATTGACTGTATGTTTGTTTTACTCCATGTGTAACTCTGTGTTGTTGTGTGTGTCGAGCTGCTTTGCTTTATCTTGGCCAGGTCGCAGTTGTAAATGAGAACTTGTTCTCAACTTGCCTACCTGGTTAAATAAAGGTGAAATAAAATAAAATAAAATAAATGACAGCTTTGCACACTCTTGGCATTCTCTCAACCAGCTTCATGAGGTAGTCACCTGGAGCCAATAAGTTATGTTGTGACAAGGTAGGAGTGTA